>JAVIAB010000092.1:136263459-136863459 GCA_032433765.1 Megaustenia siamemsis
AAAAATAGAGGTGTGATAATTATGGGCTTGTATCCAAGTATCATACAACTATCAGTTACACAAGGTACATTAACCTGTTCCGTACAGCTTTTTATCGATGCAATGTATGAGATTTCAGAGACAAAATTTTTTATGGTTATTATTGAGTTATTTGCGGGTCATCATCATTGCACACCGAACATGTCGGTTTTAAGAATTGATCTACATATTTATATTTATCTAACACAGATCATATTATATATGAATTTTTAGATAATGAACAAGGTATTAAATTTCACCAATACCAAGATGATACAAAACATGTAAAAAGAATATGGTTGATGATGGTTCACATTAATCAAATGAGAGTGACGCACTACGTGACAAATCGTACGTGGCCAAAGCGGCATGGTGCGCAATGTGGTGAAATATACAGAAAGAGTTAAGCAATTTGCAAGTTAAAATTAAATAATTATCTCATCATCATCATCATGTGCCGTACCGGTTGGCAATCATGTCCTTCCACAATCTTCTATCCACAGTGCATCGTATCAGTTCTGTTATTGACTGTTTTCCATGCCATGACACCAAGCTATACAGTATTTTCTCTTTGTCGTCCGCGATCTCTCTTTCCTTTTTATTTTGCCAGTTGTAACCAAGTATTCCAACTTTCCTCTTCTCATGATGTGCCCAAAAAATGTTGATTGCTTCTTTCTGATGTTTTATAAGAGCTCCCTTTTTGTGTGGCCTCTTTGAGAACTTTCTCATTGGTCTTTTTAGCTGTCCAGGGAACTTTCAACATTCTTCTGAGAAATCCATCATTATCTGATACAAATCATATTTTAAAATCCCCAAGGGAGGAAACAAAGAGAAAAAGCAAAATATACTTGGAAGAAAAGAGGTAGAAGAAGATGGGAAAGACATGGAGCTAACTAAAGAAATTAACACCTAACATGACATCTTGGAAAGTATCTGTTGAAGAGATATGCTCCATAGGGAGTTGAAAGGAAGAAGAATTATATAAATAGGATAACTTGTGCCTTTATATATAATTCTTCTTCTTCCTTTCAACTACCTGTGAGCATATCTCTTCAACAAATACTTTCCAAGTTGTCATGTTTGGTGCTATCTTCTTTAGTTAGCTCCATGTCTTAAAGATAACTTGTGCTTCCCGTGTGTTACCGGGTCTCATTATGAGGGAAGTCAAGAATAGTAACTCTGTGACCTTCCAGGCATGTTGTAAGAGGCGACTAAGGAGATTGATTGATAGCTTGACAAGCTGTCATTGTAAAAAAAAGTGTTGTTATGGAAACAGAGTCATAGATTTTAGAAGCAGTGATCTCTGCAATATGTGCCATTTAGGCACGCAAGGTTTCTGTTTTTGAGATTGTGGTTCAGCCCTATGTGTCGTCTTCGGCTCGAAAGGACAATAGATAGATAGATAACTTGTGCACACACTAAAGATGTAAATATATCATCAACTATCAGCCATAATCTTCTTGGTCTCTATTTTATCTCTCAGCCGCATCACTTGCAGCAAACTATATTTTTCTGTTAAAAACACAGACACAAGTCTATACCAAAATGAAACAACACATTATGCTCATACCATACTTCACAAAATGACGCACATACAGTTTCTGTACAACATTAATTGCTTGTTTGTAAAGAAAGAAAATGATTGCAAAAAAAAAAGACAGACATGATTATCAGTCTTGGTGATATGCTAAATATCAATGGATTGTTTTCTATCATATTGATACAAGAACAGACAGATAAAATAGTAACTCTGGAATAGATCAAAATGATTGAATTTATGTATCAACAAAAATTGATAGAAATGACCGAGGTTAATGTTTCTTGATTCTTGATCCTTCACGTGACATTAGATGTCGCATAGGGTTTGTTGTGCTTTTCGCCCCCCATTTCTATTCTGGGTTGAGATGTTTGATCTTATCTAAGGAGTCTATGCCTACCAATTTTGCTTCTGTTATAAGTGTTCTTTTTAGTGTCTCTTTATGTCTTCCTCTTTAAGTTAAAGTTTACACAACATAAAAGAGGTGTGAGAGAGCACATTTCATATGTAAATTACATTTGTGTCAGCTGCAAATTATGTAGCTTTAATTACAGGTGATTCATTTTAGTCAAATTATCTGTTTGGACTGAATTAATTTTCATTTATAAAAAAAACAAAAAACGATTGTGTTCTCAGTGTTATTGGCATCTGTGATATATAATCTTTGACACGTCTCAGAAAACCAGTACTGGAGAGAGTACTTGGGAAAGTATAGCAGTCTGACATGAAAATGATAAAATCATTCGTAAACATACTAACAGTATGTTCTATAGAAATATGGGCACTAACACCATGCAACAAGGCATGATGAGTACCCTACACTTACAGTTTGCTAACTAGTAAGAAAAGTTTTCAAAAGGTCCCGAAGTTTGATGGATTTAAAACACCAAATCTTCAAAAGCATTACACTTGGTGAACATATGAACATACAGAGACACTAAGACCACTTTTTAAATGTCACTTCTGTTTTGAAACTAACGTGTCACGGCAACTGTTCACATGGCATCTATGGACACGACTGCTCCAGGTCTTGTCTCAGTGTCTGTCCTTTATGTGAGAAAAAATCCGGAAAATGCCTACAATGTAAACATCCTGGCTATACCGGTAATGACACTTGTCCTGATGGTAATTTGGGCTACAGTGTGAACAGACGTGTTCTGAAGGCTGTGACATCCTATGTGACCCGGAAAGTGCAGACTGTACGTGCAAGAAAACGTATTACGGGTCAGACTGCACTCTCAAATCTCCGGACAACTGTTTGAACGGAACCTGTGAACAGTTTACTGGGGCCTGCGTCTCGTATGTCGATGATTCCCACGCTAAGAAGAGTCTGCCGACTACAACAAAACCAAGCATATGGATACCTTTCGCAATCGCTGCTTTTCTTCTCCTCCTCTGCTTCTCTTGAATTGAGCCATGGCTCCGTGTATATCCGTGCAAGTCGTAGCTCATATCTTAGTGGGTGTCTGAGATAGCCATGGCTGATATCTTGATGGGTGTATGTGCTGACCATGGCTCATATCTTAGTGTGTGTCTGGTCTGGCCATGGTTCATATCTTAGTGTATATCCGTGCTAGACATGGCTCATATCTTGGTGGGTGTCTGTGCTGACCAGGGTTCATATCTTAGTGTGTGTCTGTGCTGGCCATTGTTCACATCTTAGTGTGTTTCTGAACTAGCCATGGCTCATATCTTAGTGTGTTCTGTGCTAGCCATGGTTCATATCTTAGCTTGTGTGTGTATGTGTGCTAGCCATGGCTCATATCTTGGTGTGTGTCATGTTAGTCATATCTCATATCTTGGTGTGTCCATGTTAGTCATGTCTCATATCTTTATGTGTGTCTGTGTTTAGTCATATCCCATATCATAGTGTGTATCTGTGTTAGTCATGTGTCATATCTTTGTGTGTGCATGTCTGGGTTAGTGATATTCATATCTTTGTGTGCATGTTTATGTTAGTTATATCTCATATCTTTGTGTGTGCATGTCTGTGTTTGTCACGTCTCATATCCTTGTGTGTGCATGGCTATGTTAGTCACATCTCATATCTTTGTGTGTGCATGTCTATGTCAGTCATATCTTATCAGAGTGGATCTGGCAGACTCTAATTGTGATGTTTTGTCTGTGGGGGCGATCAACACACTTAACCTGACAGCTGACTTCATGTGAGTGTCTGGAATCCTACTCTGATTGAGTCCTGATCGCAGAGAGTGAGAGAGAGAAAGAGAGAGAGAGAGAAACTAACATGTGGTCTCAAAAATGATAGAAATCATTCGTAAAAAAAATTGTTCACTTGAACATACTAGCAGGCACAAAATGAACAATGTTTCAATACTTCTCTGCCATCATGAGCACAACCAGGGCTGACCAGCCTGTAAATGGATGAGAACCCTTCCCTTCTCCTGTTTATCATGATAGTTTTCCCAGATATAGCCTGTCCGTTCGTACTCCTTGATTATGTTCTGAACAACATTCCTGCGCAGGTCTGTATACACAGCTTTAGCCTTGTCCTGGTAAGGACCAGGCAAGCTGCTGTAGTGCTGTAGAGCAGACAGACACAGATAATTCATGTTGATCCATATCTGGCCTCTCCAGTATGGTGGGTCATGTTCTGTGTTGAAGCGACCATAAAATCTAGAGCTTCTGCTAATGGAACGCAAACCAAAATCAGTCCACAACTTGTTAGGATCTGTTATGTCCTGTAAAATCTGATTCAGTTTTGGTGAATCTATGTCCACAATTTTGAGCAAAAATGGAAAGAGGCTAATATAGCCAAAGGCATTAACAAACTGCAATGTAGGTTCACTGAACACCACTCTGACTTTATCTAAATCCATAGTAGGAGGATGCTGCCCTGGTTTAAGGTTTGGGGGTGGTTTAGGTTTTTCAAGTTTAATATTGTCAGTGTGCAGGCCATAGTCGCTGTACTGTTTCCCTTTTTGTGACCAGTGAAGCTCATCTAGAAGTTTGTTGTCTGACAACAGGCTGTGTGTTGCTTCGTATTCCTGCCATTCATGGCCTAGTGTTCTAGCAATGTCTGCCATCACACCTGCAGCAAAAGCAATCCAGCATCTGAGATCAACATGTCGTTCATCCTCTGTAGGGTGTGAAGCCCTTGGATAATCATCTAGACCGGAGGCAAGTGTGAGTGGATTTAACTGTTTTGTGACAGTGGGATCTCTTCCATGCCATCTGTAGGTAAATGGCAATCCTCCTTTCTGGCTTGTATTATAGTAGTTGAACCAGGTCTTGAGACGCGGATATAAGGCTTGCAGATATGCTTTATCTTCAGGTTTCTTACTTTCTATCATACTCCTGATCAATCCCTGAAGTGGCAGGAATAAAGTAGGAGGGTTTGCATTTGTGTTCCGCTGTACAACAAACTCTGGTGGTACCTTTTTCCTGGATTCTGCTCCCAGAATTTGCTCTCTAGGAATCCACCCTTCTACATTCATTAAGTCCATCCAGTGGCCTATAATATCCTTTGATATCTCCTGATCCCACATACTGATTAATAAATTATGGAAACCTTCATCCCAGAGGAATCCACGTGGAAAGAATGGACGAGAAGGCACAGCAGTATATAGAGGTGCTTCCCAATAACTCACAGGTTCTTTGTTGTATGAAGACTGCACCAATGAGGATCCATAGAAATAACCAATACTGCCAACCATATTACTGAGAATTGCTTTAGCAAAGTTAATTTCTTTCTCACTGTAACTTTTTTGCTTTAGTCTAAAAGTCTGTTCAAATCGATCATTGAACTCTCTCTTCTTTTCCTCCAGCAAGGAAGATAAATAAATCACCTGATAACTGTTTCTGTCTGTCAGTATTGCTTTTAGACTGATATACAACTTCCATTGTAAAGGGCAGAGTATTTGTAACCTGCTTAACTATGAGATTTGGTCCAGGTACATCTCTAGGCACTCTGCGACCAACAAGCGAAAAATAAGGCATGGTCCTTGCCTTGTCCATGCTTCCACAGCCATCCCTGCTATAACAACATCTTTCAGCTGATCTAACTGCTCGGCGTGACTGACCAGATAACTCTCTTTCTGGTTATTACTCTCAACTTTTGGCAGCAACAGTTCAAAGTCTCCCAAACCTTCATGTGACCCCTGAATTGATCTCAGACGTCCATGCGTGAGAACAGGCTCTAGTTCCCCATTGTCCCCATCTAAAGCAGCATAGAAAAAACCTGACAACACCACAGGCTTTGTTGGATCCTGAAAATAACAAGCAGAATTTAAATGATAAATTTACAACAAGCGGTTATTTACTTTACAACATGAGACAATTTTATTGTTGATTTTATTATATATTTTTTGTGTGAAATGTATCTTCCTAAGAGATCATTAAATAACAATTACATCTGACCCCAGTTAACAACAGTTTAATGTTGTAGAAAAGTAATAGATATATCATATATAATAATATAATCTAAATATAATATTGTGGCTGCAATCCCAGTGATATCCATTCATATCCATCCTTTACACAATGGTTGGAATCGTGAGCAATTCTGTTCTGTTGTACTCTATTCCACTTTATTCCAATCTATCCATGGAACCAGTTCATTACATTAAAAAGTTTCCATTATCCGCTCCACCACTTGTCACAGCATTTCACAAAATGCATCAGTAAGTTATGAAATCAAAGTCGCTCCTTGCATGTCCTATTCCTTAGTTGCTTTCTACAACACACGTGGCAGGTAAAGGGGATCTGTTTTTTGTCCTCTCACCATGAGGGTGGTCCTCATTACATGTACATATGTGAAACAAATAATCATGAAGTAGTAAAGGCTTGGAAGTATCACACATTCACTACCAAGGGGTTATACACATACTAGGTGGCATGGCTGATTTAAATAATTTTTTTTTAAATTTGAAATAACAGTGAGAAAATAAATTAAAATAGATCTAAAACATGCGGTGTTCTTTTTATAATTTGTTCAGGAAGTAGGAAGATGTTACATAACAGAACTAAAAGGTTTTAGTGGAAATAACTGCAGATACGTTAATAAATTAAAAGCCGTAAAAACTTGCTCCAGGGTTCAGACCGACAGTAACTAGAGCCAGTTTTTGCAACTCATGGTATAGAATATGCATGACAGATTGTTGCAGAAATTAGTACAAAAGAACATTTTTAAAAACCATCTTGTCACATAAAATGTACAATAATTTTATACAGTAAATAATGAGAGACAGAAGTACTATACATCAGGAGCTGAATCTTTGCACATTATTTTGTATTAGTACAAGTCCAAGTTTTCTACTATCAAGCATAAATAAATGACATTAACTTCAATATATGAGTTATACACAACAAACGACAATAACACATACAATTTCCTGTGAATTAGGTTGAAAATTAAAATAAATTCTTTTTATACAACTAGTTTTGTCATGTATTAGACGGTCTGACCAGCATGGGTCATGAAGTGAATTTTAGGTCTTCACCTGTTCCCTATATATTGTCATAAAGGGTAGTTTCTTTGGTCATATTTGTGTTCTTAGGATGTTGCTGGTGATGCAGTCCTGTAGGATATGCTGTGGAGATCTCAACACTTATGAATGTGTCTGATGTGCAATGAGGATAATCCATCACTTAAACTAAACTAAGTTAAAGAAGATAATTAAACCAACATAAAGTCAGTGTCCTCAATCACTGAAGGATATGCTGAAAAAGGGATGTGAGCACCTATAGATTTGTCCAAAACGATCTCATGACTAACTGAGAAAAAGGCATATAATTGTATAGAATCAGCACCTGCAGAAGTTCACTGTTTTACCTTAGGGACAAAACTGATACGTGCAGACCAATCTCCTCCATGATTGCCACCAGCTTGTTTCACAAATTCTGTTTTGACAGTGTAAAGTTGCTCTCTGATTTCTTGAACACCAAAATTTAACCCATCATGCAACTGCCATATGTAGCCTTCAAGTTCATCACCCTGATCACACCAGTGTCTCAGTGGTGGTGGCATACGATTAGTTAGTTGGATCATCCACATCAGTCCAAACACAGGGGATGTCTTGTGGCGGCTTTTTAAACCAAAATAAGCCTGAGGTCTGTAAAAGATGGTTGTATTTCTTATACCAATCAAAGGTGTAAGTATACATTTATAAAACTGCAATTTAAAAATACTGTTTGCTTTCAATTTAACATGGTTTATCTAAGATTATAGATTATTGTATCCTTTTACTAGATCAATGGTTCCAATCATAAATGAGAATAATGATCACCTTAATTTATTACTCCACAATTCAACATAAAAGTGTTACAAAATAACAACTGTACAAAATAAAATATTCATGTCAGCTTACAACAAACAGTCGAGAGTAGTTATAAGCCCATGCTTTAACTCATTCCGTACGTTTCACCGCACTGTGCACCTTGCTGATTTCTACCGCATACATTTCGCCGTATAGTGCGTCACTCTTATTTTGATTAGTGTGAACTGTCATCAAACCAGAATCTTTTTACATGTCTTGTATCATCTTGGTATTAGTGAAATCTAATTCCTTGTTCAATTATCTAAAAATTCAAATATGTTGTATGTTTGATAAATATAAATAATTATATTGATTCTTCAAACCATGAAAAATTCTGAAATCTCTTCTATTGCATTGATAAAAAGCTTCCATTCAGAAAGAGTTAATTCTTCTACCTTTTTGCTTCCTCTTTTGGCTTTGAGCATCAAGAAGAGATATAATTTGTGATCTTCAGCTCTTCTGTTGTCCTCTTCTACTATTTTTTTCAAGTATTTCTAATATTCCATCAATCCATTTTTTTTTCATGGCCAGTCCATTGATCTAGTATTCTTACAGTGTTTGTTGGTGGCTCGTTATGTCACACTTAAATTTTTCTGTCTCATCTTGTGGCCAAACTATTTTTGTCTCTTTATGTGTTTAAAAGCATGCATTATCCTCATCTTGTTTTCTTTTTTATTATTATTAATTCTTCACCTCTGATATATCTCTCAAGATGTTCCTCTCATGTGTCTAGTACATTTCATTTCAATGATGGTTGCTTTTCTAATTGTTCTTGAGTCTAGTCTCCCGGCCTGGCACTAGCATCAAATGTGGTAGCAGAAATGCAAAATGAAAACCCATCATGATTTTGACCATTATAAATAAATGAACCATACAGCAACATATATGGTTGACCATTGTCTTGTAACCCCAAGCATGATGAACAGACAAGATGTAATGTAAACAAATAGTTACCTGTAAGTGCCCCAGAATCTTTCAGGGTTAACATCAGGGGAGGAACTATTGTCCTGAATAATTCTAGGAGAATCAAGTGGAGTAACTATGATGTCCCGAAGATATTGTTGGTAGCGGAAGATGCCTATCAGGGATGTTGTTATAACCAATACTAAGATGCCAATAACTTTTGCATAAGGGTCCATTCTTCCATGAGCATAAGGCCAGTTTGCATTGTCATCACTATCACTGATGAGAGCACCTCTTTGCTTAACCTTCACCCTCTGGCGTAACTCATTCTTAGACATGGTGATGTCTTTCACAACCACAAAAGGTTTTCTTGTACTAAAACTGTTTTTAAACAAAGTAAAAATTATTTTCAGTATAAATAATTATTTATAAGTCACAATAATAATTTCACAGTCTAGTATAAAAACTAAATAAAATCTGTTGTTTAATGAAAGTAACTGTCTATTAACTCTGTCTATCAGTTAAAGTTTTCACTGCTCATAAAACTGGAAAAATATATATGGTTGATGATAGATGACTCACTACTTGAAAATTAACATTTTAGTATGATCTTTAACAGTTAAACTAATGACAAATTCTGTCCAAAATTTCAGTGATTTTTCACGGACAGGTAGGTACTATAATTATTACCATTCATAAGCAGTCACCAAATAAAGAATAAAGGTATACTAAATACATCATACTAAAAACTTTGGCAAAGTAAATCAAATCAATTAATTTTGTATCACTGCCTTAAGTTGTTGTTGTTGGGTTCTCCAGCTTTCAATTCTGACGAAGTCCCTAGAGACTAGGAACTAAATTTTGCGTGTTAATCCATTTTCCCTGGCAGCCGTGTGCACAGGGGTCCCTCGCCACACAGGCAGATAACTCCGACTTCAGAGGTACTCATGTTTTTTCCCGTCGATGAGTAACTGACGTTTCAAGCTGGGCCTCACTGCTGAGACCAGGGGTGGTTGTCACAGAGAGAAATCATTAAAAAAAAATAATACCAACCAGTGGAGCCAAGATTTGAACCCACAACCTCTCTGTCCCAAGGCCGGCGTCCTGCCTCGAGACCAACCAGTCCCCCATGGACTTGGAATATGAGGAAACTGCAACAAGGAACACTTTTCATGCATAGCCTGCAATGGTTCCTGCCGCCCATCCACCATATACCAGAAGTTCACGTCCTCCCGAAAGTGATGATCATCATATTTCTTTAAAAATGTTTAGCGCTTGATGATGTTAGGCCATCGTTGTTGCCTCAAATTTCGAACATATAAACACACAGTTAGTCATCAGATTATCCCCGTCGCATATCAAACAACAGACTGTAAGATTAGCGTAACGCTGGGTCTAGGGATTTACGATGAGCCATTACGATGACGTATCACACACATAACAATGGCGCAAGCACAGCAATGACGTGCCCTTTAGATTCTTGATTACTCTAGTGAATGTAGCCTACGGTGAACAGATCATGGTGCAAATTCCCTAAAGAGATAAAACTGCGGCTGATGAAGCATTTCACATTAATAAGTAACATGGAAATAACTTGCGTCAAAGCAAATCCAATAACAGTCATGAACAGCACCAATGTGACGTAAAGCGCAGAACAAGCCTAGACGATGGAAGGTCGCATTCACAACACTTGATTTGTTGAAAATGGAATATTGCCGGCGTACAACATTGTTTTATCAGCGCAGATGTAATAAGTAAATCATTACCTTGACTTTAACGCATAGGAGTGCGATGGAGAACTGAAATTAATCAGACATCGAATGCACTCTTTGCAGCGATCGAGAGAACGTGGACAAGATCCACCATCTTAGAAACGGAAGTCCACTGCCTTGAGTCAAACAGTAATACATCTCTCCAGTGAGTAATATTGTTAATATGTTATCAAAATGTTGAATGTGTTAAATCAACATCTGTTCTGCCATCCCTGGGAGAGTGTGGTCGTTTGCAAAGCTGGCCTGTAGTGGTGATTTTTACCTAATTCCTGGTGAGGTCAAAAGTTTCTTATTACAATATCACTTCACTTCTTCAGTGAGGGAGAGGTAAAAAAAATAATAATAATAATAATAAAATAAAAGTGAATATACGCTCAAACACTGACGGTGGCTTATCTTATTCAGTCAATTTTAATTAACATTAATGTTAATTAAAATTGACTGAATAAGATAACTCAAATAGCTGATATATAAGTCACCGTCCAGTGTTTGAGTGTAGTCGTGTTACTTTCAAGCCCTTTTAAACTTGAGATAAAATTAAATACCCTGTGTTTTTCATGAATCAGTTTGACCGTTTTTGTGTTTGTTGCGGTTGCGCGAGTGTAACGCTTCATCTGTTATTCTTCTATTTATTATTTTTAATATTTATGATTTTATCTTCCACGTCGTCTTAGACGTGACAGAAATTTCACTGAAATTGAGTTTTCACTGTGTGAAGCTGTTGTAATTGTGTTATTTCTATATTTACTAAAAATGAAATGGCGTTTAAGTATATCAACATCTAAAGATCAAATTCTTTCACCATTAACAATAAATGCACCGAACATGATACGGCTAAAACGCTTACTTCTTTTAGATGTTAGAAGAGCTCCCGGCAACAGAAAACGTGTACTGCTAGAGTTCGTTGGTTGTTGACGGAAATGGTTCCACTTTCGTTTCTCAAATAGGTCTCGCCATTGTCGTTATATATGATATTACTGTCCTTACTTTTTAGTTGATTGTTTGAACAACTAACATAGACTAGATCAACCGCAGAATATACGTTGTGTTTACAAGATATACAAACAATAAATTCACACAATTGTAACCTATAATGTAGCTGTTCTCTTAAAACATTGCCATTAACTTCCAGAACACACAAATTTAGATATCAATTCGAACGAGACAACTAACATTTTTAGGACATTTGGTTATTTGGTTATGGAAGGCCCCGGTATCACTGCAAACGAATTAAAATCCATAATTGCTCAACCGCCCGTGCCAGCGTAATCATCCGAATTAATATCTCATCTCCCAAACAAAGAAAGGTAACTGTAGTCCCCATCGTAGCAGTCTCAGCACACGCAAAAAAAAAGAGGCGAAACCGCGCAGAAAGTGAACACAGCCAACTGTTCCTTGGCATACGATATCATCACTCATCGTAAACAATTGGAATATCAAACATGATCAAAACGGATGAGACACACAGCTCACGTTGTGCACAGAGCACTTAACTCAGTAGCTCCTGCAACAACCCGGACAATATGAGGAAACTGCAACAAGGAACACTTTTCAGACATAGCCTTCAATTGTTCCCGCCGCCTATCCACCAGAAGCTCACGTCCTCCTGAAAATGATGATCGTCATATTTTAAAAAATGTATAGCGCTTGATGATGTTAGGCCATCGTTGTTGACTCCAATTCCGAACATATAGACACACAGTTCGTCGTCAGATTATCCCCGTCGCACATCAAACAACAGACCGTAATATTAGCGTACGGCCGGTCTAGGGATGTACGATGAGCCATTTTAGAACATAGGATGAGACACAATACCCTACTAAATGTCATCTCCGAGGAGAAAGTACAAGGTAGACGGGCAGAGGCAGATCAAGACTAAAGTGGACAGATAACATCAAACGATGGACAGGTGAACATGTGATAATGACAGCATGCACTATGAAGGCAAGGCAAGTCTACACAGAAGATAACGTTTGACCATGATTAAAGCAAGAGACAGAGTAAAATGGCGCTCCATCCATGGTAGCCAAACCTTCGACATGAAGGCGGCATCCAATTAATGAAATTATCAATTAACATATAAGTTAACGACTATGTGCACTGCTCCAGATACTGAAATGTTGCCAAGACAGGGTTTGCTGCGAAAATTTTCCAATTTGCTTTCTGGTCCTGTCGAACGTCACTCAAGTCAAACATAAAACAGTAAGTGTATAGAAAAAAAATCGTCAGTCTTGAACCCCTACGCCTCAGCGATGGATTTCAGTCGGAAAACATAGTGCGATTTATCTCATTGTCTTACAGACACAATGAACCCGTGAACAAAGATATACAAGCTACTTATCTCGGAGTTACATTTGACAACAGGTGATCTTGGGAACAGCAGAAAAATAAGGCAGCCCAAAAAGCTAACAGGAAGTTGACTATTCTAAGACAGCTGTGTGGAGCCACATAGGTGCGACTGGAAAAATATTCAGTAAAGTTTACGCCCACATCTAGAATATGGATCATCTGCATGGTGCTCAGCACCAAACAAACTGCAAGAGCTGGATAGGGTACAAAGTCGGGCACTTGTGGTCACCTTAGGAGCAATGATATCGGCACCAATATTGGAGATGGTGAAGTTGTGAAGGATGCCGGCACTGAGAGAACGGAGGGATACAAAGGTACTGATACCGGCAGAAAAATGTTCATGCATGCTAAGACATCCAATGAAGGATCGACTCCGAAATCGTGTATTGGGACAGCTTAAGAGAAGCAGGTTTATCCAACAAGTCAAAAGAATTTGCAGACAAGCACCATCATGCCAAGAGTCTTCTGCCTCCTACCACCCATACCAGAACAGTCCCTCTAGAGAGAAGAGTCCTAATTGACAATACAAATATCGAATATGGCAAATAGGCGGCAGAAACCGTTAAAGGCTGTGTCTTAAAAGTGTTCCTTGTTGCAGTTTCCTCATATTCCAAGTCCGGTCTGCTGCAGGAGCTGCTGAGTTAAGTGCTCTGTGCACACAGTGAGCTGTGCGTTTCATCTGTTTTGATCGTGTTTCGATATTCTAACTGCTTACAATGAATGATGATATATGACGGAGATCAGATGGTTGAGTTCACTTTCTGTGCGGTTTCGATTGCAGCTACCTTTCTTGTTTGGGGGATGAGATATTAATTTGGATTATTCCCCTGGCATAGGCAGTTGAGCAATTATGGATTTTAATTTGTTTGCAGTGATACTAGGGCTTTCCGTTACCATATTATTACCATATTACAAACATCGACAGAAGTGAAAGGAATACTTGACAACGAGGAACAGAATAATCTACAGCGTAAAACAATCGCTCTCTGTTCCTTGGATGAAGAATACCCACAAGATCTATGGGTTCGTGTGTACACAGATGGATCAGCACAGAATGGAGTAAAGAATGGGGGAGCAGGAGCATACATAGAGTACCCAAAAATAACACTAGGGATATGAATGAAATAGCAACAGGGAAATATTGCCACAATTACGAAGCAGAAATCCAAGAAATAAAGTTGGCAATAGAAAACTGTTGAACAGTATCCTCAGTCGGTGGTGTTTCTGACAGGTGCAAAATCAACACTCTATGCACTACAATCCTGAAAATTGTCACATCTTCAGACTTTGTTGATTGAATTCTGTAAGCACCACAGCGTCGTCTTGCAGTGGATGCCATCTCATTGTGGAATACCAGGGAACGAGAGAACAGATCAGCTGGCAAAGGAAGGCACAAAAAGCACATAACCAGATGAACCAGTATCAGAAGAAACAGATAATCGCATCAATAAGAAGACAACAAGCCTCAAATCAAGATGTATTTCATAATTTAATAATAGGTTGGAGCAAGTTATCATTATGTCCCAGAACATAGCACAATCGACTCGACAGTCACATGTATACAAAATCCTGGATCGGCACATCAACCACATGTACATGTGGACAGACTGCTGAACACATACTTCAAGATTGTACTGAATATAGTAGAATGAGGAAACCTCACCGGCCCATAAATACAACATTACAGACAAAATCATATGGGCCACTGCAAGAATTGAAAAAAAAAAAACAGTAAAATTTATCTATTGTCCTTTCGAGCCGAAGACGGGCACATAGGGCAGAACCACTATCTTAAAAACAGAAACCTTGCGTGCCAAAATGGCACATATTGCAAAAATCACTGCTTCTAAAATCTATGGCAATATTTGGCAAATCTATGGTAACATTTATACTGGAAACGATATTTCAAGAAATTGAGAATACTTGAGGTGAAAAAAGATAGATATACCTCATTGTCTCCAGTTCTGCGTAATACAGTTCTGGTTCGTTCCCAATCGATCAGTGATGGCACGTGTATATCAATGTATGCTATACCAGTTTGTACGGAAGCGTTACCTATAAGGTTTAAAAACATTAAACCTCACTTTACAATAAAACATTTGCTGTGCTATAGTGAAACATTGGGTCAAATCTTATAGGCTATGGGAAATGCCAAACAAACGAACTCTAATTCGCAGACGATCAAGTTATAATTAATGAATTACTGAGTATTGAGATTACAATGTGCAATCGATCCATCTTTTTCGTGGTCGACCAGGAAAAGAGTTGCTTAATAAATTATATAAAATTACAAAATCATAGCAAAGCTTGGCCTCTATTGTTTCATCTACAGAGAACAGAGAACAATATAGTGGGGTAACATGCTTCTGTGTATTTCAAACGAGTCACGAAATCAAGTCCTACATAGAAGCAAATGAGGATTCCCGCCCCACCCCCACCCCCAACCTTTACAACCTCTTTATAATTTGGTAGCCAGCCTGCAAAGCATTCCATTGTCTACACACTTTGTGGCATCTTGCAGTCAACAAGAAAGTTCTTCCATTTTGCATGCTTGGTGGTCATTCTTTTCATGGTATTCCAAGCCTGGCCCTCACAGTCCATTTCTGCTAGACTGTCCATCACTTTAGAAGCAACTGAACGGCATTTCTTGTGATTATTTCTGGACCTCCTCTGAGAACATGACCTATCTATTTCAAATCCTGGATTGTAACAAAGATATCTGATTGATTTCAAGTCTTCACACCGTTCTGTCTCGACAATTGTTTATTATCAGCAGTTTCTTGATATTTTCTCTGTTATCACAATACACACTTCTAAATTGTCCTTTCCTCGTATCCTTCTACTCGCCTAAACAAAATAATGTTCCTCCTGATATATTTTGACTGTGATCTATCTCTGATCAAATGCAGCAAGAAATGGTTTGGCCACGTATCTCGATTATCTGGCAAGGCAAAGAGAATTCTGCAAGGAATTGTAAACGGAGGAAAAAAGGAGAGGTAGACAGAGAATGTAATGGGAAGATAACATAAAAAATGGGCGGGTCTTGGGTTCGAGAAAATGACTGGATAAATTGAGAAAGTTGACAACATTTGTCAGTAGTTCCCAATACTACCCTCGGGGTTATGGGATGAAGATTAAAAAAAGACCTCTGGTTGATCTTTATAGGGATCTTTACTGGAATGTGTCCATCTTTCCCATTTTTCCTGTTTTATCAATTCTTCCTCCTATCATTGATTTAGTCGTAGCAAGCCCGCGCTTCTCTTCCTAATTCCGTTTATTTATCGATGTGTAATGTGTCTCTTTGTGCTGTATTTCAATCACTTCTGATTTAACCAGACGTATTTTACTGCTATCTTACATATTGTCCTTTTGGGCCGAAGACGACACATAGGGCAGAAATTCTAGTTTCTGACGAGTTTGCAACTGTCAGACTTTGCACCTGAATGTATCTCGTCACATTGCCCTATTCAGGGCAAGTGGTTCAATCTCGACGAGGGAGCTGATTGTTGCCTCTCGTTTTAATGTTCTTTTTAGTGTTCTTCTAGGTCGGCTTCTTTTCTTTTACCCTCAGGTTCCCACTTCAGTGTCTGGTTTAAGATATTTGTGTTGTCTCTTCTCATCACGTGGCCAACATATGACCTCCTCCTACTCTTTTATATTTGATATTTGTTTTAGGCTTTCACATATTTCTGCACTAGTCTTGAACTCATTCCATGGTATACGAAGCAATTTCCTCAGGCATTTGTTTTCAAATGCATCCAGTCTATTTTGTATTTCTTTAGTTGTTTTCAAGCTCTCGCGTGCATAAGTAAGGGTGGATAATACACTGGATTTGAAAATTCTAAGATTTGTTTTTGTGCGTAGTAATTTCGATTTGGATATTTTATCAATGTTTCTGTAAGTCATTGCTGCCTTTGCTTTTCTAATTTCTTTCTTTGTGTCTTCTTCTTGATTTGTGCTGTTTTCAAGACATACAAAGTGATTTACTTCTTCCACTGCTTGTCCTTCAATGTATATTTTTTCTTCTGTGCGAATTTGAATTTTCACTACTTTTGTTTTGTTGGTCTCAAGTCCAATTTTCCTAGTCATTGGTGACATGACATTTTTTTTTTTTTTCTTGCATCATGTTCACTTTGCTATTGATAAGATCTACTTTACTACTGCGTTGTATTTATTTGTTTTTTCCCCCTCAATTTAATTGTTCAGATTGTCTTGCTTACTTTGTTCATTCATTCATTGTAGATTTCGTTATTAGCTCTCATGTTCTCTTCATATTACGGAATTAATGTTTTTAAATGTAGTCTGTTGTTTGTCTGTGGCGAGAGAATAGTCTCTATAGATTTCTCCGATACTAGGCTACCTCTGAATCTAATGTTTATTAACACATTATTAATTTGATAGCGAATTATATTTCCTGGCTATATTCCCACCCAGAAGAGTTTTGGATGATGTTTATAAACCAGGACTTGCTTCAATAACACCAAGACCTACGTTTTTTAAATCCAAGCCTTACATCTTTAATAAATCGTAAGTGATAATAATGTTGGAGAAAAGTTTAACAAAAATTATAATAGTGAAAGAGATGCAAAACGAAGCTTATATGATGCCTGGTTTGAGAATTAGGAGTAACCGCAACCTTATAGTTGATTTTTAGCATTCCATTTAACGCTGTTAGCGTCTATGCTTTTGAAGATAAATGTAATTTTGAAAAATGAAGACATTTAGATGATTTACTGCACTATTCAAATCAAACATACTATCTACCCTTACATGTGCATTTGAGAGCTGGAAAACAACAAGAGACGTAGAAACAAAGTTGAACGCGTTCGACAATAAATGTCTAAGGAAAATACTTGGTATAGCGTGGAACGAATTCAAAACAAACGAAGAAATTAGAGAAATCGCCAATCAACCACTAATATCTTCAGTAATAAAGAAAAGACGATGGTCATACGTTGGACATGTGATGAGGAGAGATAATAACCGAATAGCAAAGCAAGCCCTCATGTGGGAAACAACAGGCAAGAGTAAAAGAGGAAGACCCAGAGAGACACTGAGAAGAACATTGATGAGAGAGGCAAGAGCAGCAGGAATCGGCTCCCTCAATGAGATATAGTTGCTTGCATGGAACAGAGACAAATGGCGAGATTTTATAAAATATCTTTAGAAAGATTGAAAACTGCTAGAATAAAAATTTAGATAAGAGAACGAGTATCTGGGTCCATACCCTATGTGGGCCGGCTCGAAAGGTCCATAGATAGACTGACTGACTGCACTGGTCTAGCTATGCAATGGTTCTGTGCAATGAGAAAGCTGATGGATTTCAAAAGATTGGTATATGAGACAGTAAGGCCTAATGAAGTTGCTGGTGCTGTTCACTGTTCGTCGTCAGACAATGAGCACATGATAGCTTACAGATACACTATGCTCTTATCAAAGTTTGCAGGAAGTATGCATGCCAAGGCATTTGAAGAGACAAATCAGAGGCAGGTTACATCTGACCGTATACTGATTGATACTATCATCGGTGAACTGAACTGAGCATAAACAGTTGGTCTCTCTGATTGAAGATGGTATGTTCTGTTAACTAACTAAATTTAGAACAGAGGAAAACCAACAAGATATTTAATGAATTTTACACAATCGTCCAGTAACATCAAATGATGGTGGCTACAAAGCTATTAAACTTTGATCTCAATTGCCATACAAGTGTGTGTAAGAGGGCCTGAAGATAGTGAACAAAGGCGTTGTTTTTCAGCGACCTATGAGTTGACGTTCTTCGGCCAGATAAACGCATTAAATGTTTCTACAAAAAAAGTGTTGCTTCACAAATCGTCATTCTTCTTAAAATTTTCATTGTATACACGTTCAAAGTCATTATCATACAGCTTGTCATGGTTTTGTAATGCGATAGTCAAATAAGATTTCGCTATTTGGTAAATGCGCTGTAGCACGTCTGTCAATTTGTTAGTCCAGCAGCCACAATCAACGGCAGCCACAATCAGGGATTCTTATCCTTATGTTGTTGTAATGGTAGTACATGTGCTTGTAGTTGTAGCTACTATAACTACATCAGTTATAGTTGATTATGGATTTTTCAGCGCCCCCAGAAATGCTTTTTTTTCTTTTCTTTTCGCCGTGTATTTTCTTCAATATGTACAACTTTAGTTGTTCCTGATCTAACTCAAAGAAAGGCAATGTGTACAACTTTAGTTGTGTTTGATCTAACTCAAAGTAAAGCAATGTGTACAACTTTAGTTGTGCCTAATCTAACTCAAAGTAAAGCAATATGTACAACTTTAGTTGTGCCTGATCTAATTCAAAGTAAAGCAATGTGTACAACTTTAGTTGTGCCTAATCTAACTCAAAGTAAAGCAATGTGTACAACTTTAGTTGTGCCTGATCTAACTCAAAGTAAAGCAATGTGTACAACTTTAGTTGTGCCTGACCTAACTCAAAGTAAAGCAATGTGTACAACTTTAGTGGTGCCTGACCTAACTCAAAGTAAAGCAATATGTACAACTTTAGTGGTGCCTGACCTAACTCAAAGTAAAGCAATATGTACAACTTTAGTTGTGCCTGACCTAACTCAAAGTAAAGCAATATGTACAACTTTAGTGGTGCCTGACCTAACTCAAAGTAAAGCAATATGTACAACTTTAGTTGTGCCTGACCTAACTCAAAGTAAAGCAATGTGTACAACTTTAGTGGTGCCTGACCTAACTCAAAGTAAAGCAATATGTACAACTTTAGGGTTCCTGACCTAACTCAAAGTAAAGCAATATGTACAACTTTAGGGTGCCTGACCTAACTCAAAGTAAAGCAATATGTACAACTTTAGGGTGCCTGACCTAACTCAAAGTAAAGCAATATGTACAACTTTAGGGTGCCTGACCTAACTCAAAGTAAAGCAATATGTACAACTTTAGGGTGCCTGACCTAACTCAAAGTAAAGCAATATGTACAACTTGATGGTGCCTGACCTAACTCAAAGTAAAGCAATATGTACAACTTTAGTTGTGCCTGACCTAACTCAAAGTAAAGCAATATGTACAACTTTAGTTGTGCCTGACCTAACTAAAAGTAAAGCACTTTTAGAGATTGCTTTTAATACGCCTTTTAGGTCTGGTGATTTGTACTCTGTACCAATGTTATGCTTGATTTTCCATTTATTCTGCCTCAATATATTTATTATTTGATTGTATTACAACCATCTTGCATTTAGTTTTTCTGTAAATTTAGTATGTTCACCTTGTCAATATATTAATTTTTGGACAGAACTAACTTCGTTATTGTAACTCAGAAAAAAAAAAGCTTTAGGACTAAAGTAAGCTATTCCATGAACTTAATTTAGTGACACTAACTGCATTTACCTCAAAGTAAACACATTTGTCTCTACATCTAGCTATCAACAGTTTAATTTAAGTGTCAACTTTCCCACTGCAAGAGTCTTTGTATTAATTTTAAATGTGGCATTAAATCAAAAAAACATTCGTGTCACTAGAAGGAAGATGTACCTTCTCAAAAGAGCTTCAAGTAAGACTGTAAAATGTCCAACTTTGGGTGGTGTAGGCATACCTTTTTTTTTTAAAGAACATCTTTCAGCTGCATCTTATGATCTTGACTTGTTCAGCCAAGGTAAACAGATCAATGAGAAAAAGTAGTGATGATTTAGAGTTTTAAAAAAATGCAGACACAGAAAATTCTTAGACAAACTGAAACAAAAACAAACAAAATGCATAACCATAACATTTTTATAGAAGCTGCAACAAAAACAGAAGATACAATAAAACTGAGACCTGTATTTTGAAAAAGTGCATTTTTTGGGTCAATTTTTCAGATATGGCAATTATTCAAAAGCAAAACATTGCAATCAGAAAAAGAGAAATAAAAGTTGAACACAAAATGTTATGAGCATAGTTGGTATGAGATACTGGTAGGGATAGGAAAATGATGCTAGTAAACAATTATTTATTTAGTTAACAATTATTTATATATTATAAATTATATATTTTCCGGTTTTATCCAAGATGGAACACCAGACCCAAGGGTCGACCACGAAAAAGATGGGTCGTTGGAATATTAGAAGCACTAGGAAACATAACAGCAGCAGAGGTGAACAGAAGAGCAAAATACCACAAATTATATCTCCCCTCGACGCTGAAAGGCAAATGAGGAAGGAAAGAAGAAGAAGAAGATCCAAGATGGAGGAATTGTTTTTCTCTGGCTTGGTATAGAACCGTTGATCAGAGGTTTAACAAGCCGCTATCGTAAAAACGATTTTGTTAATGAAACGTAGACCTGATACAGAATGTGTAAATTAGCAGTAGATAATAGTGATAGTATTTTCGGCCCTAAAACAACAACAAAATAGGATTCTGTAATGTAAGAACAATGACCGTGCCGACGAAACAAGTACAAGTCGTGAGCGAGATGGATAGATACGATCTAGATACTTTAGGATTAAGCGAAATGCGCTGGCTTGGAACAGGTAGGAAATCTGTTGATAATAAAATTGTAGTTTTTTCTGGAAGGGAAGATGGAAAACACCGTGAAGGAGTAGGCATAATGATGACAGACATAGCTACAAGAAGTTTATTAGAATGGGAACCGGTAAATAGCTGGCTGATACAAACACGCTACAAAACAAAATATGGAAAACTTTCAATTGTTCAGTGCTATGCGCCTACAAACGAAGCTGATGATGAAGTTAAGGACAATTTTTATAACCAACTACAACAACTTATAAACAAAATATCAAAACACGATCTTTTAATTGTAATGGGAGATTTCAACGTCAAAGTTGGAAAAGACAATGCAGGAGTGGAACATGTAATGGGGAGAGAAGGCTGTGATACTACAAGTCAGAATGGAGAAAGATTAATCTAAAGTAATGAAAAGCTTAATTCCAACAGATGACAAAATATACATGGAAAACAAACCAGTGGAAGAGATTGATCACTTTATCTATCTTGGAAGTCACATTGATCAAGAAGGGGATACAAGCAAAGAAATTAGAATCAGAATAGCTAAAGCAGCAATGTCTTTCAGAAGCCTTGAAAAGTTGTGGAAATCAAAACTCATCAGCACAAACACAAAACTTAGACTATTCAAATCAAATGTACTATCAACCCTTACGTATGCGTGTGAAAGCTGGAAAACAACAAGAGATATAGAAACAAAGTTGAACGCATTCGAAAATAAATGTCTAAGGAAAATACTTGGTATCGCGTGGAACGAATTCAAAACAAACAAGGAAATTAGAGAAACTGCCAATCAACCACTAATATCTTCAGTAATAAAGAAAAGACGATGGTCATATGTTGGACATGTGATGAAAAGAGATAATAACCGAATAGCAAAGCAAGCCCTCATGTGGGAAACAACAGGAAAAAGGAAAAGAGGAAGACCCCAAGAGACACTAAGAAGAACATTAATGAGAGAGGCAAGAGCAGCAGGAATCAGCTCCTTCGGTGAGATAGAGCTGCTTGCACATAACAGAGACAAATGGCGAGAATTGATAAAATATCTTTAAAAGAATTGAAGACTGCTAGAACAAAAATTCAGATAAGAGAGGGAGTATCTTGGTCTACGCCCTATGGGCCGGCTACAGCTCAAAAGGTCAATAGATAGAAACAATTATCCATTTATTTCTTTAAATGTTTAAAATTTTAGCCGTGGAGATTTAATGCACTGGATTATTCAATACAGATATGAGGCTCAGTCCACTCACAGAATATTCTGTATAAAAGTTGTAAGCAAGGATGATAAGGGGAAGTACATTAAAACTAGGCATAAGTCATCCATATATACGTATCAACAGTCACCACATCACAGTTCACAAGTTATTCACAACATTATTTTCAGCTGTTCACGTCAGAAATACTTTCTTCATCAGAATTATGTGACCTTTGGCGTTCTGACAGATGGTTGGTAGCAAGCAATCATGATAAGTGAGTAGAGTGGTAAAAATATTAGTGTCTTATGCTGGATGCTGCATTTTTTGAACAGCTTCTCTCGTGGCTAAATCTGCCAATATTGGATAGATAAATCCATCTGCTGAACGAACAAGATGTATTAGAGGTGCCTGGCCTCATATCCTTTCTTCTGCGCCTTTTATTATCTTCTGAATTTGATATCAGCACTGTCTTGAAAGATGCTGTATCATTTTTATTTTTGTTCTCCATGTGCTATGAACATGTACTGACAACAAACAGCAGCCGTAAGAATTAGCAACCAAACAAGACAGTTCCAATATATAAAACAAGGAGTCAGACAATGCTGTGTTCTGTCACCAAATTTGTTTTCATTTTGCAGCGAAAATATTATGCAATCAATTGTAGTTATAAAAGGAATTGAAGTCAATGGTCACAAAATAAACAACTTGCGGTATGCGGATACACAGTCTTAATAGATGAGACAGAGAATGAACTACAAGAAATGATAGACATAATAGTAAAGAAAGCAAGAAAAAAGGTCTCAGTCTGAATAGTAAAAAAAACAGAAGTAATGGTCATATTGAAGAAACAATCAAGAAGAAACAATCATCACCAGCATGCAGCATAAAAATAAATAGGACAAATCCTAAACAAGTGTAATATGTCAAATACTTGGGCACAACAAAAACATCAGATGAAAGATGCACCACAGAGATAAAAAACAAAATAGCTCAGGCCAAAATAGCATTTAAGAAACTGAAAAACGTCTTATGCAACAAATCTATGTCAATAGAAGTGAGAAAGAGAGTTTATCGATGCTATATAGAACCAATTCTGACTTATGGAGTGAATCATGGACAGTAAACAAACAAATGGAAAGACGATTAGAGGCCACAGAGATGGGATTTCTCAGAAGAAGGTTGATAGTTCCCTGGACAGCTAAAAAGACCAATGAGGAAATTCTCAAAGAGGCCAAAACAAAAAGGGAGCTCCTAAAAAACAACATAAAGAAACAATCAACATTTTCGGGAATATCAGAAGAGGAAAGTTGGAATACTTGGTTACAATCGGAAGACTACAGGGAAAGAGAGATTGCGGACGACAAAGAGACAAAATACTAGATAGCTTGGTGTCATGGCATGGTAAACAGTCAACAACAGAATTGATACGATGCCCTGTGGATAGAAGATTGTGGAAGGACATGATCATTTACGCTAACCGGTATGGCACATGATGATGATGATGCTGTGCTACAATCTGCAGCCAGACTTTCCCAGTTTGTTTCAAAGATAGAGAATTCCCACAAGGAGGCCCTGCAAACATCTATTATCAGAATTATAAAAGTAAAAAAAAGTAAAGTGCAACCGTAACACCAAGTGGCATTTAGGAAATATGGTGTTAGTGACCACAATTTGTACAGACCTCTTGATCTTAGTAGTTCAGTTCACTAACCACTGAGCTATCGCGGCCCATCAGAATTATAGGACGTTATTAAATGTTAAATGGAGCCGCGATAGCTCAGTGGTTAGTGAACTGGGCTACAAAGGACAAGGGGTAGGGTTCGATCCCAACTGACGGTTTCCGGGTTCACCCAGCCTTAAATGGGTACCGGATTTTTTCTGGGAAAGTAAAGCAGCACGGGCGTAATACCGACCACATTACCCAAAAATCATGTGCTGAAGGTCTGTAAAATATAGGGTCACTAACACCTCTATGCCACTTGGCGTGACGGGGGTACTTTATTTTACTTTATTAAATGTTAAGTTTGAATTATCAACACTGCATGCAGTAAAATGCACAATGAATCACCACTCTGATGTGAAGATGATGATTGTGATGATGATCTCAATAAAGTCTTATCTAGTCACTCTAAAAATAACCAATAAACTAGCAGAGGAACTCAGAATATTATTAAAAATGAACTTATGACATGGCCCAATGTCTATCAACTTTTTCTCATCTGATGGACATGCGAGTCTTCTTCTTCTTCTTTCCTTCCTCATCTGCCTTTCAGCATCGAGGGGAGATATAATTTGCGGTCTTTTGCTCTTCTGTTCGCCTCTGCTACTGTTATGTTTCCTAGTGCTTCTAATATTCCATTGACCCATCTTTTTCGTGGTCGACCCTTGGGTCTGGTGTTCTCACAACGTTTGTTGAAAGCTCGTTGTGTTGTGTTTTGTTCCTTCTGCCTTGTCACATGGCCAAACCATTTTATCTGTTGTTTCCTTATATATTCTATAACGGGGACAAATCCTAGCTTTTTTCTCAGTTCTTCATTTCTGATCTTATCTCTCAGACTGTTTCCTGTCATTTGTCTAGCACATTTCATCTCTGTAGAGGTTATTTTCTTATTGTTCTTGCATCTAGGGCCAAGGTCTGGCATTGGTTGCACAAGACATGTGAGTGACTTTCAATATTATGCACTTTGCAAAAATGAAGTATTTATCTTCTGTGTGGTTTCTTTTTTAAATTGTGCTCTTTATTGCTCAGTGTCAAGCAAAATAATAATAACATTAAAAAAGACATTAATGTCTTACAATAACTTCCATTTCGTATAGGAAGAAGAAGATTTTTTTAGTGGTGTTAATGGAAAATATCATTGATGAGAGGCAAGAGCAGCAGGAATCGGCTTCCTCAATGAGATAGAGTTGCTTGCACAGAACAGAGACAAATGGCGAGTTTTGATAAAATTTCTTTAGGATTTAAAACTGCTAGAATAAAAATTTAGATAAGAGAAAGAGTATCTGGGTCTATGCCCTATGGGCTGGCAACGGCTCGAAAGGTCAAAAGATAGAATGGAAAATATATTTATCATGCCATTTCAGAACAGCTGTATATAAAAAAAAAAAAAATAGCAACACTGTGAAAAGAACAAAAATATAATTCAACAATGATTAACAAAGATTTTCCTTTGAATGAACCAGAAAGGAAAGAGGCGACAAAACCAATGAAAAAAATAATCAGCAATAAATATTTATAAAAACATAAGATAAACCATTTTGGCCATCTAGAGTACCATAATTTCATGCTTCTCATATCATAAATAAAAGGAAACCTTATAATGATGGCATAATAACAAAAGTATTTTTACAGTCAGAAGATGAATTATTTAATCATTTAATAAACGGTTCATTTTTATATAATATCTCACATCTGTAATAACCCAGTTTTCTGCCACAAAAATATTGAGTCAAGTTAAGAGTATGTCTGACGATGTGCATGAAAATGGTTCACTGTCAGAAAGATTATATGTTTCCACACTTGGATTTAAGCAATGCACTATTCATTAACAACCACTGCAGAATATTTATTTTCAGCAAGGCCAACAAATTGTTATTAAATAAACTAATGATCTTAAATGATACTTATTTAAATACTTGATAGATAGGCTCTCTTCTACTTCAAACATAAATATTCTAGATGAATAAAACATGACATTTATTAAGGCACTAGATGAGAACTATCCAGAACTTGACAATTTTGTTTGGCTACAAGATTTTGTCTTTCTTGTGGGTGTCACAGAAAAACTTAGCAATAAATTTGCATTCTAGAGGTTAACTAAAGTCAATGGTGAGGTAGAACATATTCCCTGTTAAAAAAAAAAAAAGAAAGAGAAAAATTGTGAATAAATGAGACAAGTCATGCTGAGGTACTTTAAGAAGGTACCTTGTGAAAACAGCATAAAAAGCTGACTTGACTTTTCTGACTTGAAGAAAAAGTTTAGCTGTTTGCAGTTTATTTCTCTAAAATCTAAAATTTATCAATTCCTTCTATGAACACTGAGATTCTGTAATTCTTTATCATGGACAATTTTCTAAAGGATAGCTCATTTAGGCACAGAGTTGAAAAAAAACTTGAAAGTGATTTGATGCTGAATAGTTTGATATACAACTGTTCACGTCAAAGCTAGCCATATAATATTTACATTTTTTAATAGCTGGCAAACTTTTAGTAGTTTAACAACTGCTAATCTACATGGTGTGGAAAACAGGTCACATCATGGTGGGGTTGTCAGGTCTTATGTTTCTCCCCATAAGATTTACATTTTTTCATTATGTTTTAAGGCTTATGTTTTTCTTTTTTTTTTCAATAAACCGATTTCTTACATTTTTCTCTCATCCACATAATTATTGGATAATATTTTAAAATTCGCTTGAATTTAAATAAAAAAAAATTTTTAATGTAAAGTAGCCCCGTCACGCCAAGTGGCGTATAGGGAATATGGTGTTAGTGACCATCAATTTTACAGGACTCCGACACATGATTTTTGGGTAATGTGGTCGGTATTACGCCCGTGCTGCTTCACTTTCCAGAAAAAAATCCGGTACCCATTTAAGGCTGGGTGAACCCAGAAGCTGTCGGTTGGGATCAAACCCTACCCCTTGTCCTTTGTAGTCCAGTTCACTAACCACTGAGCTATCGCTGCTCCCGAATTTAAATATGTTACACCATTTTGCTCACGGCTAGAAAAAACGTAAATATTTTTTATGTAGTAGGTTGGTATCTGTGTCTGAACTACCTGTCCAACACAAAGTAGCCTAATACTTCCAGTCTCATCGATGAGATTTGTGGTGTGTAGTGCAACAATTTGAATGTTTGGATCTTTGTAGTTTGTAGTAGACAGTAGTTCAAAATGAGAAGAAAGTATAATTTTTAAGTTATGGCACCAAAATGGCTTTCTTGATAGGTTTCAAAAGGATCTGGCAGCAGATAGCCTCAATTAGTTATAAATGTGGTAGTGGTAGTAGCAATAGTAATAGTAGGTAGCAATACTAGTAAATTACATATCACGTATAGTGACAGTGCCATAACATAAAGTAGTATAAATGGTATGCAATAAGTCATTAAAATCTTTCTTTTTTTTTCTTACAAAAATTGGGAAATCTTCCTTTTTTCCTGACAAAACAATCTTCTTTTTTTTACCTGATGAAAACCTGGCAACCCTACATCATGGGACAATTATAATTTAATTTCATTCAGTTCATTCATTTAAAATACCCTAACCCTTACATGAGTCTTTCTGTTTACTTATTTCTTTACAAATGTTCACTACTTTCATAATATACTAGTCAATTAAGGTAAAGGTACCCTCTATGCCATGCTAGGTGAAAGGGTAATATAGTGTTAGTGCCCACATTTTTGGGTGATGTGATTAGTGCCACCTTTACATCCCAGAAAAAATCTTGAGTGTCCATTTTTTAAATAAATATTACAACTCTCTTTTTTTTCCTCCTTTAAATACCCCTAAAATAAGAACTATTGATTTTTAGATAAGTAACAATCTTCTTCTCTACCGTATCATCCAACAGGGCATCAATAATCCTAATAATTTTATAGTCTGTTATAAAATCACATTTTTAAAGTCTTTTATGATGTGTTTAAAGTTGAAGTGTTTCAACTTTAAAACAAACCCATTTACAGATACAAAGTTTTGAAAGCAAATTTGTGTGACACTCTCACTGTGACATAAATGAGCAGCCAAACAAATACTTTGAATGTACTGAAACAATGAAGTAATATAAAATGGTTTTTTAACCATAGACTACGATACCATAGTAAAAATAACCGCATCAAAACACAAATACTTCCAAATTTGACATTTTGCAGTGTTTAAACATTACACCCCCCCCCCCCCCCCCCTAACCCTTACATGAGTCTTTCTGTTTACTTATTTCTTTACAAATGTTCACTACTTTCATAATATACTAGTCAATTAAGGTAAAGGTACCCTCTATGCCATGCTAGGTGAAAGGGTAATATAGTGTTAGTGCCCACATTTTTGGGTGATGTGATTAGTGCCACCTTTACATCCCAGAAAAAATCTTGAGTGTCCATTTTTTAAATAAATATTACAACTCTCTTTTTTTTCCTCCTTTAAATACCCCTAAAATAAGAACTATTGATTTTAGATAAGTAACAATCTTCTTCTCTACCGTATCATCCAACAGGGCATCAATAATCCTAATAATTTTATAGTCTGTTATAAAATCACATTTTTAAAGTCTTTTATGATGTGTTTAAAGTTGAAGTGTTTCAACTTTAAAACAAACCCATTTACAGATACAAAGTTTTGAAAGCAAATTTGTGTGACACTCTCACTGTGACATAAATGAGCAGCCAAACAAATACTTTGAATGTACTGAAACAATGAAGTAATATAAAATGGTTTTTTAACCATAGACTACGATACCATAGTAAAAATAACCGCATCAAAACACAAATACTTCCAAATTTGACATTTTGCAGTGTTTAAACATTACACCCCCCCCCCCCCACCCCCTAACCCTTACATGAGTCTTTCTGTTTACTTATTTCTTTACAAATGTTCACTACTTTCATAATATACTAGTCAATTAAGGTAAAGGTACCCTCTATGCCATGCTAGGTGAAAGGGTAATATAGTGTTAGTGCCCACATTTTTGGGTGATGTGATTAGTGCCACCTTTACATCCCAGAAAAAATCTTGAGTGTCCATTTTTAAATAAATATTACAACTCTCTTTTTTTTCCTCCTTTAAATACCCCTAAAATAAGAACTATTGATTTTTAGATAAGTAACAATCTTCTTCTCTACCGTATCATCCAACAGGGCATCAATAATCCTAATAATTTTATAGTCTGTTATAAAATCACATTTTTAAAGTCTTTTATGATGTGTTTAAAGTTGAAGTGTTTCAACTTTAAAACAAACCCATTTACAGATACAAAGTTTTGAAAGCAAATTTGTGTGACACTCTCACTGTGACATAAATGAGCAGCCAAACAAATACTTTGAATGTACTGAAACAATGAAGTAATATAAAATGGTTTTTTAACCATAGACTACGATACCATAGTAAAAATAACCGCATCAAAACACAAATACTTCCAAATTTGACATTTTGCAGTGTTTAAACATTACACCCCCCCCCCCCCACCCCCCTAACCCTTACATGAGTCTTTCTGTTTACTTATTTCTTTACAAATGTTCACTACTTTCATAATATACTAGTCAATTAAGGTAAAGGTACCCTCTATGCCATGCTAGGTGAAAGGGTAATATAGTGTTAGTGCCCACATTTTTGGGTGATGTGATTAGTGCCACCTTTACATCCCAGAAAAAATCTTGAGTGTCCATTTTTTAAATAAATATTACAACTCTCTTTTTTTTCCTCCTTTAAATACCCCTAAAATAAGAACTATTGATTTTTAGATAAGTAACAATCTTCTTCTCTACCGTATCATCCAACAGGGCATCAATAATCCTAATAATTTTATAGTCTGTTATAAAATCACATTTTTAAAGTCTTTTATGATGTGTTTAAAGTTGAAGTGTTTCAACTTTAAAACAAACCCATTTACAGATACAAAGTTTTGAAAGCAAATTTGTGTGACACTCTCACTGTGACATAAATGAGCAGCCAAACAAATACTTTGAATGTACTGAAACAATGAAGTAATATAAAATGGTTTTTTAACCATAGACTACGATACCATAGTAAAAATAACCGCATCAAAACACAAATACTTCCAAATTTGACATTTTGCAGTGTTTAAACATTACACCCCCCCCCCCACCCCCAACCCCACTGTGTACCTACCTAATTACCATTTCCGGTGACCCCTGAGTGTTGGATTTGTTTCTATTGATGTCAGATTTTTTTTTTTTTCAATTTCGTGAGATATGATCTCATATATGTAAAAATGAATTAGCCAATTTTCAAGAAATTTGTTGATTTTCCTTTGTTTTTTCTGTGATCAAGGAAATATCCTCGGTTGTCTGTCAACATCAAACAACCCTTTGTAACTAGGGAAACACAGTGGATAATGATATGAGGTAGCCGAACATACAGCGTCCATACCTATAGACATTGTTAACACATCTGACAGCTGAGGTAAAATTCAGGTCATAAATCAACCTGAGACAAGAAATCAGAGTTCTCCCGTGTCTCTTCTAGTGTGAACACACAGCTGTGTGTAAAAAAGTTCAAATAAAACACTATTTTTAAAGCTCCTAATGTTACATTTAAGTGGTAGTAATTTTTACTACAGTATCGTAAACATGTCAGTCACAGATAGGTATCATAATTAAGGGTTAAAAAATTACTAAACAGACACAAATTGGAAAACAAACAACCAAAAAAAAAAATGATTGTTTAAGTAAGATGATATAGAACACATACACTTTAGTACAAATTGAACAAACACATGAAGTACTGTTACAGGGACAGGATACAAACAGTTAGCACAATTAGTCACCTTCCTTTCTGTCTAACATTAGAGAGATGATTAACATGCCAGACATATCTTGTATACATGCATTTAGGACAAAGTCCGTTACTATTGTGATATTTTGCCTGAATGTGCAAGAAAATCTTGGCACTCATAATCTAATACAAAAGTGTTAGTAAATGATAAACAATTTATACTTATGTAAATAGAATTTCTCTTATGTAAATGGAATTACTTATTATACTTATGTAAATAGAATTAGAAATTAATCACTAAGAGTGAAAATGAGTTACAAGAAATGTTGGACATTATAGTGAAAGAAAGCAAAATAAAGGACTCAGCCTTAATAGCAAAAAAGACAGAGGTAATGGTAACAACAAAGAAAAAGACATCACCTCAGTGCAAAATAAAGACAAGTGGAACAATATTAAAACAGGTAAATGAATTTAAATATTTGGGAACTTTGTTAACCTCAGACAGAAGATGTACAAAAGAGGTGAGATGCAGAAAGGCTCAGGCAAAAGCAGCTTTCCAAAAAATGAGGAAGATACTATGCAATCCATTTTTGACAATAGAAACAAGAAAAAGAGTTCTTAAATGTTATGTAGAACCAGTCTTAACATATGGATGCGAATCATGGACAATAGGACAACAGACAAGAAAATCACTGCAGTCTGTAGAAATGTGGTTTTACAGAAGAATGTTGAGAGTACCATGGACAGCTAAGAAGAGTAATGAAGATGTTCTGAGAGAGGTCAAAGCAAAAAGAGAGCTAATTTCCAATATTATGAAGAAACAATCATTTTTTGGCCATGTAATGAGAAGAGAACAACTGGAATATATTGCAACAACTGGAAAAATTGAGGGACGAAGAGATAGAGGGAAGCAAAGAGAGAAAATAACAGACAACTTAAGAGAATGGCTTGGCAGAAGGTCAACAACAGAAATGATAAATAGCTGCCGAGATCGAAAGTTGTGGAGAGACATGATCACCTACGCCAGTAGGCCAGGTACTTGATGATGATGATGATGAAATAGAATTTGAAAACAACCTTAAAATCGTTTTAATTAGTCCATTTTGTGAAAAACAGTTATCATTTGTAACAAAATGTAACCTGCTGCCTTCTATTAACTATGAAACAGAAATAAAAAGTAAACTTTGTGTTCCTTACTTCAGGAATATTGAGAAATGAGTGATCTAGCAAACTAAAATTATACAATAAACTGAAATAATTATATTATTTGATAAATGACAATTACTCAGACAATTATCAAGGAGCAGAAAATCATTGATGTTGTATTCTGTTTACCAATTCAACTCACTGACACAGGTCATACACATTGATAACACCATTCATAAAGTTAATTACATATAGGTGACCATCTGAAGTTAGATGAATACCTGATGGACGTCGAATCGGGGAGAATAGTTTAACTGTACCAAACACTTGACCATCATTGGTAAATACCTAATGGAGCAATGAATGTTGAACATTAAAAGGCAGAAAAATAATGAAACCACTCCTTTCATGTGACAATGGTGACATTTATGTTTTCAATGCAAGTTATAGGTCATTTAAAATCACATTTAACTGTAGATCATTAAATGCACAAGTTCTAAATATATTTACAGTTTAAGTCACTGGCACTCATGAACATTAATTGTTATTATCAATTCCCACTAAGAAACCCCCTACCATTAACCATCTAGCTCTCCCTGGTCAACATTTTAAAAAATTCACAACTAAATATAAACCATAATTCTATAAAGTACAACATTTATCAAAGTTATCATCTATGTCTCAATGACATATATAACACTGGACACACACCCGAAGATCTACTAAAATCTATCTTTGTAGCCCATAATGAAGAAGTCAGGCGCCACTGATTGTGAAGACCATCGCACTATTAGTCTCATATATGATGAAAATATTACTAAGAATCATCATGAGATGTGTAAGAAACAAAATAAAACCAGAAATAAGTGAGGAACAATGTGGATTTATGGAAGGAAAGGGCACCAATAATGCAATATACATCTTAAGAACATTGATAGAAAGATCTATAGAGGTAAAGAAAGATCTATATATGTGCTTTATAGACTACACAAAAGCATTTGACAAAGTAAAGCATGTGGAAATAATCAATATGCTGGAGAAATTAAACATTGATGTCAGGGATCTGCGAATCAAAATAAAACATTTACTGGCAACAAACAGCAGCTATACGAATTAACAACCAAATAGGACAATTTCAACTTATAAAACAAGGAGTCAAACAAGGCTTTGTTCTGTCACTGGACTTGTTTTCACTTTACAGCAAACATATTATGAGATCAATAGTAGACAAAAAAGGAATTGAAGTCAACGGTCACAACATAAATAATTTGCGATATGCAGATGACACAGTCTTAATAGCAGAGACAGAGAATATACTTCAAGAAAGACATAATTGTATTATGAAAGCAACAAGAAAGGTCTCAGTCTGAATAGTAAGAAAACAGAAGTAATGGTCATATCGAAAAAACAATCATCACCAGCATGCAGCATAAAAATAAACAGGACAAATTTGAAACAACAAGTGCAACATCTGAAATACTTGGGCACAATAATAACATTAGATGGAAGATCGAAAGTGCGCCTAGCAGCACCAGAGCTGGAAGTTGTCAGCGATCCACAGCTGATGGCTTGCGCCAGGATCAGTGAACCAAAACCATCCAAATCCTGCTCCACCTCTCCACGGTGCCTCCAGTAACAGACTAACCTGTCTAGTCTGGCCAAGCATGCAGGGATCGAAGAGGGAAGACAACCCGGTACTCAAAAATGTTGTGCTGATGTCGGATGTGTTGGGCCAAAAGGCGCAATTATAACAGTTATACTGCAAACCACAAAACAACACAGACACGTCCACTACATCCTTGTAAGGGCGGATGATGAAGAGGAATATTCTAGTCTACCATGATACTCTAGAATACTTTAGTCATCGGGCGAACGCAACCAACCAACCAAACAAGATGGAAGATGCACCACAAAAATAAAAAGCAGAATAGCTCAGGCAAAAATAGCATTTCAGAAAATGAAAAATATCTTATGCAACAAATCTATGTCAATAGAAATGAGAAAGAGAGTTCATCGGTGCTATATAGAACCAATTCTGACCTATGGAAGCGAATCATGGACAGTTGACAAACAAATGAAAAGACGATTAGAGGTTACAGAGATGGGATTTCTCAGAAGAATGTTGAAAGTTCTCTGGATAGCTAAAAGGACCAAGGAGGAAGTTCTCAAAGAGGCCAACATAAAAAGGGAGCTCCTAAAAAACAGAAAGAAACAATCAACATTTTTCGGGCACGCCATGAGAAGAGGAAAGTTGGAATACTTGGTTACAACTGGAAAAATAAAAGGAAAGAGAGATCACGGACGACAAAAAGAGAAAATACTGGATAGCTTGGTGTCATGGCATGGAAAACAGTCAACAACAGAACTGATACGATGCACTGTAGATAGAACATTGTGGAGGGACATGATCACCTACGCCAACCAGTATGGCCCATGATGATGATGATCATCTATGTAGCCATAAGAAAACTGTTAAACAAAACCCGATTATCACAAAAATTTGCATCAACATTCACCTGTAATCTGTTGTTCTTGCTATCCCCAACAATCCAGTTCCCAACTGCATCAACTGTTATTCCAGAGGGTTCTTTAAATTCCCCTATGCAGTCTCCATAACCACCAAATGTTCTAATATGCTTCCCATCAAGATTAGTCAAATACATGGTGCTGGCTCCTGAAAGGGGTAACAGAGTGATCTTATGTGATAATACATATCTCATATATGTGATAATACATACTTCTAAATGAAGAGCTTGTGCAGTTGAGTTGTGCTCAACCTACATAGATGACAACAAAAATGATATATAACATTTTAAACATTTTGTTGATTTGCAATACTTAATTTAGTGGTTAGTTTATGAATATGTGATTTCAATTTAATGTCACTGCTAAAATGTTAATGTTTACAATATGGGCATAGCAATTACATTTTTTAAAAATGTAACATGTCTGAGATTTCTGAGAAGGCAGTGATGAGGGACAGTTTTGTTCTATAAAATGAATTTTGTGCAGGCTGTACACTTAATATTTGGAAGTCTCTGATTTTTCATAACATTACATTTAGCTAAATTAACATGCTAAAAATCCCCACTAGATTTTAGACAAAAATTATCTTGATCTATCCAGCACTGTTAGACGTTGCATAGGACTTGTAGTGTATTTTGCCACCCATCTCTATTCTGAGTGAGGTGTTTGATTTTATCCAATGAGTCTATACCTGTCAACTTTGCTTCTCTTGTAAATGTTCTTTCTAGTGTCTCTTCAGGTCTTCCTCTTTTTATGCATCCTGATGTATCCCATAGAAGAGTCCATTTTGAAATTCTTTTGTTGTCTCTTCACAACACATTCCTGACATATGACCATCTTTCTTCCTAATTGTAGATGAGATCGTCGCTTGCAAAAATTATATCTTACAGCAGCAATGTTTTAAATTAAATAAATGAAACAAATAATTTTAAGTGATTTCCAAAGAATTATATTAAGAAATAACACTTGAACAAACCATACCTAAATCACTGGCCAGCATGTAATTATCATGCACTGCCAAGAAGCGTACTTTTTTTAATGGGACACCAAAATCCGGGAAAGGTCCAAAGCAGTATGATTGCAGCTGGTTCCTTCTTATATAGTAGTGATATACAATATATTGCCTCCTGCATAAATCAATCACAATCAACACCGGCTCACTTCTAATTTGTGCTAGTGCCAGACCTGCAACAAAATTTAATGGCTCAGTATACTTAAACTGCATGTGTACAAAATGTTTAACACAGACCGTACACCTGAGAGCTAACAAAATACATTAATGAATTAGGAAAGGTGAATTTATATATTATAATTTGTTTATTCACTAAGATTCTAAGATTTCTGCTCTAAGCTTATACTGTGTGTCTCACTACTGAGCCCAGCCCACCCCACATTTCTTTAATGGTTTTACCACCAATGAGGGCTATTGTAATGAAACTTTAAGTGGACTTGCCTCATTTTGTAAGAAATGTGATGACATCATAACATGTGCTGGAAGTGACCATTCTTTCATTCATACAGAATGGAATCCAGATGCCATACGTTCAAATAGAATTGAATCCAGATACCATATTTTAGAAAATCCTTGCTAATGAGTCCGCTGTCAATGCTTGAATTTCTTCAGTAATGTTTGCTTTCAAGACATCTATGGTTCATGGTTTGTTTTGGTAAACTATCCCTTTCAAATATCCTCATAAAAAATTACCTGACAACACCTGTTCAGATGAGAAGGGTGGTCCAAGTCCATTGAAAATGATATGGTCTCCAAAAAAAGGATTGAATTTTGGACATGCATCTAAGTTTGGGATGTCACTCCATTCTACTGGAAATATCTAATGGATAGTTCCTCATCGTCCAATTGATTTACAAAGATGTTGAAGATTTCTATATATGCAACTGTTGATGTAGCTGATTCAAAGAATTACACACTGCCAGGACATTCCACACCAAACACAAATCTTCTTTGAATGAGGGGGTTCTTCATATAAAAAAAAGTAAAGTACCCCCGTCACGCCAAGTGGCGTATAGGGAATATGGTGTTAGTGACCATAATTTTTACAGACCTTCAACACATGATTTTTGGGGTAATGTGGTCGGTATTACGCCCGTGCCACTTTACTTTCCCAGAAAAAATCCGATACCCATTTAAGGCTGGGTGAACCCGGAAGCCATCAGTTGGTATCGAACCCTACCCCTTGTCCTTTGTAGTCCAGTTCACTGACCACTGAGCTATCGTGGCTCCTAGGTTCTTCATATATTGAGTTAAAACTTTCACTTGCTTAGATACATGAATTTTGAGAATTAGTTTATCCCGACAGGTGAAACCACACCTCATTCTTGAACCAAAAGTAGTCTACAATGTTCAGATAGAGGTCTCTGGAACTCTTGACAGTATGCCACTCTTTATATTTGGTTAAGTTTTTTTACTTTGTGGACCACGCATAAAACTTTGCTTACTTAATAGCTCACTGATAAGTGTTTCTGGACAACCATAATTCCTGTGAAAGTTGGTGCAGTGACTTCTTGGGGGACACCAGTAGCTGATCATTCACATTCTGAATCATTTCCTCTGACAATTTTAGATGATCTCTGCATGCTCATGCAATAAAGTCCCCTTAGTTTCCAGTTTCATTGACAAGGCCAAAATGCTAGACTTATTCATCAGATGTCAAGATGTTGTCTGGCCATTTTACTCTGGTCTGCCACTTGCTCTTCTCCCATCTCCTTTTTAAAATATACTCTGTTGGGTATGAAATCACACAGTATTCTCTCTAGATGGGCAAATCAGTTATTTGTTGTTCTGTATGTAGCTTAAAATTGGTTTCATGACTACTTTTCTCTTTTAATATAATTTCTGATTGTCTTTTCTAGTCACACAAAGCACTTTTGACAGACATCTCATCTCTGTAGTGACAAGCTTTCTTTTATGCTTTACCATACATGACCATGTTTGGCATTGATATCAGAATGTAGCAAGTATTATAAATTATTAAAACTAAAATGTTTATATAGTAAAAAAGACACTCTGAACTTCACCATAAGGATGGTAGAAACACGATTTCCCTACAGTCTGGAGCAGCTCCCCTCTGGGGTTGAAAATCTGGATGCAGATGTCATCTTTGACATAAATGTTGCCTTCATTATCCGTTACTACTGCAGAAGGTCTACAGAATGCAATACCATCCTTGATTGAAAATAAGAAAAAAAGACATGAGAGCAACACTTTCATCCTTGAATAAATTTATTTCGCTTATATTACTTTTAAATACAAACTGGTTGAAAAGAATTGTCCATTTACTCATAACACTCATGATAGTTTTAGTTGCTATTAAAGGGCAGAAATCATAACTCTTCATGACTGTCGATTCACTGCTAGGTCTTATTTTGTTCTTAAGCCCTTACTTGAGCTCCTCCTTTATTTGTCCTACTGAGATTTTCTTTTGGCCTTCCTTGATTTATTTTACCAACTGGTGTCCAAAGGAGGCTTGGTATAGAAGTCTCCTTTCGCTCATTGTGAGCATGTGACAAAAGTACTTTCAGTGTCTTCCTCTGAGAAATAGCTTCCTTTGTTCATCTGCTGTTACCTTGAAGTGTTTATTCTTTTTATCGACGCAACGGAAAAGATTTCAGAGACATTTTTCATGGTTTTAAGAATCAAAATATGAATTTTTAGATAATTGAAGAAGGAATTAGAGTTCACCAATATCCAGATGATACAAGAGATGTAAAAAGAATATGGTCTGATGGCATTCACACTAATCAAATAGAGCGTGGCACACTATGTGGCAAAACATACGCTGCCGAAATCGGCATGGCACACATTGCGGCGAAACATACGGAAAGAGTTAAGGGAGGAAGAGGAGGATGGACAGAACAAAGATGTATTCATTGGGAGACTAATGAATTTGGGGATGAAAAGGGGATGTGTTTGATCCAGCATATTTAGCAGAAAAAGATGATGTGTCTATAATCACCTTCTGGCAGGGACAATCAGTCTGCACTTGCTTTGAGAAAGGCTGGAATTGGCAGTGAACCAGATATGGGGATGGTCAAACTACAATGATACTGACTCCAAAGATGGATGGATAAACAGATAAGCTGCAGATAGGTAAATAGATAAATATCAATAATATTGATAAAATCAATATTATTGACAAATTTAATTATAAATCCAATTCATGACAAAATGTTACTTATGTTTTTAAAAGTTTTTACTCCTCTTGGGAACATTAATAGTTTAGTACTTATTGCACCAGCTTTCAAACAAAGTAAACACAATTTAGCCTGTTTTCCAGTCAAATGGAAACTTGGCTCACTGGGTTGGTCAAAGTTATTAAATAAATAAGAGCACTGATTCCTCACTTCCAAATGATGTAGTTGTGGCCTTGTACAGCTAATTCTAATATTTCACTCTATGGCATTTTTACTTCTTATTACATGGATTTTTAAAAATATAAATGTTAAAGTTTCACATTACTACAAGTATGTTTAAATGCAAACATCTGAGCTCTGTCAAGAACATTTCATTTCCCCTGATGCTGTGAGGCACAAGATGTCAGAGAAGAGATGAGTGAAAGATGAACATAAATATGCAACTAACATTTGTCTTCATTAGTGCGGGTTTCACAAATTGGTTATCATAAACTTTAAGCATATTATTAAATCATGTTCACTGGCTTAAAAGTTCACCATATTTTTGAAGCTGAAATGTTAAATAAATGTGTTTTGCACGAAAAAAAAAAGGGGTCAGGGTTTGAAGTGATGATACAATAGCTAACTGGTTAGATAAATATCTACTACCTTTAATTAAAACAGTTACCAAATTGGATAAATCAACTGTATCTTATATTTATACACTTTGTTTTTAAACATTCTCACTGATGACCACAAAAACATACTTTCCAAGTCTGGATCTTCTCATGATTTACCTATCATTGTACTTGTGGTGCTCATGGTCAGACTAGTGATGATAATTTGAATGCAACTATGATGTAGATAAAATTGAAAAGACAACAACAAACATAACAATTACATATATTTCTGAGCATTAATTATGATGCATGATGTTAAAGAATAATTCACTACTAAAATATTTTTTTTAATTAATGCTTTTCAATGTTACTTACATTGTCTCCTATGGTCATAACTAATTTATTATTCATTATCACCTTTACTAAATGATTGCATGTGTCAGCAATCACCACACGATTATCTGAGGTGACAGTAATTCCTATTGGAAAATTAAATGAAGTGTTTCCATCTCCTGTTATGGTCTTGACAAGATGCCCGACAATTTCTAAAATATAAAAGAAAGCACAATTTAAATTATGACACAGTTTTACACAATCATCAAGCACCAAACTTCAGGACATTCAGAAATTGAGGGCATAGAATCTGGGGAAGAATAGGTACCAGTGCCATCAGAGTGCAATAGATCTCCTTTCTGCATAGTCATCACACTGGACAGAGAATGTAAACAACAAAACCCATTGATTATTGAGGCAGAAATGCAAGTCTTGATTATCAAAAACTCTTCTCATAGTGACACAGTGATTTACACAGATGGGTCTGTTATTCTGCATACAGAGCTCATGGGCTTTCACGGCTCATGTTGGTGGCAAAACTGTAAAGGAAGGCAGTGGGGCTTTTGCATTACCAACAAGTAGTTTGACCATGGAAACTATGGGTGTTACAAAAGCATTAGCATGGCTTGAAACACAGCCTTATACACAGCCTTATACACATGTGTGATTCCTCAGTGGCTCAATGAGTATGTTCAGAAAGATCACAACTGGCCCTGTGTGACAGTAGTGTTTAGAGTCTCTATACAAACAAGCATCTGCTTCAATTTCATGCCAGGGCACGTGGGTGTAAGAGGTAATGAGCATGTTGACAGATTTGCCAGTTTGGCTGATATTGAACGCACAAGGGCAATTAATCACTCTGATATTCTGAATGCCTTCAGCAATGCTGGACAAAAAAAATTACTCAAAAAATAACCCTGAATCTGCAGCCAAGAACAGACTTCATGAATAACATGTTGAGGTAGAAGATGTCAGATAAGAGAACTACTTCAACCAACACAATACTGGTGTCATTAGTCACTACATGTTGATGGATATTCTTTGGAAGAAATCTGAGCACTTATGGGCTTGCCCGATGTGTAATGAGGAAGACCTGTGGACTAAACTAAACTAAGCATCACTTTAGGTGTGGTGACACATGGTGGTTGTATTTCTTTCTGGTCTCAGAGATTTGACTTCCACTTGAGACAGATTTTTTTCAGATCAACATGGCTTTGAGATTTACCTAATCTTCTAAAATTGGAATCAGAGATGTTATCTGGGAAATTAAAATGGTGTGTTTTGGTGGTGACCTCATGACCCATTAATGAGATGATAGTAACAGGAAAAAAAATGGACACTAACACAACATATCAAGGCGCCCAAGAATAAGAAGCAGAATGAGACTCAAACTTAGTTTAGTATAGTTGAAAGATCATCTTTACTGCACAATGGATAACTCCATAGTGCTCAGATCCCCTCATCAGCACATTCCCTACTCTGATGCATACCCACCACACATTAGCAAAAGCATTGAAGATTGCTTTATTTCAGATGCACAAACTTCATAGCACTTGCGAAGACAATGTCCCCAAAACCTCCTTAGTCGCCTCTTACAACATGCTTGACAAGTGACAGTGGCTATATGAATATTCTTTTCTCCCCTGGTCAAAGCCCCGGTAGTCACACTGGTGATATGCTCTGGCAATGTTCTGCAAAGAACACGTAACTTGATGATGATGTAGACACATATATACCAAAGAAACTGATTTATGGTAAACCGTTACTAGTGTTCATGCAGATGAGTCGATGAAGACCATACTGTCACTGTCCTCTATTAGAGTGGGTTAGAATGTAGGCAATATGAACATGGAACATGCAGTAAGAGTAAGCTACAATGTGGGCATGGATGTCATATCAGGATGATCACTGCACACCGGACACATAGATGCTCCAAACCCTTCTTCGATATACAGAGAATTCTGCCAGGGAAAACACTGACCCATGTGCACAAAATTTGTAGTCCAAGCCTTCAAAGATCAGTGTGTCAATATAAATGAATACAAGTTTGAGCTTTCAATTACATTCAAGATGAAAACTGGGTTCACATATCAAGAAGCACACTCCTGGGTTGTCACAGGCAAGCAATGTCACCTAACTACAAAGATCAAAATGTCCTTTCTCATATAAAAAAGAAAAACTATAGAGTTAAAAATAACGGTCCCACAGAGACAATTCATGTTAATATCATTAATGTCCAATTTGCCAAAATCATCTCTTGTCACCTGAAGTAGAGATTCAGAAACTGCTAGATACTGTGACATAATGCTAATATTTCACCAGAGAAAACATCACACAGAACACCCATGCCACAGTTGGCAGGAAGAGTGGGAACTTTTGTTGTTGAGTAAAAAAGTTTTGTTTTGTGATACACGCGATGGTGCTGTCAAAAATGATTAACTGGTAATATATGGAAATAATCCAACAGTTTCTTCAGAGTTAAGTTGTACAATTGATTGTAATAGTTTACAGGAAAATAGTAAATAATAGTTAGCTCAACATGTAAATACCTTGTCGCAGATCAATCCAATTATAAATCCTCATAACAATAGTGGAAATGACCAACGGTGTAGTTTGATGTAGTAAGCAAAATTTGAGAAGAAAATACTGAGCCTATTTGGTACAGAAGCCAAATTTTGTACGGCTTGTGTGCTGCCCACATAATTGCCATTTTGCCAAAATCTGCTACTCTGACAGAAAAGATAGATGAAGCAAAATTTATAAATATGTTTTCCAAAGCTAACTTACCAAGCCAAAAAGCACACATGTTGTTATCCAACTCTTCTTCTTCTCCAGTGTTCACCGATTAAGTAGGGCTGGATGTGCCATGTTGCTAATTTATGATGATACTCAATATCTGGTGCCATGCCTTTTGGTCTGATTCAATTTTTTTTTAATTGCTTAACTTTGCCCATACAGCAGCTATTTTTATAAATATTTTCCATTTTTAACAACTAGAGTTCTTTAATATGTACATGGAGCTTCTATTGCTATTATCTGAAAGGCTAGATATCAGATCTCACAACCCAGAGACAGGAGTAAAGCCATGGAAAAAAAACATCACGGATTTAAACAAGAAAAAAATGTCCACCACCTTCTTATCCAGAGATCAATGTCTTTCTTGTCTCTCTCTAGACCAGCACTTCTCTACCATTTTTTCTTCCATGGCCCCATTCCAACCTTGTTATCTGGATTGCTTTTTTTTTTTTTTTTTTTTTTTTTTTTTTTTTTTTTTTTTTTTTTGCAAATAGATCATTTTTTCTTTTTAATTAGGCCAAAAAAGATGTATTTTGGAAGATACATGGTGGAAACAAACATTTGATGGGACCCAGCATGGGCTTGGCTGGGCTAATTTACAGTATTTAAAGAAGTATTAGACAGCTTTTAGGACTTCATTCAGAAAGACAGTCGAAAGAGACTAGATAATAGTCGAGGAAGAACAGAGAAGACAGAGTTTACATGGGATTTCAGACTTAGAGAAACATTCATTGATGTTTTTGTAAAGGATTATTCAGAAAGATTTATTTCAAGGGAATATGTTTAGCTAAAGGTAGATATTTTGAGTCTCTAAAACGATACGTGCTTATTTAAGCAGATCAAGGCAAGGAATGTACAGATTGATACAGTAGTCATATTATTGTCCGATTTAAGTTATGTGGATTGAATTATAGAACTTGAGGTCATTTAACACCAGCAGTAGCCTAGACATATATAAAGAATTTATACACATAACACACATAACAACAAGCACAGACATAAAAGCACGTTGGGCGGAACACTTCAAAGAAATTCTTAATTGTGGGGTATGGCACTACCCCACAATTTAAAAGATTTTGAAGCTGAAATACCATCAGCAGAATTTGATATAAATTTAGATGACTTCACCTTGTGCGAAATAGAGACTACCTTAAAGCATATGGACAACAACAAGGCAGCTGGAGAGGATAAGTTAACAGCTGAGATCCTCAAGGAAATTGATAGCCATAATTTGATACACTTCCAGAAAATGTTTAACATCATTTGGAAAGCAGAGAAGGTGCCTCATAAGTGGAAAAAAGGAATCATTGTTTCCAAAAAAGGGCAATCTCTGAGATTGTAACATTTGGAGAGGCGTGACACTTTTGTCAGTTGCCTCAAAGTTATTCTGCAAAATCATCCTGAATAGAATAAAGGATTCAAGAGATACAGTAATGCATGAAGAACAAGCTTGTTTTAGAAAAGGGAAAAGCTGCCTTGACCACATTTTTACTCTACGACTTATATTGGAGAAACACATTGCTTGCTTGCGTTCGCCAAATGACTAAAGTATTCTAGAGTATTCTAGTAGACTACAGAATTACTCTTCATCATCTGCCCTTAAAAGGACGTTAAGTGGGTGTGTCTGCGTTGTGTTGTGGTTTACAGTATAACTGTGACATTTGCGCCTTTTGGCCCAACACATCCGACTTCAGCATGAGGAGGAACACATTGAAAAGCAAAAACCTTTTGTACTTAACTTCAATGACTTCAAAAAAGCATTCAACAGCGTTCATAGAGATTCTTTGGGGAAAATTCTGAAGCAATATGGCTTACCATAAAAAATGATAAACATTATCAAAGACATGTATGATGGATACACCTGTGCAGTTCGTACAGAGGAAGGACTGAGCAAATGTTTTCCAATAGAAACCGGGGTTAAACAAGGATGTATTTTATTGTCCTTGTTATATGGAGTTGTTATGGACTTCATAATGAAGAAATTCTGCACTGGTAATAAAGGCATCGAATGGATACAAGGAGACCAATTGGAGGACCTCGACTTTGCTGATGACACAGTTCTCATCAGCAGTCAGATAAAAATGATGCAGGAAAACACAAATGAACTATTATCAATCGCCAGCAAAAGTGGGCTTGAGATCAATCATGAAAAGACTAAGGTCATGAAAAGCTTAATTCCGACAGATGACAGAATATACATGGAAAACAAAACCAGTGGAAGAGATCAATCACTTTATCTATCTTGGAAGTCACATTGATCGAGAAGGGGATACAAGTAAAGAAATTAGAATCAGAATAGCTAACACAGCAATGTCTTTCAGAAGCCTTGAAAAGTTGTGGAAATCAAAACTCATCAGCACAAACACAAAACTTAGACTATTCAAATCAAATGTACTATCAACCCTTACATATGCGTGTGACAGCTGGAAAACAACTAGAGACATAGAAACAAAGTTGAACGCATTCGAAAATAAATGTCTAAGGAAAATACTTGGTATAGCATGGAACATATTCAAAACAAACGAGGAAATTAGAGAAACCGCCAATCAACCACTAATATTTTCAGTAATAAAGAAAAGACGATGGTCATATGTTGGACACGTGATGAGAAGAGATAATAACCGAATAGCAAAGCAAGCCCTCATGTGGGAAACAACAGGTAAGAGGAATACCCAGAGAGACACTGAGAAGAACATTGATCAGAGAGGCAAGAGCAGCAGGAATCGGCTCCCTCAATGAGATACAGCTGCTTGCACAGAACAGAGACAAATGGCGAGATTTGATAAATAATCTTTAAAAGAATTGAAAACTGCTAGAACAAAAATTTAGATAAGAGAAGGAGTATCTTGGTCTACGCCCTATGGGCTGGCTATGGCTCGAAAGGTCAATAGATAGATAGACAGATAGTCAACAGCAAGTGTAATGAGTGACTTTCATATTCAACCAAGATAATTTTCCACATGAGGTATGAAGTGTAACTAAAGAACTGTGTGAATAAACTTTTGTATGAGATCTAAACAGCATCTTGAGTCATCACATGAAATGTCAAAAACAAATGTTCAGAATATTTGGTCGCATTTTCTGTGTTAATGAATTAATCATGCTGTGTTGTGCACTAAGAAACAAGCATTCCTTATGCTAATGAGCTTGACAGTCGTATATTAGAGGGATTGGCTGGTCTAGAGGCATCTGGATCTGAACAAGAAGGTCCTGGAACACTGAAGAATGTTACAACCTCCAACCAGGAGGATTAGTGTCCTTTATTTGTCTCATCCCAACCTGCTCAAATCTGTTCTTTTTGGTAGAACCCAGGTAATTGTTCGTTTATTCAATAAGATATTGATGTTTTTTAAAATGGTGTTAAAATCCCAAAAATTGTAAACTTTTAACAGTTAATTTGGAAGTAGTGAACAGCTTAAAACATCACTAAAATGTTCAACTTAAAATCTGTGTCAACCTAAGTGTTGAGATTCTGTTACACCCTCTCCAAAAGTATTATTTTAAATTTGTTTCTTTAATTCACCAATATGATTACAACAGGAAACAATCATACTACTAATGTTATGATGATGCACTATATTAAACAGTTCAATAAATTATCATCATAGTGTTATTAAAGGCACATACCTGGGATTCTTGATTTGTTTCCAGACAGCACTGTCCTTAGGTCAAATGTCATCTCTAGTGGCTTTACATTTTCTAATTTCCAAGAGTTGCTTTTGAGAAGTGACATTTCTTTAATTCCAATTGTTAACATGTCACATGAATTATTAGCAGCACAGCCATTATTCTCAACTGTGGTGAAATTGTCAGTATTTGAAGCTTCTACTTCTTTCTTGATGCACTTTAGATTTTTTGGCAGGGTGTTTTCTGGATTATTTGTAGTGTTTACAGAGCTTCCAAATAATGGCATGAATTGGTTAAATGTAGATTCATTCTGTATCCCCTCATCTTCAGTAACTTCCATCTTCAGGTTCTTAAGAACCTGTGTAATGGTTTCTGACAGTTCCATATTTTTCTTAACAATAGGTACATTTTTGGTAGGTTTTATAGTTATCTGTGACTGATCATTATTAGATAAATATATGTTTTGTTTGCTAATTTGCTGAGCTATAGGGGAATCTGTTTTACATGATGGAGGGAAAGAGCTAAGCACATTATAATGTGATTCTGCTGTATCAAACTGTTGCATCCTTTGAGTGCCAGGCATTGAAACTTTTTCTCTGTCATTATTCAGTAAATTATTCTTGCTGTCATATAAAGTTTTAATTCCATGAAATTGGTGCCATTGTCTTCTTTCTGGACGTGGCAGGTTTTTACTTGCTCCAATATTACTTTTCTCATTTCTGACCTCAGCACTTGCTGAATCATTATATTCTAAGTCATCAATAACTGGAAACTTTTCTGTAATTTTTGTTTTATTCACTGGAATAACATCTTTTTTCAAATTTCCAAAACCTATTGAATGCACTACTTGTTTTTCCAAGCATTCAGGGTTCCAGCTTACAATTTTCACCAAAGAATTTTGAAAGAGCCCACTTAAGTCAATTTCTAAATCCAAAGAAGTAAATGTTTCATAATCAACCAGTTTTAACTCTCTGCACTCTTTCAGGCTTTTCAAAAACTCAACTTTCACTTCAGGACCATATGAACGTACCACTTGTAAGTTATCCTCTTTAATCATATTCTCTGCCATGAAGCAAAGATTTGATACATAGTCCACATAATTGGTGACTTCTTTATAATGACCATCCAAAATTGTCATTTTTTCATCAATAGCCTTCAAGAGAAATGACTGTAATAGATTATCAAAGTCATTTACAACTTGGTGAAGATTTCTTATCAGTTCTTGTGCTTTATTCTGAGAGTTCATGGCATTTTGTTTCAGCACAGTTTGTTTTGGAGTTATATCAAACTTATTCAGGTCATTTATGGCAGAATAACCCTTTTTCAGTAAACCCTTTAAATCTTCTTTCAAGTCCATTTTTAACCTAAAACGAGAAAAATAAATATGTAATATACAAGACTCTTCAACACAACCAAACTTTAAAAACTACTAAGTACAAGAAAAATTAAGGGTTGGTTTGATTTAAATATTTTTAAAATGTGTGTTTTAACATGTGATAGAATAGAGGATCCTATACTTTTTGGTGAATTTATCAATGAGCACATTACATTATCATTTGCATATTTAACAAAAAGTAAAGTACCCCCCCATCACGCAAAGTGGCATATAGGGAATATGGTGTGTTTTTTTTTCTACCTTTTAGCTCCCAGTGGAGCATAGGTCTTCAACAAACACTTTCCAAGTCGTTCTGTTTTTTGCAATTCTTTTAAGATCATTCCATGTCTTCCCCATCATCTTCATCTCTGCTTCAATCTGTCTTCTCCAAGAATTCCTTGGTCCTCCTCTTTGTCTTTTCCCCTGGGGAGTCCAGAAAAGGGCCTGTTGTGTAATACTCTCAGTTAGCTTCCGTAGTGTGTGTCCTATCCATCGCCATCGTCTTCGCTGTATCTCTTTATCCACTAGTATTTGACCGGTACATTTCCATAATTCCACGTTAGTGACTTTGTCCTGCCATTTCCGTCCCTTTATTCTGCGCAAGCATCCATTAATGAAAATCTGTACCTTCGTGATTGTCAATTTTGTTATTCTCCATGTTTCACGGCCATATAATAGGACCGACTTAACATTGAGTTGAAAATTTTTATTTTTGTATTTAGCCTAATTTCTTTGGATTTCCATATGTTTCCCAGTGCAATGAAAGCTCCTCTTGCTTTTGATATCCTTATTTTGGTATCATTTTCTGTTCCTCCCTTTTTATCTATATTACTGCCCAGATATATGTAAGATTGTACGTCTAGTAGAGGTATTTCTCCTAGTTTTATTTGGTTATTGCCAACTGCATTAATTCTCATAATGTTGGTCTTATCTCTATTAATCTTTAGTCCTAGCTGTTGTGATCTCTCATCTAATATACTCATTTTATCCTGCATCTGTTGATGGCTGTGTGATAGGAGAGCTATGTCATCAGCAAAGTCTAAATCATCAAGTTGTTTGGTCAGTGACCACTGGATCCCATTTCTGTTGTTGTTTTTTCATGTTAGTGACCATAAATTTTACAGACCTTCAGCACATGATTTTTGGGGTAATGTGGTCGGTATTAGGCCCGTTCCGCTTTACTTTCCCAGAAAAAAAATCCGCTACCCATTAAAGGCTGGGTGAACCGGAAGCCGTCGGTTGGGATCGAACCCTACCCCTTGTCCTTTGTAGTCTAGTTCACTAACCACTGAGCTTTCATGGCTCCCATATTTAACAAAGCCTAAGTAAAATTGTGTTGCTAATTTAAGGCAAGCCACAATAACTACACCTATCAGCCTGACACATCCATCTTCTGTCGGGGGTATATGTTTTTAAGTTTAACAACTTTGCCAGGGCAGTGGTCATTTGGGCCAACTATTTGTTATTTACTTTTAACTGCAAAGGATTATCTAACATGTACAAAGTGCACACTGAGTCTCCTGATTTTTTTTCCCATTATCCAAGAGAATTAGACAAAGGGTCTCATTAACCAGAGACCAAGGAAGCATAAAGCCATAAAGAAACCACATATTTGATGAGAAAAATTCCTACCAATTGTGGTGGGATTTGAAAACAGGACCTTCTTGGCTTGAGGGTAAAGTCTTACCTCAAGACCACACAGCAGTCAGCCTCAAAGTGTTATAAATCTTCCTTACACAAATTGAGAGTTAGAAGGCACATCCAAAATCATAGTTCAACTCTGAGTTCAGATTTACCAATTTTACTTTACCATTCCAAGGTGCAATGCAATAGTGACAAATTTGAATTTTCACAAACTGAACCTGAGGAGAAACTATGTCTGAAACCAATATAATGTCATTTATCTTGTGTGAATTTCTAAAAGTACTTACTGTGTTACACACAACATTCCTTGCTCAAGAAAAACAGATCATCAGTGAAGTACCAAAAATCAGTGAATTAAACAAGGTATAAAGTTATTTATTATCTATATATTTAAAAAGTTATTTTAACTAATGATTTTTAACTGTTTTTGTTCACAATTACACCTTATATCATTACATAAAGTATTGAAAATAAGTGACACATTATCATGTTCTGCTCTTATATAAAATTGGTACCATAGGCATTTATATTTCCATTAAATTTACCTGCATATGTAAACTGATGGGTCTTTTATGTGCTTTTGTTCTTTCTTTCTAAGTCTTAAAAAAAATACATTTATAATTTCTTCTACCTATATTTGCAGGAATTAACTTTCTTTCCAGCTTACATTAAATGTATTCTTGGATCTTGTTTTAAGGTTTTATTATTTTGAAGAGTAATTCACTAGTTTTCTGAGAGTAAGAAAAAAATTATAAATAACTTCCTCAATAGTTTCTTCCACCTATTACATTGTAACTGTTGCCAGATTAGAAATTCATTTATTCTATTATGCATTTTTATGTTTTTTTTTCTTATTTAATATTACATTTAGTTTGTTAATTTCCAATATTAGGAAGAAACAATCATCATTTTTTGGCCATGTAATGAGAAGAGAACAGCTGGAATGTATTGTAACAACTGGGAAAATTGAGGGACGAAGAGATAGAGGGAAGCAAAGAGAAAAGATACCAGACAGCTTAAGAGAATAGTTTGGCAGAAAGTCAACAACAGAAATGATAAATAACTGTCGAGATCAAAAGTTGTGGAGAGATATGATCACCTACGCCAACAAGCCCGGTACTTGATGATGATTTAGTCTGTTGACTTTCCTATATTTTTTTATAAACACATTTGCTCGCCATGCAGATCAAGCTGCCTCTACACCACCTGGGCAGTCTGTGGTCAGTGACTAAGTAGCAGCTGGCTATTTGTGACAGGATAAGCAGCTATAACTGCCATCTAAAACATAGTTCACCTTTGCACCGTGATTCTGGAAATGTACTAACCAATTTTACCCAATGAGTAAGAATTGAAGAGGAAACCCAGTACCCAAAAATGCTGGGCTGAAGTTGTAGTGTAGGACCAAAAAGTGCAGATATCACAGCATGCTGTTGTGAACCACAACACAATGCATCTAAACCCTTCTAGTGTCCTTTTTAGGTGGACAAAAAGTGTTTTGGGTGAATGCAGAAGAAAAAGAGAAGAAAGAAATTGCTGTCTCTTTTCCAGTTGTCTGTATCCTGTCTTCTATGCTAATTGATTTAACAGGTTTTCATAGTTTTTAATTACATTTTTTATTTAGATGATAACCTCTACTTTTTCAATTATATTATTTTTTACTCCTTTGTTTATGGTCTAATACACTACGCTGTATTCACATTTTATATAAACATTGCTTCCTTTCCACTGTTTCTACTTTAATCAACATATACTTTCACAGTGACTCAAAGCATGTACTCAAAGATCAAAATTTGCTGGACTCACGGCAGTGGTTAGAGTCTCTCAAGAGGTTATGGCTGACAATTCTTCAATTGTATGGCATGGCATTTGGGTGCAGAAAAAAATGAACAAGCAGACTTGTTGGGTATGCTGTTGTGAAGATTGTATGCAATGATTATGATGGACTGAACAGACATTCTAGAAGCTCTCAAGAAGGCAAGATGAGTAAATGATTCAGACAATGAATGTGAATATAAAACCTTGCTAGAATATCAGGCCAAAAGAGGTATTGTCAGACAAGAGTGCAATGCAGGTTGGCAAAGAAGACTGGTATACCAACACAAAAATGGGGTATAACTATTTACTTTATTTCTCTAATAGAGACAGCTGAAAAGAATGGCCTAGCATAAGGTCAACAACAGAAATGGTAAATAGCTGTCCAGATCAAAAGATGTGGAGAGACATGATCACCTACACCACCAGGCTTGGTACTTGATGATTTCTCTAATAATATACTTTCTCCACTCCCTCCTGTTCTGTTTTCAACCACCTCACTAGTTTTGAATGTGAGTGTGAGAAACAATGCATCATTGGTCATTTTTAATATGGACAAGAGAGAGAGAGAGAGAGAGAGAGAGAGAGAGTATGAATGAAATGATTATTTCAAGAACTGAAGAATCAAGATAAGGAAAGAAATAATCACTAATTAATTATGGACTGTCAAAATATGAAAACTCTAAGGGTCATTACTGATTACTTAATGCTCATTTCATTTACTGTCAAAATTTCTTAGTAAATAATAATATAATAAATAGAAGAACAAGAACATTTTATCATTTAATCCTTTGACTTAACAGTTCCTTATTATTTAGTAACTTGTAAGTTGTTGCTGACCCTTCTGTCTTACTAACTCTAACTCAGTAACTTATCATGACTTATGTTATGGTCATCGTCGTACTGTGTGACTTTGAGTTGTAAGTTCATTGTAACAGTTCCAAGAAAATTCAAACAAACGTTGTACGGCCATTCCAATCCAGTGTGAGTGTTACTGCCGTTTCAGTAGTTCTGTAGTTCAGTTAAGTATGTTTTACTAATTAGTGGTAATAGATAGTAATTAAGTAATATTTATAACTTTGACTGACTGAGCAGAGTGAGCGTTCATCAAGTCAACAAACATTATTTATTAATTAACTATTACCTCGTAAAAATATCATACTTATGAACTTCAACACTGCATCATCTCTCAAACAAATATTCATTTTCGCGATAAGTCTAACAGTAACACAATACAGTACAGAGATTAGAAAATGAACACTTACTACCCTTTTGTGAGTTGTGTTAGTCTCTACGGTTGTCCACAGAGTTGATTCCTCTCTTCAACAGGAGGCAATTATTTGTGTATCACGTGACATGTTCACTTTTGCTTGCACAAAGTACTTAGACCGCCTGTATTTTAAAAACTGCAACTGTTTGCATACATTTAGATTATCAATATTTCGGATTATTGCAAAAGGATCTGAATTTAAATCAAGATTAATACAAATATAGACGTAGAGTACAAGGATGTCTGTCGACAAGGATGTTGATCATGCGCTGCCACTACTACAGCAGACCATATCCACTGCTTCTGGCAGTCATAATCATAGGTAAGAATAGAATGACTAAGAATTCAACATTTAAAACGAGACTAATCAACTTTAATCAAGGAGCTTCTATTCGCTGATGATGCTCCACTGGTTGCTCACGATGAGTCCCTCCGCTCCTGCAGTCAATGATTGACAATCTAGCTAGATCATATGATTTATTCTCCTTCTCAATAAGTATCCCAAAAGTTGTGGTGCTTCAACAAGGTTTAGCCAGTCCCTTATTACTATTCGTGCTGTTTCGTCCAATAAATGTTGTCTACACACAAGTATTCAGCCCTACTGGGAGATACTTGCATTAATAGGAAAGTACAAATATACAATTTATTTCCGGTCTGTGATCGTTACCCCATGCTATAGTCATTGAGATCGCCTTTCGTGGAAGACACTACTGCAATAGCCAATTTTTTAGTTGGCTGCGTGGCAGTGTACCAAGCGTTCGGCTTCTCGTGGCAAGGCGCGGTGCCACTGAGTACGGGTTCGATCCCACTTCGGACCATGTATTGTTCTTCGTTTTTTTCTATTGTTGTTTGTCTGTCAATTTTCCGAGTGCTAACACATACTTCTTTGTTCTATTATCCCCTTTAGCCAGTCCCGCAGTATTGAGTATATCGTTAAATAAAACATCCCTTGAATATGTGAGAAAGATCACCTATATTGGTTCTATGGTCACAACCAGTATCCCTTGGAGAAGAAATAAATTCCCGAATCGGAAAGGCTTCCACATTTGGTAAACTTAAAGATAGAGCATGGGCCAACACCAAATTAACACTCAGGACTAAGATTTAGATTTACCAAAGTTGCGTGTTTAGTACACTTCTTTACGGATAAAATAAAAATTGGACTACCTGTGCAGGGCAGGAGAAAAGGTTAAACAGCTTTCATGTGCGCTGCCTTCGAAAGATTATGAACATCAAACGGCAGGACAAAGTAACTAACTCTAATGTTTTACAACGAGCCACACTCGCATCCGTCATGACAATACTTAGGAGTCATAGACTAAGGTGGTTGGACCATGTAAAAAGGATGGCAAACAATCGTATTCTCAAACAAATAGCTACTGGGAAATTCTCAAACAACTTTAAAGCAGAAACTGAGGCCCTCGGGGATGCTGCAACACTGGCTACTCAACTCAAAAATAACATGCACAATAAATTGGTGATTCTGACTGATGCACTGTCAGTACTATCAGCTCTAAAAAGCTCCAAGAACAATGAACTAGATGACTTGAGAACAACCCTGGACCAACTATGCAATAACTTCCAAAGAGTAGTCATCAGTGGATACCATCACACTGTAATATACACGGGAACGAACGCGCAGACAAATTAGCTAAAGAGGGAGGGAGATTATCACAAGAGAACCATCCGCTCAGTTATAATGAAGCCAAATTCATCCTCAAAGGCCAGTACCATGAAAAATGGAAACGAGAACACCCAAAGCATAACGAGAGTGACGGATACCACCAACTATCAAGGAGGGATCAAGTCATCATACTTCGCCTATGCACTGGCCACAATAGAATGAGGAATCACATGTTCACCAAATTCAAAATAGGTACAACCAGCCTATGCCACAGTACACTGGACAATATGACTACAAAACATGTTCTACAAGATTGCCCCCAGCACACAGACCTGAAGATCAATGTGGTCCACACCCACCCCCCTGGAAGAAAAACTATATGGGGCAATCGAATCACTCAAACAGACAGCTGACTTCATGATAGAGTCTGGAATCCTACTCTGATTGAGTCTTGATCGCAGAGAGAGAGAGAGAGAGAAACAAATATTGCATGGCGAACTTATGGACGGAAAGAGACCTAAGGACAGAGATGTGTTGAGGATGTTTGCAGGGTTTCCTGGAGGGAACTCTCTATCAGTGAAAGAAACGTAAAATGTGGCTGCAGATCGTAGCACATGGAGAACAAAAATAAAAAAAATTGCACAGCAACTTTCAAGGCAGTGTAGATATCAAATTCAGAAGACAAAAGTCGCAGGTATAAAGAGACGAGGCCAGACGTACCGAATACATTTTGTATACATCTTGTTCCTTCTGTGGCCGGATCTCTCTATCTAATATTGACAGATTCAGTCACAAGAGAAGCTTTTCAGCAAAGCAGCATCCAGAATAAGACACACACATTGTTACCAAACTAGTGACTGCTTGCTACTAACTGTCTGTTAAGTCTGAAATCACATATGGTACGACAAGATAAGAAATGAGGGTAACACAGACACCTGGGAAGAACAGAGCAAAGGCCTATTGAACAGCAGATTATGAATAACAAATGCAGATGGTTTGGAAAAACACTAAGAAAACGTGATGCAATACAGCAAGACAGACATCGTCATGGAAGCTACAAAAAAGAGCAAACATGAAAGCCCCATGAATTCTAGGAAAGTAGTAATCATGATGATTTTTAAGGATTGGGAGGAAATATTTTTAAATGTGAAAAAAAAAAATAGAAATATATTTTGGCAAACATTGGCTCACTGGTGTATTGTCATCATCATCATCATCATCATCAAGTACCGGGCCTACTGGCGTAGGTGATCATGTCTCTCCACAACCTTCAATCTCGGCCGCTATTTATCATTTCTGTTGTTGACTTTCTGCCAAGCCATTCTCTTGAACTGTTGTTATTTTTTCTCTTTGCTTCCCTCTATATCTTCGTCCCTCAATTTTTCTAGCTTTTACAATATACTCCAGTTGTTCTCTTCTCATTACATGGCCAAAAATGATGATTGTTTCTTCCTAATATTGGAAATTAGCTCTCTTTTTGCTTTGACCTCTCTCAGAACATCTTCATTACTCTTCTTAGCTGTCCATGGTACTCTCAACATTCTTCTGTAAAACCACATTTCTACAGACTCCAGTGTTTTTTTTGTCTGTTGTCCTATTGTCCATGATTCACATTCATATGTTAAGACTGGCTCTACATAACATTTAAGAACTCTTTTTCTTGTTTCTATTGTCAAAAATGGATTGCATAATATCTTCCTCATTTTTTGGAAAGCTGCTTTTGCCTGAGCCATTCTGCATCTCACCTCTTTTGTACATCTTCCGTCTGAAGTTAACAAAGTTGCCAAGTATTTAAATTCATTTACCTATTGTAATATTGTTCCACTTGTCTTTATTTTGCACTGAGGTGATGTCTTTTTCTTTGTTGTTACCATTACCTCTGTCTTTTTGTTATTAAGGCTGAGTCCTTTATTTTTGCTTTCTTTCACTATAATGTCCAACATTTCTTGTAACTCATTTTCACTCTTAGCGATTAAGACTGTATCATTAGCATACCTTAGATTATTTATATTATGACCTCCAATTGTTATTCCAGGCATGTCCCTTATGGATCTTAAAATAATCTCACTATAAATATTAAACAAATCTGGTGACAGCACACAACCTTGTCTAACACCCTGTTTTATTTGTTGAAACATCCCAATTGGTTTTCAGTTCTTATGGCCGCTGTTTGTTGCCAGTACATGTTCTTTATTATGCTTGGTGTATTGTCATACTCGATAGGAAATGTAGGGAACAGAACTCAGTCGTGGTTAATACGGAGGTCAACGATCTCATCTGGGATAGCACCGTTGGTGAAGATGCAGTCATCTATACAGACGGATCCGTAATACGACACCAAAGAAGTACATGGGCATTTACAGCACACTCTGTCAAAGAAGACAGTGGTGCATACAGTACAATGGTGATGACCCCAAATAACTCAATTGACACACTACGGAGTAAATGACCATGATTTGATTTTCTAGGTTGCCTCTACTCCCTAGAAAAAATAACTAGTACCAAATTTCAAAGGTTGGGTGGACCCCAGAGCCTTGTTTCAGACAAAAATTCACCACTTCTGGAAATCGACCCTAGACACTTCTAAGCACGTATTGAGTGCACATAAAATATACAAAAGCTATTAATGGTATAAACCTCTTGGAGACTGTTACACTGTGAGTGAGAATATTGACGTATGATGATGTACTGATATGATGATTAAACATGTTAAAACAAGATAAGCATTAAATAGCTGCTTCTCACAAGAAACTAATTACTGCATATATTTTCCAAATAGGTAATTTATCATTTTTAGCCAAACTCCATCATCTCATCATGTGCCATACCGGTTGATGTAGGCGATCATGTCCTTCCACAATCATCTATCTACAGTGCCTCGTATCAGTTCTGTTGTTGACTGCTTTCCATGCCATGCCACCAAGCCATCCAGTATTTTCTCTCTTTCCTTTTAATTTTCCAGTTGTAACCAAGTATTCCAACTTTCCTCTTCTCATGATGTGCTTGAAAAATGTTGATTGTTTCTTTCGGATGTTTTTTAGGAGCTCCCTTTTTGTGTTGGCCTCTTTGAGAACTTCCTCAATGGTCTATCTAGCTGTCCAGGGAACTTTCAACATTCTTCTGAGAAATCCCATCTCTGTGGCTTCTAATCGTCTTTTCATTTGTTTGTCTACTATTCATGATTCGCTTCCATAGGTCAGAATTGGTTCTATATAACACCGATGAACTCTCTTTCTCATTTCTATTGACGGATTTGTTGCATAAGATATTTTTTATTTTCTGAAATGCTATTTTGGCCTGAGCTATTCAACATTTTATTTCTGTGGTGCATCATCCATCTGATATTATTGTGCCCATGTATTTCAGATGTTGCACTTGTTTCAAATTTGTCCTGTTTATTTTTATGCTGCATGATGGTGATGACCCCTCAACGCTGAAAGACAAATGAGGAAAAAAGAAAAAGGAGATGGCAGCTCCAGTTTGAGATGCTTGAATTTTGTACACATTTTTCTTAACATTCACTTTATGATTTGGATATTGTATGTTATTGTTGAATGTATGGTTATATGAGTGAAATAAACTTTTAGACCTCATTATTCTTTGCAGTCATCATGAACATGTTTCTGAATCAGATTATTCTTCCAAGCTGCCACAGAATGCAAAATACTATAGCCACAGTGCAGCAATTGAAGCTGTAAACTCCATGAACAGAGAACTTCAGAGCCTATATGAGAAATACCTGGAACTTGGTGGTATGTGAGAGCATGCACACACAATTAAACTGATAATTTTCATGAAGATTATTTTGTCTTCTGCTCATGTCAATGGTGAAAAATACCTGCTCTACATTAATTAATGCTTTTAGAGTTTTGGACTGACACACTTCAGTTAACATGGGTATTTTCACCCTGATCTGAGCCAGCCTGCTCTCTCATTATTTCAGTAGAAGGCAAGATTTTTTTATGTCGATGGCTCCTGTAAATCAATGGTTTCATATAATCATGATTTGGTTTCTCAGATGCTTATTCCTATTTTATCAGTTGACTTATTTACTGTTAGGCAATGCTCTAAGAAAGTGTTTCCCCAACCTTTTTCTAGTCACAATATTAAGGTGAACCTGTACAACTTTTTTTTCATCTTGATACAGACTGAGCCTTATTCAGTTGCAGTTCTCTGATTCGTCTAGCTAGCTTATTGCCAAATTGAAGTCTTTGAAATGTGGATTTATAGAAGAATAGGTAGAATTGGATGGAAACAAAAGCTAACAAACGATGGAGTTTTAAAACAACTGAAAATAAAAAGAGAACTACTAAACACAATTAAGACAAGACAAATGAAATTTTGGGGGCATGTTAAAAGACACAACAGCCTACTAAAAGTAATATTGGAAGGAAAAATACAAGGTAAAAGAGGCAAAGGCAGACCAAGACTAACATGGACGAGTAACATCAAAAGATGGACAAGTCAATCTATGTCAGCCTGCACCATCAAAGCAAGAAACAGAGTAGAATGGCGATCCATGGTAGCCAACCTTCGTTGCAGAGAAGGCACATGATGATGATGATGACGAGCTTATTGCCAGTATGACTAATTAATGACATAACCTACATACATTGTTGTAATATCACATTAAATTTGAAAAAAAAAAAGTGTGTCCTATGAAATATTCATGTGGTAGGGGATTGGTTATGGAAGGCCTCGGTTTCACAGCAAACGAATTAAAATCCATAATGCTCAACCGCCCGTGCCAGTGGAATCATCCGAATTACTAACTCATCTCCCAAACAAAGAAAGGTAACTGTAGTCCCCATCGTAGCAGTCTCAGCACACGCCAAAAGACATAAGGCGAAACCGCGCAGAAAGTGAACACAGCCAACTGTTCCCTGTCATACGATATCATCATTCATCGTAATCAAGCGGGATATCGAAGCAGGATCAAAACGGATGAGACACACAGCTCACGGTGTGCACAGAGCACTTAACTCAGTAGCTCCTGCAACAAGCCGGACTTGGAATATGAGGAAACTGCAAGAAGGAACACTTTTCAGACATAGCCTTCAATGGTTCCTGCCGCCTATCCACCATATACCATGGGAGTTCACGTCCTCCTGAAAATGATGATCGTCATAGCACTTGATGATGTTAGGCCGTCATTGATGACTCCAATTCCAAACATATAGACACACAGTGGTGGTAAGTTATCATTTCCAATCCTACAGGCCACATGACCTGTAGTTAGTAAAACCACAGAGAGAATATGATTTTGTGACCTTCACTGGTTCACTCTTAGATGTGAATGTGTAGTTTACACAAAAGGAGAAGTTTTCAACTACAGTGATCCCATTTAAGGCAATTCTGGGATAGCAAGGCAAGTCTCCTTTATAGCAGCAGAACTTGATGTTCTCCGCTCCCTCTTGTAGCTGCCGCCACACGATTCTGATGTCTCATTAACTTGGATATCATTCAAGAACAATGTCAGATTAACATTCCATAGATATGGCTCTGCTGATGAAATGCTTGGTGCAACAGTTGTATCAATCATACTGGAGGCTCCTGGTCTGTGGTCATTAATATCACATATGGCACATGATGTTGTTATATTCAGTATTTCTTTCTGGGGTTAAATATGTGGCACACACATGGAGAGTGGTTTGTGGTCACAGTAATCCCATTAAAGGCAATTCTAGGGTAGCATGGCATAGCTGTTTCAGAACAGCACAATCCTGTGATGTTTTCTGTGTTCGCTATAAAGCTGCTGCTGCTACACAATCCTGACCAATTATAGGTGTGGACATTATTCACTTGCAATGACAAAACTGCTTTGTTTACATCATAAACCTCTGGAAGCGAATCATTTATGGGACTAATAGTACAGTTTATTCTTCCATCGGGGATATCTTCATTGAGTCCCCCCAAAAAGTCTTTGGTTAAAAAGCACATATGCTTTTGAGTTAAACACACAATGAGCCCACTCATAGATTCAAAAATGATCCTTGCCAATGCCATCCGTTTGCACAAGTTAGGGTCCTTAGCTACCAACGTCCCAAACATCTGAATCGAATTAACGACTTTATCTACAGCGAAGGTTAACGAATGTGAACAAACATTTATGTTCAAACCCTTGAAAACATTTTCAAAAATCTGCCAACTCGCAGTAATATCATATCTCGTGTTGTTCAATGTAAACATTGCTTAGTCCATAGCTCGAATATAAATAAGCTGCCATTTTGGTGCGTCCCTGACGTCATTCAAACCTATGAAATGTAATGTGGTAGGGGACTGAAATAATATTTAACTGTACAAAGCCACAACATTTGATGTTGAGAGGGCAAGTACTGTCATTCTTCTTCTACCTTACAACGCCCTGTGGAGTGTAGGTCTTCAACAAACACTTTCCAAGTCATTCGGTTTCTTGTCATTATTTTAAGATCATTCAATGTCTTCCCCATCATCTTCATCTCTGTTTCAGTCTGTCTTCTCCAAGAATATTTTGGTCTTCCTCTTGTCTTTTTCCTTGGAGATTTCAAAAAAGGACCTGTTGTGTAATACTCTAATTTATTGTCATTACTTCAAGTACTGTTATTGCTTCATAATAAATAAGGTCTATAACAGTTTCCAGTTTAAAAAAAATTCATAACTTATTAAAGCTTTGTACAATATTGATAATTAAGCATACACTGATGATTGTTCATAATTTTATTTTATTTTTTTTCAGTTCGAAGTCACTTATTGGAAGTGGATCTTGCTACCCAATTCAGTCCTGATTTGGTACTTGCTGTAGGGGAACTAAATGAGAGTTGTAAAGCTTGCTGCAATGCGGTTGAAGAGCTGGTACATTATAGTGAAAATGTAGAGAAAATGTCAGAGACAGGACTGAAAGACAATGACCATTGCAAAGTTTAAACCTTGGTTGTGGCCAAATGTAAACAGTGAATATTTAAAACTGCAGTTGAGAACAATTTTTGTTTGCTAATAAAACTTGATTGTTTACATTTTGTAGTAAACACAATAAAAACTTGAATGTGGAAGGAAAAAACTTTGTTTTGCTTATCAGTTTCCTACAGGAAATATAGTTTTTTTATTTTTATTTCTGAACACAAATCACCAAGAACTTCATAGCAGCAGGCTATAAATGTTGTAACAAATAATTGACATTTGTATATCTATCTATTGACCTTTCGAGCCGTAGCCAGCCCATAGGGCATAGACCAAGATACTCCTTCTCTTATCTGAATTTTTGTTCTAGCAGTTTTCAATTCTTTTAAAGATATTTTATCAAATCTCGCCATTTGTCTCTGTTCTGTGCAAGCAGCTCTATCACATTGAGGGAGCCAATTCCTGCTGCTTTTGCCTCTCTCAGCAATGTTCTTCTCAGTGACTCTCTGGGTCTTCCTCTTTTCCTCTTACCTGTTGTTCCCACATGAGGGCTTGCTTTGCTATTCGGTTATTATCTCTTCTCATCACATGTCCAACATATGACCATCGTTTTTTCTTTATTACTGAAGATATTAGTGGTTGATTGGCGATTTCTCTAATTTCCTTGTTTGTTTTTAATTCGTTCCACGCTATACCAAGTATTTTCCTTATACATTTATTTTCAAATGCATTCAACTTTGTATATAGAAAAGAAAAATATATTGGGGATATGGTGCCAGTGACAGTTTCTATTCATGACTGACAGCACATTTTTGGGCTGTATCACACCATGCTGCCCTTAAGTAAAGTAAAGAGCCCCGTCACACAAGTGGCGCATAGAGTATGGTGTTAGTGACCATAATTTGTATAGTCTTTCACCACATGAATTTTTGGTAATGTGGTCAGTATTATGCCCATGCCACTTTCCTTTCCCAGAAAAAATCCGGTACCCATTTAAGGCTGGGTGACCCGGAAGCCGTCGATCAGGATCAAACCTGATATCTTGTCCTTTGTAGTCCAGTTCACTAAACACTAAGCTATTGCGGCTTCCTTGCTGCCCTTAAAGTTAGTTAAAGTTAAGTACCCCCAGTCACACCAAGTGGCATATAGGGAATATGGTGTTAGTGACCCTAAATTTTACTGACCTTCGGCACATGATTTTTGGGGTAATGTGGTCAGTATTACGCCCGTGCTGCTTTACTTTCCCAGAAAAAAAATCCAGTACCCATTAAAGGCTGGGTGAACCGGAAGCCGTCGGTTGGGATCGAACCCTACCTCTTGTCCTTTGTAGTCCAGTTCACTAACCACTGAGCTATCATGGCTCCCATGCTGCCCTTACTTCCGATAAAATATTTGGTAGCAAATTTTTAGAGGCTGTGAACCTGGAAGTTTTATTGCTCCAAAAAAAAAATTTGCCACTTCTGGAAATAGAACCTAGACTCTTCTGATCAGGAGCAAGCACACTAACCATCATTTGTATATAGGGCCATCATTATTATACTCTGATGGTATCTGTCTGTTAGCACCAGTCTTTTCTCTGATCACTAAAGATATAGCTCAATGCAAGAATTCTGTAGCACTAGCAAGAATTGCTGAGTTCTTTCCCTTAAGGGAGTTAATCAATTTGATATCAGAGAAAGAACATACCTCAATTGTATGAGCTCTCAATAAAAGTTACTGGATAAAAAGGACAGAACAAAATTATTGAATGATACTTGCATTTTCAAACAAAACCCATAGCTGACTGCTTTCATCAGAATCAGTTACAACAGCTGATCAAGATAAAGCAACACCTCCCAGTGGTTTTTGGAGAAAACAGACTGACTATTCCTGGTCAAATGATTCAGGATCAAAGCAGGAAAACAATACACCACACAAAAATGTGTTAAAATGGAGGTTCATTCGAAAAGAGAAAATACTGCAACTTGCTGTAAACCACAAAACAATGCATCTACACCCACTTAACATTCATTTAAGAATGGGTGATGAGTAGTCGGCTGGCGAACGCAACAGAAGAAATTGATTTAATCATATATAAGCAATTGATGTTGAATAATAATCAAAATTTGCCATGCACATATGATTCTAGAAGATAATAAACTACTAAACAGCGCCCAGTCTTTGCCAGGTTTGGTATCAGTGTAGTCAATTCTGGGACATGTGGTGCCCCATTCGAAATGCTGATTTTAAAGGCAATTACCACATTTCTCATATGTAAGTCATTTAGTTTCTTGATGTGATAGTAAAAAATAAAGGTTCCCTCCACGTCTTGCTAGGTGTATGGGGAATATGGTGTTAGTGATCATATTTTTCTATGACCACACTACATTTTTTTGGGATGATGTGATCAGTATCACGCCAAGCCACTATTACTTTCCAGAACAATCTCTGGTAAATCTTCTCTGGAAAAATCTCAGTTTTCAGAGGCTGTGTGAACTCCAAAGCCTTGTCAATTAGAAAAAAAAAACTGCCGCTTGAAAATAGGACTATGCCAATATTATATTTATTTTCTGATCAGGTTGCCAATACTATAGGGAACCATCATTTAGATAAACATATTAGTGTTTAATAGCACCTTATTTTATTCAAAGCATTTCCATATTTATTTTTAGTGGCACTTTCTCACTAGAGGGCTTGATGTGAAATCTTTTGCCACAAAACGAAGACTAAACAAATCTTTGACAAAATATTATAGATACTTACAACAGGCATACTGTAGTTTTGTGGTTGATGTAACCAGCCATTGAAAGACTGTCTTTCCTTTCGTCATGTCAGTTTTATTCCGGTCAAAATGTTAGTATTTAGTCTATCAAATGTCAATATTCTTCTTCTTAGCATTCACCCGTTAAGTGGGCGTTTATGCGTTGTGTTGCTAGTTTACGGCACAGCCGTGATATATGCACCTTTCAGCCAACACATCTGTCTTTGGCATGAATGGGTAGATTTGCTTAACAATTTTTGCCCGGACAGTGGCCATTTTTTAGCCTACTCTTTTTTACTTTAAACTGGTAAGGGTTATTTAACGTGTGCACACGGAACCTCCTGTTTCTCACCCTTTTCCTAGAGGGCTAGACATCAGATCTCACTACCCAAAGACTAGGGGAGAGTAATGTGAGAAAGAAACCACAGGTTCAATTTTTTTAAAATGTCCACTGCCTGTGGATGGAATCAAACCTGGGACCTTCCTGCCTATAGATCGATGTCTTACCTCTAGACCACCCAGTCTCTAAGTGTAGGTAACTTGTACCCATTCTTAAAGTTACAAGTCTTTGTTAAAAAAAAACATATACACTACATACACTCAATAAATCATTTAAAATATGAACATTTTATTTACCAAATATGTACAAATATATTGACAATGCAATAACAAAATATAGAAATTATAAAATTATAATATAAGACCACCGATGGAAATATAAGTCATATCAACATTAAGATTTAAGGAGCAATTTAACAATTACCGTTGTAAGAACATGAATATATAATTTTTTATGATTCTATATATACACATAATAACTGGCTGAGGCTAATATTATATGATCCTGCTGAGAAATGGGAATATATTCTCTACAAAAATAAAAACGGGTAATCATCTCAGACAAATCACCTCTTAAAATAACTTAAAGCTGCAAGTCAAGTTATGATGAATAGCAGCATTCTGATTAAAAAAAGCAATAAAAAATGTTACAGAATCAACAAGCTTGAATCTTCTAGAGAATTATAAAAGTTACTACAATTTATCTTAAGAATGAACAATTATGGCTTATAAAATACTATATTTTTACATTGTGTTTAACATTGAAAACATTAAAAAAAATAATTGTTATGAGAGTTCTTATACTTTAGCTGGAAATTACTGGCATAAGGCTACTGTTTGTAAAATGTTTGGATATTCTATGAGAAGTTAATTCAGATCATTCCACTGGCACTGGCGGTTGAGCAATTATGGATTTCCACTAATTTGCAGTGATACCAGGGCCTTCGAATAACTATAACTACACTGTTTGTAAAATTATGAGGACACATTGCATCAAAACAGGACCAAATATAAATTTAAAACTTCCAAAACTAATAATTTTAACAACATTAAAAAAAATAATGGAATACAAATTCTTCTCTACTATGCGACTGGTTTTCTTAACTATTTATCTTGTTGGTCACAGTTAAATAATTTCAAAATTATCAATATAATTAATTACACAAGCAGAGTTATGATAATGATTATAAAAACACTTATGACATTATCCCACTTTGAGAGTCTGGCGGAGGAGGGGTGTCAAGTTAAATTAAATTGAAATAAGTAAAAACCACTTTCAATATTGTAAGACAGGATGATAAAGTGGATGGCTTTATTAAGGTCGAAAGACCATTGCTTGATAATTTTTAATAATTGCTTGATAATAAATAACAATAACAATTTTTTTACAGAAATAAAAACATTGTGTAAAGTGTGCATAGGTAGAGACACTACTTAGAGATTAATTACATATAAGAAGCTCAGGTGTGTGTGCAAGCTTTCATTGTCACTCATAGTGAGTCTCTTGACCATAACTAAAGCACTTTATATCGGCACATTTCTATGAATTTAACATTAATTCTTACAAATAGTTATTTTCATTTAAATTATTTCAGATGCCTGTTTGCTTACTAATTACTGATTATGCTTCCACTCTGGTTTCTCAATAGCATTTATACTATGACTAGTGTAGTTATGGAAAATAATTTATAATATTATGAGAGTTAATCTGGCCACATCTGGTTTTAAAATTATGTATTTAGTAAATCTATTCTCATGTACAAATTGTTGGTTTACCATTTTATGTAAAACAAGTGTACTTGTTTGGTAGAAGCAGCTTTTTTTTCTAAACACAACAATAGATTTGTTATTGTTTATTCCCTAACATAAGTAGACATATTTATAAAAATATAAATAATATTAAGATTTTCTAGAATCCATCCAATAATAAATCCATACTTATTTATTACAATGTTGAAAATTTGATAATTTCAAATATTTAAAACAAGGAAATCAATCTGACATAATCAAAATTGACTCAGATGATAACGATGAGCAAAAAAAAAACTATGGAAAAAAAATTAATTATTATTTTATGCTTTTAATTTTCATTTTTTTTATTAAATGTGACTTGTGTTGTGTTATTATAACATACAAAGAGTGAGTTGACAGAAATATATCATCTAGCAAGTACTTACAGGCATATTGACAAAACAAAATTGGTTAAAAAATATATAGAATGCAGACTGTCCTTGGTCACATTACACAACATTGAGGTCTACAGCTAAATGTACCAGAGGGCAGAGAAAAAATATAATGATACCCATATAATAAATACGCAGGCATGTAAGGATATCTGAACATACATATAAACTTATGTTGCATCCGCACACACTGACTACTCATTTTCATCTTCTTCTTCTCTTCTTCATTTGCCTTTCAGCTTTGAGGGTAGATATATAGTTAGCAGTCTTTTGTATTTTTGTTGGCCCCTGCCAATGTTATGTTTCCAAGTGTTTTATTATTTCATCAATCCGTCTTTTTCACGGTTAACCCTTGAGTCTGGTGTTCTTGCAACATTTATTAAGGTTTGTTGTATAGTATTTTGATCATTCTGTCTTATCTTGTGACAAAACCATTTTATCTGTTGTTTCTTTATGTATTCTATGATGGGAATTATTCCTAGCTTTTTTCAGGTCTTCATTTTTTATTTTATCTCTCAGGATGTTTCCTGTTATGCATCTGTTACACATTTCATTTCGATAATGGTTACTTTTCTTCTTGTTCTTGAGTCTAGCATCCAGGTCTTGCATTGGTGGCACAAGGAGTGCCCATTTTGCCTCTAGTGTTATCTCCTTGTTTAGCAACAGTGGTGACATTTGTTCAATGATTTGACAAGTTTTGTTGCATGTTAAGTCTATATCTGCTGCTTTTGAATTGTTGTTTGTCACTATACTTCTTAAGCATTTGAAATTCTTCCACTTGTTTAATTGTCTGCCATCTATTGTAATGTTGATATTTTATTTTACTTTTGTGATGTTCAGACTTCTGTCTTGTAGGTGTTGATTTTCATGTTGTATTGGTGCCTAAACAGTGAAATCTATTTAAGTGTTCTTAAAGGTCTTACATTTTTCAATGTATTCATTTTCATTGTCCATTATTAAAAAAGACATCAGATGGACGTAGATGCATTGTGTTATGATTTACAACAAACTTGAGCCTTTCAACCCAACACAATTGATTAAAATATTGCATTTTTTCGGTACTGAGATCCCTATCCTCTTTGGTTCCAGGTCTGTTTCCAGGTGGAATAGAATCTTGATTAGTTTTCTATCACTGACCCTGATACAAGCAGTCAACTATGAGTTGCTAATTGCTTCCTGCCACGTTCTGATGGAGCAGCTTTGGTCTAAACAAGCTAAAAAAAAACAAAATTAAGAGAATACTACCAGCCACTGTACCCTAGATAACATGACAACAAAACATGTTCTACAGGATTGCCCCCCAGTACACAGACCTTAGGGAGCCGCGATAGCTCAGTAGTTAGTGAACTGGACTACAAAGGACAAGGGGTAGGGTCCAATCCCAACCAACGGCTTCCGGGTTCACCCAGCCTTAAATGGGTACCAGATTTTTTCTGGGAAAGTAAAGCGGCATTGGCGTAATACCGACCACATAACCCCAAAAATCATGTGCCAAAGGTCTGTAAAATTTATGGTCACTAACACCATATTCCCTATACGCACGCCACCACTTGGCGTTACAGGAGTACTTTACTTTTTTTTTTTTACACAGACCTGAGAAGGACAATGTGGTCCACATCCACCTCCCTAGAAGAGAAATTATACGGGGCAACCGAATCATTTAAATAGACAGCTACTTTCATAAGAGAGTCCGGAGTCCTAGTCTGAATGAGCCATGATCGCAGAAGAAGAAATTAAGAGAATTGCTGATTACAGTTTATAGTGGAGAAACTAGATCAGATGACTTTTAAAAACAATCTTTGAAGTGACTAACCTCATCATGATGAAATGAATGCAATTTAAAACCACTTCACTACTAGTGAAAAAGTAAGCAATGCTGTTTTGCCATAGCTCTGATCCTTAGAGCTTCTTCTTCCTCTTAGCATTTTTATCAGTTAAGTGGGTGTCAATGTAATTTGTTGCTAGTTTACAGTAGGGCAATGATATCTGTGACTTTAGGCCTGACACATCCATCTTCAACATGAGTAGGTTTGTTTGCCAATTTTTGCCGGGGCAGCAGCCATTTTTGGTCCACTGTATGACTTTTAACTACCAAGGGTTCTTTAATGTGTATGAAATTCCAATAACATTCTAATGTGTGGAACACAAAACCTCCAGTTTTGTGTTGTTTTCCATGTGGACTAGATATCAGATCTCACTATCCAATGACCAGGGGAGGATATAGCCTTGAAGAAACCATGGATTGAAAGTGAAAAATTCCCACCACCTCTGGTGGGACTTGAACTCTGTACCATCCTGTCCTGAGATCAAAACCATACCTCTAGACAACCCAGTTTCCGAAAGCATGGATCAGTTCTTTTTTTTATATTTTATTTTATTTTTTGTTGTTGCTGTTTTTCTATGTCATGTTGCTAAACAGTTCATTTTCTCACAACAATCACGAGGTCCATATCTTATATCCTCCTTAAGAGGACTGCTTGCTGATATTACATTTTATAAACTTCTATTTCATGTTGACATTTTTCTTAGCATTATAATTATCACTATCATTCTTTCACTGCTCAATGCAATATCTCTATTTTAAAAAAAAATATCTTTACAGCATTTTTCCATTTCTGGGGTCTGCCTATGGGACTTATTAGACTGGAGAATAAAGGTACTTGTCCAATGCAGTTGCCATAAGGTATTCTGGTCTGAGTTTTTAATTCACCTACAATAGAAAAACTTTTTGACCCCTCTGTGATTCGAACCTGTTTTCTCCTGGTTTGGAGCATGTCAAGTTATTTATTTGTTTCTCTGTGACCTTTGATAATGTTTATTGATTTCTGAAATCAATCATTAATTTCCATATGACAGGATCTACTTTACATCACAATAAACTACTTTGGTGATTCACAATGAGATATCTAAATAAAGTATTTGCTGTGATTTTACATTTCAAGTTTTTAACTATGTTTTCTGATGATGCCTTCACATATCAGTAACACGTAGATCATGAATAAAATGATTTGAAAGACAATGAACACTTCAGACAAAGAAGGTATGTAAGTCTTCCACACTTAGCCAATGCTATTAGTAGAAATTGTTCTTTTTCTGAGCCTTGTTTCAATTCTGGTTGGTGTAAACTCCTGGAGAAGTGGATGGTTCAAAATTTCCTCAGTAGTAGGCCTTACCTCTGGACCTGAATCAGTCATCTTGTGAACAAGTTCACTCTGTGCAAAAAAAAAAAAAAAAAAAAGATCGGTTATTCATAGGGGTTAAGGCAAAGAAATGCATAAAAATGCGAACTGCAGTAAAGCTGAATGTGAGGAAAAAACTTGTGTTTGTTCCTGCTGAAGGCCTATTGGGACGAAACGTCGCTTAATCTGTGTCGTCCACTAATCACGTAAAGCTTCTAACATACCATTTTTTTTTTTTTTTCATTTCTTTTTTATATTTTTCCTGGTTATTCATAGGATGATGTATGAGATACTAAAAACAGAATTACACCGGACACCGGACATTTACATTTAATGACATCTGGGGGGGGGGGGGGGGGGGGGGTATATTTGCAGAAACTGGCTTTTTTCGCAAAAAAAAAGAAAGAAAAGAAAGCACAAATCATGCTCTGTTGTTGATAAAATTAGAACTACTTACACCTTATATAAAACACATCTACTGATTAATTTAAATGTGTACAATTTAAGACAGTGCTTTCTAAATCGATAAAATGAGTTAAAATTCACATTAGAATTTACCATAAAATAGTATATAAATATTCTCCATAAAAGAGTATAAAAGGATTTCTTCTTTTATGTTCACCTCATAATTACTCCTCTTCATCAACTGCATTTAAAGTTGAGTGGTTGCATTGTATTGTTTACTGCAAGTTGTGATAACTGCGTCTCTCAGTTCATCACATTCGACTTCAGTGCAGCATTTTTTAGGGTACTAGGTTATCTCTCCTCTTATCTCTAATTATTTGGCTCGACTTAGTGCGTTTCAGAGCCATTATTAGAGTCATTAGTGAGTTATATATATTTAATATACCCATTTCTTTGTAACTGAACAAAACCTGTGGTAGCTTTGCATTTGCAAAGCAAATAATTGAGGTCCAAGAGTTGAGGAAAAATGTTATGTATGCAAAATAAATGGGAGCCGCAATAGCTCAGTGGTTAGTGAACTGGACTACAAAGGACAAGAGGTAGGGTGCGATCCCAACCGATGGCTTCCAGTTCACCCAGCTTTTAATGGGTACCAGATTTTTTTCTGGAAAAGTAAAGCGGCACGGTGTAATACCGACCACATAACCCCAAAAATCATGTGCCGAAGGTCTGTAAAATTTATGGTCGCTAACACCATATTCCCTATACACCACTTGGCATGATGGGGGGTACTTTACTTTTTTTTTTTTTATGCAAAATAAACACAATATAACATCACTCTTAATAATGATGATAGATGTCCTTTAGTAACAACAGTGGTTACAAGCAATTGCATTTCTGCCTTCATAAATGAACACACAAAAACTAATGAACACCCACACTCTATACTGTGCTCTCAGTCTCCAATCACTCCAAATTATGCAGAAGTAGGATATAATATGGATCAGTGACATTAGCTGGGGTCTTCCTATTAATTGCCAATCACTCTTTCCTTATCTTATTTGTTTTGCTGATTTGAGTAGTTAGTTTTTAATCTATATCAAGTAAAATGGACTTTCTGAAAAATGGTTTTCGGTAATAAATGAGAATGTGTGGACTGTCCTGATTTAAGAAAAGCTATCTAATATACTAAAGACTAGTGTAAAGATTATTACCTCTAATGGTAGTTCCCTGTTAAATCTTAGTGGGAAAATTTGCTTTTTAGCATCCTGCAAAGTTCTGATCCTTTCCATTTGAGTACCAAACGGAATCAACAATTCCAGCAAAATGAGGCCAAGAGAGAAGATGTCAATTTTGAAGTCATATGGCTTTCTAGAAATCTTGAGAACACATAATTTATTAAAAAATATATGAAGTGCTAAAAATAAGATTAACAATACAGAAACCAGAAAATTAAGGTGATTACATCTGGCAAAGTCCACACACTTTACATGTTTAAATTCACTGTCATTTTTCTGTTTATTACAAGTGTGTATACCATTTAATGACTGTATGACAGAGTGTGTGTCTGCTAGTTTAAATTTCTGATACTTAATAATTCAATTTCTAATAACCAGCATTTCCAAAATGTAATGACTACAAGATTGATTATGGCGAGGAATCAAGATCACTGTACTTCAGACTTACTCCTTGTATCTCCTCATGGAACAAAGGGCTGCAACTACACTCTGCCAATGGACCTCACTCTGCTATCTTCTCCAACTGAGCCCACTTCCATCTTGCTCCTTTGCTTCTACAGTGACAGTTCTTCTCCAGGTATGCTTACTCTTATATATATATAAATATATATATATCCAACTTTCCTAGATCCTGGTGGGTTCCAGTTCAATGACTGCTTTGCAAAATTGTGTCGTGATCTTTGCAATGTGTGGCCAATCCTTCCTCACTGCATTTCAGGCTAACTCATAAATGCTCATTCCTCTTTACCAAACAACAAAGTTATGCATGCAGATGGCTCCCATAGCACACTGGTGGTACACACACCTCAAACTTCCTCTTTCATTTAATGTTCTATGTTCAGTTTTAAATTCTCACTGTTTGAGAGTTATAGTCTTATCAATTAACAAATAAATAATATTAAACATGCTTACTTGTTCAGGGCTCATGTAGAGCGTGGTGCCAACTTCTGCTGTATGTTTGCCTGGTGATTTCTGATCTGTCTCACATTTTTGGTCATTTTGAACACTGAGGTCAGTCACAAGGCCAAAATCACCCACTTTCACAGTCTCATCAGCCGTGAAAAATATATTTGATGGCTGGATTACAATAAATAATTATGAAACAATTTTTATTATAGCATGTTGCAACAAAATATAGGAGAAAATAAATGAGTCAATATTAGTGAGCTTGTGAAATACATGTTTTGATAGTTGGCAAAATGATTCTGTTAATATTGTTTACATTTTAAGGAAAATTATAAATACACTGTGGATGAATCACTACAAAAGTAAAAGAAGATTAAAAGAGTGTTATTAAAATAAGCTCCATAAAAGTACAATTTTACACTTATACTGGAAACAATTAAGATGAATAAATATACACAATGTAAAATTATAATTTTCATATGTAACTTCAACATAATGAAACAAATGTTTCACAAATACTGTTCTCAAATTATATTAATTGTGATTTTAAAACCACTAACCTTTAGATCTCTATGCATAAGGCCTTGCCTGTGAACATAATCCACAGCGCACACAATTTGATCAAAAATATTCAGAACAGTGTAGCGATCTCTGCTCAGGGTGTTACTGCTCAACCATTCTTTCAATGTCTCTTTTCTACACAGTTGCATCTGAATATAAAGGAAGAACTTTGTTCCAGAAAGCGACTCTTGATTAGAAATTACATGTTCAGTGTTCCTTTTTTTATCATTCTTAAGTGATGAAAGTGAATACTTTACTGCATAACGCACTTCATCACATTGACAAAAGCACTGGCCATTTACATCTTTCTGATTGTCCCCTGACTCGTTGTTTTCAAAAATGACACTTGAGGATGAACTTGTAGTTTTGTCACATATAAAGCTGTCTTGGGATGTCCTGCTCCTTGTATTTTCAAATACTACACTGTCACCAGATAGCTCCTTCACTGAATGGTCAGCAATGTGAGAATGCAATAAACAAGAACTGGAAGAATAGTTTGAGAATGGAATACTTGACTCATTGTTAGTGCTGTTATCACTGGTGAAATTTATAGCTTTAACCTTAGCCCCAAAGAATACATTTCCTTCAGAATTGGCAAAGCTATTTTCACTTCTATCATCACATGTTTCACATAGGTTGGAGTGTACAGAAAACTGTTCACTATCAGCTCTTTTGAGATTATAGTCATGCGGTGAAATCTGTGATGAAAATGTGCTTATTTCTTGCTGTCTTTCACTATTAGTTCTTGGACCGAATGAACACTTGTTGTTAATAAACATATTACTACTTTTGTTTATTTTCTCTTCAGGTTTAGTGTTGTGGACAAATTGATTTTGTTCTGAGAAATTCCATCCTATGTGAGAGGCTGTGTTACTATATGAAGTAGACCCTGATGCATCACTGAAAAAAACAGGTATAAAAAAAAAATAGATAATTCAATTCTACAAAATAGTAGAATAAAACTACTCATTAAAAATATTATTTATTCTTGTTACTATCAGCTGTGAGAAACTGACATACTACCACATTTCATTTATCTTATGATAAAATGTATTAAAAATGTCTTGCATTATTTCAATTGGTTACACATTGTTTTAATAAACCTTTACTATGATGATTAAAAAAGTGTGATTAGTAAAGGAAAAGTAAGTAGCATATCCTCTACAGAACGTTGCTATTACCCCAGCATTTTTTGCTTAGTAATTATCTAGGCCTAATACATCAATGGTTTGCCACTGCCTGTTGACGGTAGACACAGTCCTGAGGACGGTAACCACACAAGTCACAATTTCTTTAAAAAAAACTGTGTTCAGCGGGACTCGTTCCTCGGATCTTGGGGTTGTGAAACCGAATTCACTACTTCTAAGCCAGGGATGTCTATCTATTTATCTATCTATTTATTGACCTTTCGAGCCGTAGCCGACCCATAGGGCGTAGACTAAGATACTCCCTCTCTTATCTGAATTTTTTGTTCTAGCAGTTTTCAATTCTTTTAAAGATATTTTATCAAATGTCGCCATTTGTCTCTGTTCTGTGCAAGCAGCTCTATCTCATTGAGGGAGCTGATTGCTGCTGCTCTTGCCTCTCTCATCAATGTTCTTCTCAGTGTCTTTCTGGGTCTTCCTCTTTTCCTCTTACCTGTTGTTTCCCACATGAGGGCTTGCTTTGCTATTCGGTTATTATCTCTTCTCATCACATGTCCAACATATGACCATCGTCTTTTCTTTATTACTGAAGATATTAGTGGTTGATTGGAGATTTCTCTAATTTCCTCATTTGTTTTGAATTCGTTCCACGCTATACCAAGTATTTTCCTTAGACATTTATTTCTGAATGCGTTCAACTTTGTTTCTATATCTATTGTTGTTTTCCAGCTTTCACACACATACGTAAGGGTTGATAGTACATTTAATTTGAGTAGTATAAGTTTTTTATTTGTGCTGATGAGTTTTGATTTCCACAACTTTTCAAGGCTTCTGAAAGACAGGAATGTCCACATGATGAGTAAAGTAAAACTATTTACATCATAGAAACATTTGTCAAAAATAATTTACCTGAAATTAAACTGTCTATCCCTCTCTTCTTGCCAACCATTTGGAGGTGACTCGACCCATGCATTGAAGTATCTAACAATGCCTATGTGTTCTAGTTTTGCCAGTGCCTTCACCTCTCTCAGAACTTTTTCTTTTGCATCTTCACTGAAATTAATTAATCACTGACATCATGTCACTGCCACATTTTGACAATGACTATCAGCAAATATTAATATTTTGATAATCATTTGACTTTTAAATATGTTATATGCATATTAGAATAAAAATAATTACTAAACAGATGGCAGTTATTATTCCAGAGATATATTTAAATCTCTAATTGGTAAAAAAAGTTAATTTTATGAGGAAAATATGGTCTTTTTTGACTCAATTTAGTGTCCCAGGATTATATAGACATATAAGGTGAATTAATATGTATTGTCACTTTTACAAACTAATCAAAGGAAGCAATCAGTAATATAATAAGAGTCAAGATAAAAACCAATAACATTTTAGTTTTTTTGAAAATTAGTTAATGCAATAAATAAACCAACTAAATGAATGAATTTAATAATAACCAGAAAAAACTGGAGGGAATGTACCTTTTAGGCAGCATAATTCTCTTGATGGCATAGTGCTGATCATCCACCTGATTAACTGCCTCAAACACAACTCCAAAACCACCCTTTCCAAGACTGTGGAGGCAGTCAAAATCTGTAGCAAACCTGAAACACACATATCAGTGAAATCGTGGATAGTAGCAGTGAAAAGTCCTAATCATAGGTTTAAAACTATTAGCTCAATCACAGTGAAAGCAATGGAAGGCCTTAAAGGTCTACATGCTTTATTGTAGACATAGGAGAGTCTGGAATCCTCATACAATTCACAAAATACAAATGTTTTAGTAACCATTCATTATAATAATAGAGTTTACAAGCTTAAAACTAATTTTCAACTAATAAGAAAGAGCTCTAAAATTACAAAATATCAAATAGACAATAGTCATCTATGAATAGAAAAGCCACCATCACAGAATGCTCTTCTGCATTGACAAGTTATGGAATAAAGACCACCGAAAGCAAGGCAGTTAATGACACATACATTCTTTACAATATCTCCAAAGATGTTTTTCTAATCCTGTTACAGAGAAAGGAAAATAGGGAGTATACAGTAGTAAGGGAAGAAGAGAGAAAGAGAAAAAAGGGTTTATAGTACAAAAAAAGCAAACTGAGTAGAAAGACATTTTTAAAATATAAATAACTAGAACGCTCAAGGTACAAATCAATTTAGATCAGGTGTAATGAACGAACACAAGACACTTGAACATTTACAATGTGACTGAACAGCAATTGCCCAGACATTGACTGGCAATAGAGAAAAGTGAATAGCAGATAAGAAAAATACAGGGATAGAGAAAAAGTGTTATTAGTTGATCCAAGATTCGATCGGATGTGGAAGATTCTGGATGAGAAGATAGTGAAGGATTTGCACCAAAATGGGATTTATGTGATTCAGATGTAAGAGACAAGGCCAGACATGATTTTGGCAGGACTTTATAAATTTTCAGTGACATGGTTTCAATCATGGCAGACCATTCTACTTTCCAAAAGAAAATCTCCAGTCCCCACTTTCAGCAGTTGAGTGAAACCTGTAGTCTGAAAAATAATCTGCCACATCTGGAAATTGAACCCATAACCTGTTTCTCAGTTGTGAACATACTAACCACTCAGCCACTAAAGTTTCCTATATAGCAGTAAAAAAGTCAAAGTAATGAGCCCCATCATGCCAAGTGGCATAAAATGAATATGGTGTTAGTTATCATCATCTTTATAGACCTTTGGCACATGATTTTTGAGGTAATGTGGTCGGTATTATGCCCGTGCAGCTTTACTTTCCCAGAAAAAAATCTGGTACCCTTTTAAGTCAGTGGTGTAGCTATGGGAAGCAAGATGGGTCCTAGTTATGCTTGCCTGTTTATGGGTCACCTTGAACATCAAATACTGAACTCGTACTGTAGCCCCCTTCCTATTAAATACCTCTGGTACATCAATGATGGTTTTGGACTGACTGACTTGCTGGAAGATGACATCTCTAGGTTCATCGACTACATTGGCAACTTTTATAAATCCATCAAAATTACATCACATATCTCTATACCTCGTCCATCACCTTTCTTGATCTGATCATCTCCCTTGGTATCTATTGCCTCCACAATTCCATCTTCTATAAACCCACAGACACCCACTGTTATCTTCTCTACACCTCATCTCATGCATCTCACTGCAGAGACTCGATTCCATATTCTCAATTATTATGACTTCGTTGTATCTGCCAGAATGATCAAGATTTTCTCCAACAGGCCCACCTGATATTAAGTTTCTTTAGGTGTCATCTTTATCCTGACTCGGTTCTTCAATCTGCCTTCCAACTAGCACTTGATATTTCCCGTGCTGTGGTACTCAACCCATCCACCTGCTGTTCCTCTGATAGGACTATATTAACCCTCACCTACCACCCTCACAACTTGGCTGTGGTGAGGATCCTTAACCGGTACCACTCCAATCCCCACTCAGATCCCATTATCGGCCTACTTTCCAGTGATTCTCCTTTGGTCGCCTTCAAATACGACAGGAGTCTGAGAGACATTCTTGTCACGAGCCGCCTCCCCAACTCAAACCACAAACACCTTGGTACTATTCATTGTAAACATCAAATTTGCAGAACTTGTGACTACATGCTTTGTACCAATTGGGTCTTGTTCCCTAAAAGGCGATTCGACATCAAGGAGGGGTTTACTTGTGTGTCACGGAATATCATCTATGCCATATATGTAAGCATTGCCAGATGATATATATGGGTGAGTCTGGCCAATGCTTGAGTGACAGATTTTGTGAGCATCTTCATGATGTTGAGCAAAAGACTGGCAGCCCGGTGTCTGCCCATTTCAACTCCCCCGGCCATATTGGTAAACCTGACATGCAAGTTACTGGCATTGTCTCGTGTCACTCCAGCAATTGCAACCAGTTCGCCCTTGAGAATCGCCTCATTGCCCAGTTGGGTTCGCTGTCCCCCAAGGCATGAACATTTCGCTCTCATACACATAGGACACCTACCACACATTTCTTACCCCCATGTACTACCGAACCTATACATGTATGTATATTTGTCTGCATATGTATTGGCACATTTGGGTTTTCTTTTGTGTGCTTTATGGTAATATATATGGATTTATGCTTCTACACATGTATGGTTTTGTACACATGCTTTTTTGCACATCTGTTCATTGTGCACACACACAGTTAGATATACACATTTATATGTATCTTTTACCCATCTCCCCATATTTTTAGAACCCTTTCATCTTCTTACCTGACTACCTGGTCAGTGAGACATATGTTGGTCATTCCGCCCTCTCATTTTAGCTCATTCAGAAGCTGACCATGCTCTGGACCACAGGGAAGTGACCTTTTTTATGTCCTTTCTTGAGTATCTAGCATATTATCGCCATGTAGTTAGATTTGTGTAAATATCCTTATATATATTTTTGTGTTGTTGTTTGTTGTTCCAACTGAAGGCCTACTTGGCAGAAACAGCTACTTTTGTTTTGTTAATTACCACGTAAAGCTGTTACCACACAACTTTTTCTCCTTTTTTTAAAATTGTCATTGTCATCAGCTTTACAGCAGCTTCACGTTTCTATGCATCTTGGTGTATCTTGATGCCTTTCCTCCTTTACCCATTAAAGGTTGGGTGAAACCAGAAGCCGTCAATCATGATCAAACCCCATCTCTTGTCCTTTGTAGTCCAGTTCACTAACCACTGAGCTAAATAGTAGTACTTTGCAATAAATAATACAGTTTTTAACCTTACATAAAAAATAACTGATTTTCAGTACTTGCCTGGATACATACTGATCAGAACTTGGCATAATGTCACCAAACACAGAACTGCTGTCAGAAGTCTTTATTATTTTAAGGCTGTTGTCACTATTCTTTCTCATGTCATATGTCTGTTAGAATGATTGTAAATGCAGTAAAATTAGCATTCAATATTGTAATCATAAGGTTTCATGTGAACAAAGTAAATATTATTTGTTTAAACATTTTAAAATTAAAAAGCTAAAAATTGAGTTATTAATGTATTCTTACAAGTTATATAATCAAGGATGTGTTTCCGGTTGTTTCCAAAATGGAGGAATTATTTTTCTCCGGCTTGGTATAGAACCGTTGATCAGAGGTTTAACAAGCCGCTATCGTAAAAACGATGTTGTTAATGAAACGTAGACCTGATACAGTGTACTATCAACCCTTACGTATGCGTGTGAAAGCTGGAAAACAACAAGAGATATAGAAACAAAATTGAACGCATTCGAAAATAAATGTCTAAGGAAAATACTTGGTATAGAATGGAACGAATTCAAAACAAACGAGGAAATTAGAGAAATCGCCAATCAACCACTAATATCTTCAGTAATAAAGAAAAGACGATGGTCATACGTTGGACATGTGATGAGAAGAGATAATAATCGAATAGCAAAGCAAGCCCTCATATGGGAAACAACAGGTAAAAGAAAAAGAGGAAGACCCAGGAGACACTGAGAAGAACATTGATGAGAGAGGCAAGAGCAGCAGGAATCGGCTCCCTCAATGAGATAGAACTGCTTGCACAGAACAGAGACAGATGGCGAGATTTGATAAAATATCTTTAAAAGAAACTGCTAGAACAAAAATTCATATAGGAGAAGGTGTATCTTGGTCTACGCCCTATGGGCCGGTTACGGCTCGAAAGGTCAATAGATAGATAGATATAATCAAGAATGACAATTTTTAATTCAAATATTTATACTTACAAAATTAATTAAATGTCTTCTCTGTCCATTAGTGTTATAATTTCACTTGTTATTCATATACAACTACAATCTTCTTTTGTGACCCTGTAGCAAATTGGCGAGTTTTGCATTTGCATCTATATCATTTTTATACAGCATTAAGATGCAAAATGTGTAAAGAACAGAATCAAACAATAAAAACAAGCACATATCACAAATGCATAAAAACACCCATGCATATCAGCACAGACACAAAATACAACATAAAAATCAATATCAACAAAACAGAAGTCATGAATGTCACAAAACAGAAGTCATGAATGTCACAAAAGAGAAACAGAACATCAACATAACTATAAAAGGCTGACAACTAAAACAAGTAGAGGAATTCAAATACCTAGAAAGTTGGTGACAAATGACAATTCACAAACAGCAGAGATAGACTCACAATGCAACAAAGCTTAACAAATCATTGGACAGTTATCACCACTATTGTCCAACGAGGAAATAACTCTAGAGGCAAAATAGGTACTTTACAATACAATCTTCATCCCAACGTTGTGCTACCAATGCCAGTCCTGGGCCCTAGATGCAAGAACAATAAGAAAAATAATCTCTACTCGGTTAAATGTGTCAGACGAATGACAGGAAACAGTCTGAGAGATAAGATCAGAAATGAAAAACTGGGAAAAAAGCTAGGAATAGCCCCCGGCATAGAATATATAAAGAAACAACAGATAAAAATGGTTTGGCCATGTGATAAAGCAGAGTGATCAAAACACAACACAATGAGCCCTCAATAAATGTTGCGAGAACACTAGACTCAAGGGTCGACCACGAAAAAGATGGATCAATGGAATATTAGAAGCACTAGGAAACGTAACAGCAGCAGAGGCAAACAGAATAGCAAAAGACCACAAATTATGTCTCCCCTCGACGCTGAAAGGCAAAAAGGAGGAAGGAAAGAAGTACTACTCAAATAACTGCTTAACGTCTTACAGTGGCATCTAATGTTTCTGCATTCAGAAAGTGATTGTTGTCAAGAAATCTTCTCAGAATGATATGGACAAACAATGACACTCCCATACTGATCACCGACACTTCTTTCCTGTGAGTAAAATAATATGAAAAAATGAGTAATAAATGTCACATCAGCAAGCAAAACAAAATGGATTCATTTAAGATATATTCTGACCAATAACTGATACTTTGTCACCACCATGAAGCACTGTACATTGTGAGCAGTTATTTCCACACTTCTCTTTGTTTTTAGCAATTTGGTACCTCAGTTCTGTTTTCCAAGCCATTATGCTGTGCCAGTTGTTTCATCTCCACCTTTTTCTTAGGGTAGTTTTTGTTCTATTTGTATCAATAGCTATTTTATCTTTAATATCATTAAATATATCTCTCAACATTCATACACATAATGACTGTTAGGTTAAAGATGTTCCCTTACTGCAGTATCAATAAATGCTGACAAAATAAAGTTGTCAACTTAAAGTAACATCTACTCCAGTGAAATGAAAATTCTCATAACATGGTGTGTGTAAACCAAACCACACTACTAAAATATGTCAACAACTAAATATACCCTCATTTTGTACAAAATATGTATATTTGTGATGTTTAAATATACATTAAAGTCGGTAACTTCATGTGTGAAACATGGCTATGTTATAATAGGAAATTATTGATTAATTGACAATTTTAATTAACTTAATTTGTATACCAAAGTTTCAAGACAGCTGATTGGAAACATAAAACTTGTGAACTGAGTGTGATATATTTTGAGTTACACTATTGAAAAGGCACATCCTCTATGGACAAGTAGGCTCCAGCAAAATAAAAAGGGATATTCTACACTTCAAATAAATCTGTTAACATGATAAGAGGGTGCATAATATGAACACTATTGTACTAACTGGAAGTGCTTGCTAGCTTGTGGCAGGCAAAAGATGTTGACCAGAAAAATAATTAACTCAAATTCCAGATGTGCACACAGAAAAGGAAAAGAAAGTTGTCCATGACAACATCCTAACAAGGGCACTAAATCCTTGATTTAGGGGAGATAATACTTACAGAATCCCAATAACACCATTGGATAATCAAAGAAACCATAAGAAACTTAATTTGCCACAAGTTACTGCACTTCTTCACAAACAATTTTTACAAAAATGTCCTGAAGCTAAAGTAAACATGTGGTCTACCAAGATTAACTGGGGTGCTTTTTTTTTTTGAGATCTTCAAATAAACAATGTTGTAAAGGGGTTCCTTCCAAGCCTTAGGGCATTTGGAGACTATTGTATTAGTGGCCATATTTTTTATGGACCAACAGAACTTTTCTTGGAGTGATGTGAACAACACAGTGCATCAAACAATATTAGTACTGTTTTCTGGGGTAACTCCAGAGGTAAGAAATCAGATTCTGGAAAAGAAGGTCCTAGGTTCAAATTCTGCCACAGACACTAGGAATTTTTCTCTTCTAATCTTCACTTTCCCCTCTCCCATGTTATCTTTGTAGTGAGATCCAATACCTAGCCCTCTCGGATAATGCCAATAAACAGGAGGTTCCATGTGAATTTTTATGCACAATAAAGAACTCTTTAACAGTTAAAAGTCTAAAAGAGCAGACAAAAATTGTCACTGCTCAGGCAAAATTGTTAAAAGTAAAGGTTCCCTACACACCTAACTAGGCATATGGGGAATATGGTGTTAGTGACCATATATTTCTATGACCACGGCATATTTTTGGGTGATGTGATTGGTATCACGCCAGGCACCCATTAATTCCTATAAAAATCTCTGGTACCAATTTTTAGAGGTTGGGTGAAACCCGGAGTCTTGTCAGTCTAAAAATAAAATCCACCACTGTTGGGGATCGAACTCAGACCCTTCTGGTCTGAAAGCAAGCACCCTAACCACTCAGCCATCAAGGCTCCTAAAAATTGTTAAGCAATTCAAAATCAATAAGATGATGTGTGGTCAGACAGAAAGGTGCAGATGTGATGGTTTTGCCATAAACTAGAGAAACAATGCATCTACGCCCACTTAAAGGGTGAAAGCTAAGAAAGAAAAGCACAAATATAAAATATACAAAATATTAAATGGTAAACACTATTTGGGGCCATCTCTCTGCTAGTTTAGCTGAATGATACCATTTTAAGTTTATTTTACATAAAAGCTAAGATGTATTGTCTGAAAATGTTTGAAGAAAAATCATATTTCTGGCATAAGCAATTTAATTACACGAGACAAAACTATAAGGGCCACTACAAGAATTACAAAAGACAGTAAAATTTATACAGGAAACGACACTGCAGATATAGACAATACTTCAGGCGAACGAAAGATAGATCACACTAGACATTCTGAAAATCTAAGTTTCAACTAAGAAATTACACATACTCTTACCAATACAACCATGGATATGTCTTGAACCAACTTTGATTTGCAGATAAATCTTCTATGAGCATTACATTTCTTCGTTGCAGTGATCTGGTGTCGCAAAATTCAGGGTACAGAAAGTAACCTGTGTCTGAATACCATTATTGATAACAAAATAAATTAATATTGTTCCACTTGTCTTTATTGTGCATTGTCTTCTTCTTCTTCTACCTTTCAGCTCCCTGTGGAGCATAGGTCTTCAACAAACACTTTCCAAGTTGTTCTGTTTCTTGCCATTCTTTTAAGATCATTCCACTTTTATTATTTTCTTTGACTTGTCCATGTTTGTGAAGTTTTTTTGGCTTATTTTTTTTACAGTATGGGATAGCCAGTCCCATGCCCAACCCTCCTTTCTCGCTTCTTACGAACATTCCTGGTAGGGTACAGTGCCACTATTCTTTACTCCCCTTTCGGGCCCCGGCAGTGCACAGGCGATTGTGCATTGTGGTGAAGTCTTTTTCTTTGTTGCTACTATTACTTCTATTTATTTACTATTAAGGCTGAGTCCTTTATTTTTGCTTTCCTTCATTATAATGTCTAACATTTTCTGTAACTAATTTTCCCTCTTAGTGATTAAGACTATATCATCAACACATAGACCTACCTAATATACCTTAGATTTGTTATATTATGACCTCCAATTGTTATTCCAGACATGCCCTTGTGGATCTTAAAATAATCTTATTATACATATTAATTAATCTAGTGACATCACACAACCTTGCCTTCTTCTACCTTTTAGCTCCCAGTGGGGCATAGGTCTTCAACAAACACTTTCCAAGTCGTTCTGTTTTTTGCAATTCTTTTAAGATCATTCCATGTCTTCCCCATCATCTTCATCTCTGCTTCGATCTGTCTTCTCCAAGAATTCTTTGTCTTTCCCCTGGGGATTCCAAAAAAGGGCCTGTTGTGTAATACTCTCAGTTGGCTTCAGTAGTGTGTGTATCCATCGCCATCGTCTTCGCTGTATCTCTTTATCCACTGGTATTTGACCGGTACATTTCCATAATTCCACGTTAGTGACTTTGTCCTGCCATTTCCATCCCTTTATTCTGCGCAAGCATCCATTAATGAAAGTCTGTACCTTCGTGATTGTCAATTTTGTTATTCTCCATGTTTCACAGCCATATAATAGGACCGAATTAACATTTGAGTTGAAAATTTTTATTTTGTATTTAGCCTAATTTCTTTGGATTTCCATATGTTTCCCAGTGCAATGAAAGCTCCTCTTGCTTTTGATATCCTTATTTTGGTATCATTTTCTGTTCCTCCCTCTTTATCTATATTACTGCCCAGATATATGTAAGATTGTACGTCTAGTAGAGGTATTTCTCCTAGTTTTATTTGGTTATTGCCAACTGCATTAATTCTCATAATGTTGGTCTTATCTCTATTAATCTTTAGTCCTAGCTGTTGTGATCTCTCATCTAATATACTCATTTTATCCTGCATCTGTTGATGGCTGTGTGATAGGAGAGCTATGTCATCAGCAAAGTCATCAAGTTGTTTGGTCAGTGACCACTGGATCCCATTTCTGTTGAGTTATTTTCATAATCCAATCTATGGCCAGTAGAAAGAGAAATGGAGACAGAAGGCATCCCTGCCTTACTCCTGTTCTTATTTCAAATGCTGAATTCTGTAAGCTGTCCTTCATGCACCACACTACATTTTGTTCCTTCATACATTGTTTTTATCAAGTTAATAAACTTTATGGGGATTCCGTAATGACTCAGCAACTTCCAAAGCATTCTTCTGTTAAACTATCAAATGCCTTTTTGTAATCTATGAATCCAATATAAAGTGGGGATTTTAGTTCTAAACTTTGTTCAACTATTATACGTAGAGTAGTTATTTATCAGCACATGATCTGTTCTTCCTAAAACCTGCTTGTTCATCTCTCAAGTGTTTCTCTATAGCCTCTTTTAGTCTCTCCAGAATGATGAGACAACCTTGCCTAACACTGTTTTATTTGTTAAAACATTTCCAATTTATTTCCAGTTCTTATGGCCGCTGTCTGTTGCCAGAACAGGTTCTTTATTATTCTTAGATCTTTGCTGTCTACGTTTATGCCGTCTAAAATTTTTATTACTTCTTAGTTCTTTACTTTGTCAAATAATTTGGTATAATCAATGAAACATAGGTGTAGATCTGTTTTCACCCCTATGGTTCTTTCTACTAAAGATCTTATGATGTATATGGCACTGTTCTTTCCTTTACCTCCAATAAAACCACACTGTTCATCACTAATTTCTGGAATGAATTTGTTTTACACTCTACACATGATGATTCTTAGTAATATCTTAGTCATGTGACTCATATGGCTTATTGTGTGATGATCATCGCATTCCGTTGCACCAGATTTCTTCGGTAGGACTATGAATATTGATTTGAGCAGGTCGTCTGGTATATATCCACTGTTGTAGATATCATTAAATGTTTTTTTAATATATTATGTATATTTTTGTGCACGCACGCACGCATGCACGCACGCACGCACACACACACACACACACACACATAGAGAGAGAGAGAGAGAGAGAGATAGAGAGTGGGGCCTCAGACTTTAAATGACCGTAACTATGGACGTCCCCGATTTAAGATGCTAAATTTGATAGAATTTGACAAGTGTTCAATCAATGCTGCTAAGTTCAAAATTTCTAGTGTGCAGGTTAAATGAAGAAAATGTCATCTGTAAATCCATTCTGTTGCCCACACAAATCATCACATGTGTTGTGCTCATGTGTTTTCAGTGCTTTTTGCTTTATTTTTGGCATGTTTTGGTTATATATGAACATTATATATTTCTATCATTCGAGATTACAATGAGAGCAATGAAAACTAAGAGGAAGATTGTAGTATCGATAAGTGAAGAGAGGAATGAGCTCTCTCTCTCTCTCTCTGTGTGTGCGTGCGTGCGTGTGCACATGTGTACACATGTATGTGTGTGTGTACATGCACATGTGTGTGTACACGTACATGTGTGTGTGTGTGTGTGGTCCACTCAAACCCACCTGCCTGCACTTATGCACACACACAGAGATAGTTCTTTGACATAATAATTGTTTATAATTTATAGAATATTTATTTTGTTAAATATGCAGCTTATAATAATTGTAAAGAATGTGGTTGTCCACAAGAGACATAGGAAATAGAAGAGAACTGTGGTGTACAATATTAAGTAAAGATTTAATAGTATAATACGACAATGTACACAAGAAATAGATCATGAAAAAAATAACTTTTAATTTTCAAAATAATTATTTTGCCTAAACAGTTTCAATGTTTACAAGAATTAATAAAAATCCATGTAATTCTGTGTTTGACCTATGTCCCTAGTCTACTGCTGAAAGCTCTGTAACCGAAACATTTAGTTATTTTGTTTTGTCCCACTTTTGTAAAGTTGAAATACATTTTATAGGTGTTCTTTTCATTAAAACAGATTCATTTACAAATAATGAAAAATAAAAGATATATATATATATTTACCAAATGGATATTGTTCATGCCAAACAGTCAGAGATGTGCTCTCTCTTTTGTTTCGTTGGCCTGAAGACTGTCGACCCCGTGTTATTTGTGGTCTGTTGCCCCCAAAAATCGGTGTACGCACTGAAGCTGCAATACAAACCCACCAAGAATGATAGAAAAGTGTAAAAAAAACATTATCTTTATACAGCATACTAGCAAAATTATTGAATGTTAATATGTTTTAATATATATCTTTTAAATTACACATAAACGATCCTACTCATTCACTTAACTTTAAATCTTTTTTTTAATGGCAATCCTCTATTGAGTAGAAATAAAAAATCAAACAAATTCTTTAATAAAGTAACCTAGACATAGCAGATATCTTTTCTTCTTCAATGTTCACCTATGAAGTGGGTGTGAATGCATTGTATTGATAGCTTACAGCAAGTTGTAATATTTGTGCCAAATGAGCCATCACATCTATCTTTGGCACTGCTTGATTTTTTTAAATTATTTTTTAATGAGTGGTCATAGTTTGGCTTACTTTTCAATTACTAACTTCCAAGGGTTCTTTAACATGCACAGAGAGTATATCAGACTCCTGTTTTTTGCTATCATCCAAGAGGGTTAGACATTGGATCTCACTACACAGAGATTGACAGAAGGTAAAGCCCAAAAGAAATCATGGATTCAAAGTGAAAAAATATCACAATCTGAAGCAGGATTCAAATGCAGACCTTCTTGTCCAGAGTTCAGTGTCTTACCTCTAGACCACCCAGTTTCACAAAGCAAATATATCATCTGGTTAGCGATTTTAAAAATTAAAATTAAAGTCACCTAATCATCTTTCCACTGTAATCTGAGCTGTGATATAACATCCTTCACCCTTTTGGGAGGCCAAAAATATGAAAGTTTACATCTATTTTTCAATTTATATGGAGTAGTAGTAAACTGAAACAACAGGTAACCCAGGGAGACACTGAGAAGAACATTGATGAGAGAGGCAAGAGCAGCAGGAATCGGCTCCCTCAATGAGATAGAACTGCTTGCACAGAACAGAGACAGATGGCGAGATTTGATAAAATATCTTTAAAAGAAAACTGCTAGAACAAAATTCATATAGGAGAAGGTGTATCTTGGTCTACGCCCTATGGGCCGGTTACGGCTCGAAAGGTCAATAGATAGTAGTAAACTGTATATGACAGCTTTTTCTAGCTGTCAGGGCTAGCAAATACTCTTTTCTAACCAACAAAAAAGTTATTAACTTATTCTGATGGGTATTTGGTCTCAAAAGTTGCATATCAGCACTAAGTATTATTTCTAATCATCACACAGAAATCGTTAAAGCTTTTCTGATACTCTTCAGTCTTTGAGAAGACAATAAATATTGCCAGATACATTTTTTTTTTAAATGAAGCATCAAGAGCTGGAGAACATACATAGTAGACAGGAAAATAAAATGAAAGAAGGCATAGATAATGTAATGAAATAATGCAACATAGCTAAACATACCAGTGTTTAAGTAAGGTCTCCAAGAAACCTTGATGTCAAGATTAATAAAGTGGCCAATTCTGTTGTTGGTAAAAGACTTTAGGACTGACTCAAGCCTTGGAGATGCCTGAATGTAAGGCACTTTTTGATGTGAGCCTGATGGTTGAAAAAAGGGTAGGAATAAAGTAAGTTGTTTTTTTTTTAATCTGTAAAGTGACATCAAGAAAATTATTCATTTAGTAACTAAAAATGTTTATACAAAAAATGCATTACTATTAAAAGAAGATAAAATAGATTATAAAATGGTCTACAAAAACCAGGGACAAAAGGAAAAACAGAAAAAGTAATGAAAATGAGACTAATTACACACTTCAGACACATAAAAAAGATATCCATTTTGATAAAGACAATACATGTGGAATTGAAAATTAAAGCGACTAATGCGTGCTGGAATGACAACGGACATTATTAAAATTTGTATTAAAAAATTAATATCAAGGAGCAGACAATAAAGAATGCAAAATATTTGCAAAAAAATGGAAAATTTATTAAAGCTAACTTTGAATTCAAAAATAGATTTTATTTGATTAAATAACTTATCTATGCAAATTGAAGGCATCTATGCAAATGAGTGCATTAATCGAAAAGTACACAGAAGTAAACAAACCAATATATGCCTGCTTTATAGACTACACCAAAGCTTTAGGTAGAAAACACCATAAAAAACTTATAGAATGCCTAAAAGGTATACATCGAGATGACACAGACAACCGAATAATATGTAATTCACACTGGGAACAAAAAAGCAATCAATAAAAATATAACAAAGAAAACACTACACCTATTGATATAAAAAGAAGAGTAAGACAGGGATGCATCCTATCACCAAGCTTGTTCAATCTATACACTGAACAAATCTTTAAAAATATCATAAAGATGCCAGGCCCAAACATTAATGGAAAGATAATCAATAAACTAAGATATAGTGATGATAATGTATTCATCAACATCATGTGCCATACTGGTTGGCGTAGGCGAATATTGCACTTCCACAATCTTCCACCCACAGTGCATTTTATCAATTCTGTTGACCGTTTTCCATGCCATGACACCAAGCTAATATCCTCTCTTTGTCATCCTTGATTCTCTTTTCCCGTATTTTGCCAGTTGTAACCAAGTATTCCAACTTTCCTCTTCTCATGATGTGTCCGAAAAATGTTGATTGTTTCTTTCTGATGTTTTTTAGGAGTTTCATTTTTATGTTGGCCTCTTTGAGAATTTCCTCATTGGTATTTTGAGCTGTCAAGGGAACTTTCAACATTCTTCTCAGAAATCCCATCTCTGTGACCTCTAATCGTTTTTTCATTTGTTTGTCTACTGTCCATGATTTGCTTCCATAGGTCAGAATTGGCTCTTTATAGCACAGATGAACTCTCTTTCTTGCTTCTATTAACATAGACTTATTGCATAAGACATTTTTCATTTTCTGAAATGCTATTTTGGTCTGAGCTATTCTGATTTTTATTTCTGTGGTGCATCTTCCATCTGATGTTATTATTGTGACCAAGAATTTGGTGCGTTGCTCAAGTTTCAGATTTGTCCTGTTTATTTTTATGTTGCATAATGGTGATCATTGCTTCTTTGATATGAAGATTATTTGTTTTCTTACACTTCAGACTGAGACCTTTCTTGTTGCTTTCTTTTATGTCTATCATTTCTTGTAGTTCATTCTCTGTCTTTGATATTAAGACTGTGTAATCCACATATCTGTATTACTGTTTTACTACCAGAAAATCCTAAAGATCTACATCATTTACTTTATGAGAAACATTACAATATTGAAAACATGAGAAACAAAAAATATGGATTAGATATGAATATCAAAAAGACTAAAACTATGATCATAAACAAAGATAACACTCATAGCCTAGAGGTGGATAAAAAATTGAAGGAATTCAAAATTGAAGGAATAGACTTGGAGACAGTTCAGAACTACAACTACCTTGGACATGCTATAACCAGTGATGGAAATGTAAAACTGAAATAAACAAAAGCATAGGAATGGCAAAAGTAACTTTAATGCAAAACATGAAAAATATACAAATATCAAAACAAATAACACCAGAGCTAAAACTAAGAATAGTAAAATGCTATATCTTCTCAACATTCTCCTAAGGTGCAGAAACATCGGCATTAGACAAGAAAACAGAACAGAAAACTGAAGCCTTTTAAATGTGGATTTATAGAAGAATAGGTAGATTTGGATGGAAAGAAAATAAAATAAATGATGGAGTCTTAAAACAACTAAAAATGAAAAGAGAACTACCTTACACAATTCAAAAAAAGACTAATGAGATTTTGGGGGCTTGTTCAAAGACACAGCAGCCTGCTAAAAGTAATCCTTGAAGGGAAAATATAAGGTAAAAGAGGCAGACCAAGACTAACATGGACAAGTAACATTAAAAGATGGACGAGTCAGCCTATGACAACTCGCACCATCAAAGCAAGAGACAGAGCAGAATGGCGCTCCATGGTAACTAACCTTTGATGTGGAAACAGCACTGAATGATGATGATATTTACACAATGTACTAAATTTAACAATATGCAACAACGAAATAATCCCAGCTTGAAGTTACTGTCACTTATTTTGGGCTGTTCTCATTTGTACCAAAAAATAGCAAAAGCAATATTCTAAACAAAAAAAAATTATTTTTTTTTATTCAGCCCATTTTTTAAAAAAGAAGTAAGAAAGAGTTATTATTTGTTACATAAAGCCAACCTTGACAAACAAAAGTGAAACAAGAAGATAGGTAGTGATGCAAGTTAGAAGATTGAACTATTTGATTTTCAATTATTTTGTAAATAACTTACCAATGTAAAGTAAAGGCTGAGGTACATTTTCATTCTCTGTAACTTCTGGAGTGTAGGTATTAAGGGAAGGAATGTGGTCGTCATCAAATAATGTCATTTCTTTAACTTCATTATGGTGTAGCAGCCAGGCATTGGCAATTGGACAATCAAACTATTGAGAAGAGTCATAAGTCATTTCTAATCTTATCTCTGAAATAAGTCAGGCCTACAAATAGAATTGCAGACAAAATTACTACAAGCAAACAATGTAATGGAAAATTTACCAAATAAATATAGTTTCACGACTACGGTCAAAAATATTACTTACTAAGATTGTCTTTCTTTGAACCTGATAATTTTGGCAATAAAACAAAAGATGACTCTTTTCTGTTGTACTAGAAGAAGCATTTATATATTTGCATTATAGCTGCAAATGTATTATCCATCCTTACTTATGCATGTGAAAGCTTGAAAACAACAATAGAAATAAAAGATAAACTGGATGCATTTCAGAACAAATACCTCAAGAAAATACTTGGTATACTAGTGCAGAAATAAGAGATATGACAAAGCATCCAAAAACATCAACTATAATCAAAAGAAGAAGGTGGCCATATGTTGGCCATGTTATGCGAAGAGACAACAAAAGAATCTCAAAGCAGGCGCTCAAATGGGAACCAGAGGGTAAAAGAAAAAAAGGCAGACCTAGAGAAACACTAAAAAGAACATTAAAATGAGAGGCACCAACAGCAGGCATCAGCTTCTTAACCGAAATTGAATAACTTGCTCAGAGCAGAGCCATGTGGCGAGACACAATGCAGGTCTTGTGCAAAGTTTGACAGTTGAAAGATCATCAGACACACGTCTAGAACTTCTGTCCGATGTGTCATCTTTGGCTCAAAAAGACAATAGATAGATAATAATGGCACACTTCCAGTAATTTTTAATAAGATGTCTAAATTACTTTTATACATAACCAGCATTTTTTATGAATCCTATCAATTTTGCCAGATCAAGGGTAACAAATACAACACTGGAAAATATAGGCCAAAAAAATATATATATTTGTGGGGTATTTGTCAAAAGTAGTTACAGCTGCCTCATAAAACCTTTCATAATTTTGTTCATCCCAGTTCAAAGGTCAGCATTTATATCTTGTTTTCAAGTGAATTTTGTTTGGTAACCTATACTTAGTCAGTTGTTTTCACATTTAACACCTTCAGACCATGTTTGCACACATACTTGCATAGAAGGAAGAGTTTTTTTGTGTGTGTTATTCTATTGCCAGAGACAAGTTCTCTATATAAAATATCTTTCTGAACTCCATCAATTTAGTATTGGCTCACAAGTCTACCACAAACTTTTTCACAAGTCTACCTTGATCTCCTCATAGCTCTCCTGAATCTAGGCAACATCCCTCCTGACTAAACATGAAAATCCGAGAGTCATACTAGGGTTGCAAATCCTCAAACATTACTCTATCAAACAATCACTCACTTCTGTTAGTCACCTAAAATAGCTACATCATTTATACTTTACAGAATGAGTGATTGTTTGATAGAGCTATGTCTGAGAATTTGTGGCTCTGGTACGACTCTTGTATTTTCATGTTTAGTCAGGAAGGATGTTGCCTAGATTCAGGAGAGCTATGAGGAGATCAGGGGTAGACTTGTGAAACAGTTTACTATTTCACACTAGGATCTTGCTGGGGAGGAGATCTGAGCTCTTACAAACTGTGGCTCGATATGCAATGAGGATAATCCGACAATTAACACTAGTGATTGTTTTTTTTTTACATGGATAAGGAACATGGAATTGACTGATAATTCTGTAAGTTAATTTTTTTTTTTTAAACTGGAGGTTATCTTCCCATATATATGAACAAAAAAAAAAAAAAAAAAACCAATGAGCAAATATTTCTTGTGTTTACGCATTTGTAACAGAAACTAACAAACCTTGTACTCCCAAGACACTTTACTGGAATCTCTCTTATCAAGGGCCTTTACAAGTCCTTCGGACATAAGTAATTGGTAATGATTTTCATTACTTTTGTCATCATTACATCTCCCTTTAGAGCACTCATCTGCTGATTTTAATGAAAAGAAGGAAGTGCATAGTACATAATTAAATCATCAATACAATATATTTTTTAAAAAAAAGTAAAGTGCCCCAGTCACACCAAGTGGTGTATAGGGAATATGGTGTTAGTGACCATAAATTTTACAGACCTTTGGCACATGATTTTTGGGGTAATGTGGTCGGTATTACGCCCGTGCCGCTTTACTTTCCCAGAAAAAAATCCAGTACCCATTAAAGGCTGGGTGAACCCGGAAGCTGTTGGTTGGGATCGAACCCTACCTTTTGTCCTTTGTAATTCAATTCACTAACCACTGAGCTATCGCTCCCTAATACAATATAAGTTGCAGTTTTTTTTTTCCGAAGCAGCAAAGAAGGCTAGGTTACAGTAAATCATATTATTTATATTGGCAAATTAATAAACAATGCATTTCTTTCATAACAGAAAAAACCATTCCTAGTTACAATTTTTAAAGAAAATTAATTATTATATAATTATAAATGTCAAGGTTATTATATATACATCTTAAGAACATTGATAGAAAGATCTATAGTGGTAAAGAAAGATCTATATATGTGCTTTATAGACTACGCGAAAGCATTTGACAAAGCAAAACATATGGAAATAATAAAAATGCTGGAGAAATTAAACATTGATGGCAAGGATCTGCGAATCATAAAAAAACATGTACTGGCAACAAACAGCAGCTATACAAATTAACAACCAAACAGGACAATTCCAACATATAAAACAAGGAGTCAGATAAGGCTGTGTTCTGTCACTGGATTTGTTTTCACTTTACAGCGAATATATTATGAGATCAATAGTAGACAAAAAAGGAATTGAAGTCAACGGTCACAACATAAATAATTTGTGATATGCGGATGACACAGTCTTACTATTAGAGACAGAGAACAAACTACAAGAAATGATAGACATAATAGTACAAGAAAGGTCTCAGTCTGAATAGTAAGAAAACAGAAGTAATGGTTATATCAAAGAAACAATCATCATCATCATGCAGCATAAAAATAAACGAGACAAATCTGAAACAAGTGCAACGTTTCAAATACTTGGGCACAATAATAACATCAGATGGGAGATGCACCACAGAAATAAAAAGCAGAATAGCTCAGGCCAAAATAGCATTTCAGAAAATGAAAAATGTCTTATGCAACAAATCTATGTCAATAAAAATGAGAAAGAGAGTTCATCGGTGCTATATAGAACCAATTCTGACCTATGGAAGCGAATCATGGACAATAGACAAACAAATGAAAAGACGATTAGAGGCCACAGAGATGGGATTTCTCAGAAGAATGTTGAAAGTTCCCTGGACAGTTAAAAAGACCAATGAGGAAGTTCTCAAAGAGGCTAACACAAAAAGGGAGCTCTAAAAAAACATCAGAAAGAAGCAATCAACATTTTTTGGGCACATCATGAGAAGAGGAAAATTGGAATACTTGGTTACAACTGGCAAAATAAAAGGAAAGAGAGATCGCGGACGACAAAGAGAGAAAATACTGGATAGCTTGGTGTCATGGCATGGAAAACAGTCAACAACAGAACTGATACGATGCACTGTAGATAGAAGATTGTGGAGGGACATGATCGTCTATGCCAACCGGTATGGCACATGATGATGATTGTCAAAAAGCCATCAGCTCTTACACTCATGATGGTGACATGGCAAGCTGCATTGGGCTTCTTGATTTCTGGGTTCCGGTTGTCCATCTTAGTTATGCTGCTTTACTAGGTCTACTATATCAAGAGATTGATCCCACCGCTAATTAATCCTCAACTTGTTAGCCAGTTTGTTTTGACGCAGACTGCTACCAGGAATCTAATTGGAAGGTGAAATAAGATCTTGCTCAGCTCTGGGTCATTGATAAATGTGGCAAGCACTAACTAGTGCCCTCTACAAAGGTCATAGAAATCATAAAAAGAATTGCTACATGTAGTGTACTCAAAAACAAGGATGAAAAAGTGGTAGCTCAAGGACAGCTGGGTAAAGAGCAAAATAGATACAGATGCACTATAACGGCCAGTCTCGGAGCACTTTGTTGTGGATGTTTATGGATTGAGTGATTTTTCGTAGAAGTTGGCATGATATTGACCACATCACCCAAACATGTGCAGCTGGTCATGGAAAAATATGTTTTTTAACATAATATTCCCTATGTAGCTGTCGAGATCGAAAGTTGTGGAGAAACATGATCACCTACACCAGCAGGCGTGGTACTTGATAATGATGATAATATAGCTGTCATAATATGAAGCGAACCTTGAGTTACTTTACTTTGGCACAATTTAAGGCATGAAGGTGTATTACAAAAAATATTAGGTGACAAAAAAAAAAAAAAAAAAAACATCCAAAATAGAATACAAAAGTCTCGGGAAAAAAAATATTGTTAGTGTACATCATATTAATTACTATATTTTCTAAACATATGAATACTGCAGAGAACTGGGAACAACAACACTTATTCAGTATCAGTTTTTAAGTGATTAACCAAATGATAATGAAAGAGAAAAAAAGATATAAAATGGTTACCTGAACCTGCATTAAAGTATGGTACACTGTACTTGACATCCTCCTTATCATTTAGCTCTGAGGGTCTTGAGGTAGGTGGTAATGTAATCTGGTGTTGTCCTACACTAAAGTTCCATCTTATAGTGAAAAACAATTAAAATGCATAAATTTAATGGAAATTATTCTTTTATTAAAAAGATTATGAATTTTACATTATTCTTGAAAAAATAAGCAGAAAGAATATATGGTTATTCATAAATACCATTAAAAAGATGAGAGAGGCAAGAGCAGCAGGAATCGGCTCCCTCAATGAGATAGAGCTGCTTGCATAGAACAGAGACAAATGGCGAAATTTGATAAAATATCTTTAAAAGACTTGAAAACTGCTAGAACAAAAATTCAGATGAAGGAGTATCTTGGTCTACGCCCTATGGGCCGGCTACGGCTCGAAAGGTCAATAGATAGATAGATTAAAAAGGAACAAACTTTATATTCAGTTACCATTATTTACTCCACAATCACAATACATTAGTTAAAAAATATACACACACACAAACACACACACAAAGAGTGACAATAGGCAATTGATACTTAATGTTAGCGCTCTATTGTATTAGTGCTCTACTGTGTTGGTGCTCTATTGTGTTAGTGCTCTATTTTACATGACACTCAGCAAATTTTATGAGTAACATGGTCAGCACAATGTCAAGCCATCCCACTTCTTGGAAAATCTCTAGAAGCAATTTTTTTATGGTTGGATGGGTCCTGGGTAGTCTGGTCTGGTATATTATAGCTTCAACTGAGAAATTATGACATCCTTAATTTATGAAGTCTCAAAATTAACTCTCAATAAAGGAAAAAAAGTAACCTAATGTTAAATATTTTTAGCATACTAAAATAACAAAAGGGGTTAAGGCAAAAAAATGCAAATGAATGCATAAAAATGCGAAGCTGCAGCAAAGCTTGTTGTTTGTCTGTTCCTGCTGAAGGCCTATTGAGCCGAAACGTCGTTCAAATCTGTGTCGTCTACTAACCATGTAAAGCTTTTACCATACCTTTTTTTCTATTTTTTTCAATTTTCCCGAAAATAACAAAAGCCAATTTTTCAGTCTCATTTAACCAGTTTTATAATACTGGAACCTCAGTGGCTTAGTGGTTACACTCTAATCAGAAGGATTTGGGTTAGATTCCCAGATGGGGCAGACTTTTTTCTGACCAACAAGGCTCCAGGGTTCACCCAGCCTCTAAAAATGGGTACCAGAGATTTATCTGAGAAGTACATGTAGTCTGGTGAATTAATGATCACATCACTCAACAATGTGCCATGGTTATGAAAAAATATGGTCACCAGTTCCATATTCCCCATATACCTAGTAAGACTATGGAGGGAACCTTTAATTTTTATTATTACATTATGTTAAGGTGTGACCATGATAAAATTAGTTATGAGAACTAGAGAAATAACCCATAATATTAAGGGAAATAAAAATAAACAAGGTACAAAGGTCAAAGAAAGTTAGAGTGGTCAGCATGAGAAAATTAAAGACGCAGGTGCTGAACAAAGAAGCCATGTGATTAGGTTAGGTCGGATTTAGCTAGCAAGGAAAAGTAAAACACGAATACATTGATCAAAGGAACCATTCACCACCAAAGGAGGACATATGAATTGAGTAAACTAGTCTCTCAAGTTAAGATATTATCTAGAATAGAAATGAAGTAGATTAATTGTTTGAAATCATAGAACCCAGCAGTTTAATAGTGAGATATTAGGATTAGATAAGTAGATGTTTTGTCCACAACAGGACTGTGCAAAAGGATTAGGCATCACATTAGAAATAATTAGAACATACCTGTTAGAAGTTGTAAGCATAATGTGTTGAATGACTGTCATGAAGCATACATGATACCACAGATTTTGTAATGTTCTTACATGTCATTTATCACTGAATAAGGGCAGTTTTCTGTTTTGACCAGCCACATATTGACATGTTTAACTAGGAGTTGTGTCAATCTATATATTGTCTATCTTTTATTCACCTAAAGTATTGTTTATATCTGCGATGTCGTTTCTTGTCTTTTGTTGTGTCAATGATTTTGACTGTGCTGTCTGCAAGTTTAGGGGAAAAATCAGAACACATATATATGAGTACTGACCATGCAACCAGCTCATCATATGTCATGATGTTGTCCTTACCCCTCCATCAAGAAACAAAACAAAGAGTCAAGTTTGCATGATAACGAGACTTGAATGCTGAAGAAGAAGACTGAATTGTCAAGTGACTTGAGTTATGTTTAACACTCATACAGCAGATTGGATGAGCTATCAAGCAGCCACATCACCAGTGCAGTTCAAGTAAGCAGAGTAGAACCAGAAACTTTGATGGAAGAAGTAACAAGTCATCAGAACCATCAATCAATTGAATCCTTAAGAACTGCAAGAATCCTTGTAAATGAATATGTCAGCCATCATTGGCTTTATCATGAACTATAGATGCTTTTCATGGCGAAAGACAATAAAATTTCTTGATTGTTTGGTATAAGGTAACTGTTATTAGGACTGGCATAAAGTCCTCAAAACTGATTGTCTTGATGAGTTATTCATGAATGAGAAGCTTCATGATTACATTCCAGTCAAAAGAGTGAGAAAGATATAGGTGTTGTATCATAGGTGTTGCAATTTACACACCTGTTATGAATCTTGAATGATTACTAGCGGATGCCCTATTGAACCATCGGTAACTATCTCATCAGAGCCTTCATAGGCCTTTATTAGTGAAGATAATGCGCAACGGACCTATTTATTCTTTTGAGAGGTATAATGAAACATTCAACGGGATCATGAATGTCTTTTTCTCTGTGTCGTAACTCTTTATCAGTGCCGTAACTCTTTTACCGTGTCATGACCCCTTTCACTGGTGCCATAATCCTTTCAATTATTTAGACATTAAATTTTAACGTACTGTTATGTTTAGATGACTATGTATGTAACAATAATTTAAAAAGCTATGTAATTATTAGGGTAATAAATCTATTTTATTACCAGAATAATATAATTTTACACTAAATTGAAGTCATGTACATTTCTCATTATTTTTTTAATATGGAAAGCAACCATTCTGATATTTATCTTGGATCCACAATTACGCAAACCACTTCTCTTGATGATGAAATAAACAGCCGAATTGGTCAGCTCCTTGTCGTGGGGATGGGGCTTAACAGTCACCAGGGACTGAAAACCAAGACTGGCCAGGCCTTCCTACACCCGTGCAAGACCACAGTCTGCTCTAGCATTTTAAGTGCTGAAGTCGGAGGCAACCAGCCAAAAGGCGCACTACAAAAATCAGGATGCCACGCACTCACGCCAATGGGAAGCATGCCTATAACTGCAAATCGATATGGCACTCGCCCTGTGATGGACACTCAGGCAGGTGCAGCGCCGGGCCCTCAGCCTCGAAAGGGCCCAACCTATATTACTGGATGTCCTTCTCAATCGCTCTGTGGAGTCAGGGGGCGAGAGAATAGAGTTACTGGCCAACCCAAAATAAGACCACTCAAAATAATGCACTGGAATGCTGAAGGCATCAACAGCAAAAGAGATGGGTACAGTAAAAAGATAGAATTAGAAAATATCCTGCATGAAGAACAAGTAAGCATATGCTGTTTGCAGGAAACCCATCTAAACAACGACATAGCCTTGAAGATTAGGGGATACCAGTGCTACCGATCTGACAGGAAAAACAGACAAAAGGGCGGAATACTGACTCTTGTAAGGAACAACATTAATGCATGTCAGATTGAAGTGTATATGGATGGGGCGGAATATCAAATACTGCACCTCAGGACAGGAAATACAGACTTCCATCTACTAAACTACTACTGTCCGAGTGACCGCCCACTAGCACTAGACACAATTACATTAAAAGAAAGAATAATTGTATGTGGAGACTTTAACAGCCATTCACAGAGCTGGGGCTATGAAGATATGGACAAGAGAGGTGAAGAACTTGAAAATTGGCAGGATGACAATGGGCTTATACTATTAAACCAGGCAACAGATCCACCAACATTCTATTCCAGATCATGGCATACCACATCTACACCAGACCTTGCTTTCCATTCACCAGACCTGGATTGGAATATCACACGTATTGTTGGGAAACAACTTGGAGGCAGCGACCACCGACCTGTCTTTTTAGTGGTGCAAAATGAGGCCGTCAGGGAGAGCAGCACTCTCTCCAGATGGAATTACAAAAAGGCAGACTGGAAAATGTATCAACATTACACCAGTGTACTGACTAAAGATCTAAATACAGACAGAGACATCAACAAAATAGTTGATGAATTCAGTAGACTAATAATACAAGCTGCCAGTGAAACAATACCCAGAGGGGCACGGAAACACTACAAACCATACTGGAATAGTGAACTAGAGCAACTGCACAATGACATGGAAACATCTAGAAAACAAGCAGAAAATAACCCCTGCCAGGAACACCACAATAACTATCAGCATGCTAAAGCCAAATTTCAATGGCTAAACTACAAGCCAGACGGAGAAGTTGGAAAGAGAAAACAGAGTACATGAATCTAGAACGAGACACAAGAAAAGTGTGGAAGCTTGTAAAACAGCTGAATGATGAGGGTACAGAAGGGAACACAAAAATTACACTGAAGAAGGATGGAAACATTCTAACAGGTAAACATGCAGCAAATCACTTTGCAGACTCCTTTGCAAATGACAACAATATTGAAATTAGCCTAGAGAAACGTCAAGAGACCCGTCTAAAACAACAAAATGCAAGACAAGAAGAGACTGCACATGAAGTCATGGAAATACCCATTACACAAAGAGAGCTAGAGCTGGCAATATCCAAATTAAAAATGAAAAAGTCACCAGGTAGTGATGGAGTGTCTAATGAAATGATTAAGAACTTGGGAACTGCAGCTAAAGCAAAACTACTGCAGATCTACAACATTTGCTGGATCACAGGTAAAGTGCCACAGGCATGGAGAGAAGCAATTATGATACCATTACTAAAGCCAGGAAAAGATGGTTCAATGACATCCAGCTATAGACCAATCAGCCTTACAAGCTGTTTGTGTAAAACAATGGAACGTATAATCAATCTCAGACTGCAGTGGTACCTGGAAAGTGAAAATCTCCTTGTCCCACAACAAGCAGGCTTTAGACAGTGTTACTCTACCGAAGATCAGGCAACCTATCTTTCCCAGGAAATTGAGGATGCGTTTCAAGAAAAGAAACTGGTACTAGCAGCATGGATAGACCTAAAGAAAGCATTTGATAAGGTATGGAAGGAAGGGCTTTTGAAGAAACTGAGAAATTATGGAGTAAATGGCAGGATGTACAAATGGGTCAAAGCATACCTGCATAACAGGAGAGCCAGAGTGCAACTGGATGGTCTTAAGAGTAAGAAGGTCTTACTGCGCCAGGGCGTTCCACAGGGAGGGGTACTATCTCCAACACTTTTTCTGATCTACATCAATGACCTAGTTACTGAACTACCACATGGTATCAAAGTGGCAATGTATGCAGATGACTTGGTAATGTGGTGCACAGAGGAGTATGCAACAGTGGCCTCCAAATTGTTACAAAGAGCTATGAATGCACTGAATTCATGGACAAATAGATGGTGTATCAGCATCAATACAGACAAATGCAGTACTACACTTTTCACTCTTTCCCCAAAACAAAAAGCAGGAGCCATCTATATAAACAATGAGCCTGTGAAAGAAGACATACAGGCTACGTATCTCGGAGTTACATTTGATAACAAACTATCTTGGAAACAGCAGATAAATAAGGCAACCCAAAAAGCAAGGAGAAAATTGGCTATTCTAAGAAAGCTGTGTGGAACTACGTGGGGTGCGAGTGGGAAAATACTCAGTAAAGTTTACCAACAGAGTATACGCCCACATTTAGAATATGGATCATCTGCATGGTGTTCAGCATCAAACACCACACTTCAAGAACTGGATAAAGTACAAAACCAGGCACTTAGGGTCATCACAGGAGCAATGAAATCAACACCAATATTAGAGATGGAGAAATTGTGGAGGATACCAGCACTGAGAGAACGGAGGGACACAAAGGTGCTGATACAGGCAGAAAAATTTGCTTGCATGCCGAGACATCCAATGAAGGACCGATTCCAAAATCTTGCATTGGGACGACTTAAGAGAAGCAGTTTTATCCACCAAGCCAAGCGTATTAGTAGACAAACACCAGACATGCCAAGAGCTGTTAACCCCCTACTGCCCATACCAGAACAGACTCCCTGGACAGAGGAATCTGGATTATCAGTTCAAATACGGACAGAAGTGAAAGGAATAGTTGATAAAGAGGAACAGAATAGTCTACAGCGAAAAACAATAACTCTCAGTTTCCTGGATGAAGAATACCCACAAGACCTATGGATTCGTGTGTATACAGATGGATCAGCACAGAATGCAGTAAAAAATGGGGGAGCAGGTGCATATATAGAATACCCAAATAACACTAGGGATATGAATAAAATAGCAACAGGGAAATATTGTCACAATTATGATGCAGAAATACAAGCAATAAAGTTAGCAATAGAAAAACTGCTGAACATTAATCTTAGCCCGCAGCCTGTAGTGTTTTTGACAGATGCAAGATCAGTACTCCAGGCACTACAATCCAGAAAATTACCACATCTGCAGACCTTATTGACTGAACTCTGCAAGCACCACAGGGTTGCCCTGCAGTGGATCCCATCTCACTGTGGAATACCAGGAAATGAGAAAGCAGATCAGTTGGCAAAGGAAGGTTCAACAGGCACACAACTAGATACACCTGTTACATACCATCATAAGAAACAGATAATCAAATCAATCAGAGGACCACAAGCCCCAAATCAGGATGCCTTTTATAATATGAATAGATATGAACAAGTTATCATTATACGTCTCAGAACAGGACACAATCGACTCCATAGTCACATGTATACAAAATTCAAGATCGGCACCTCAACTACTTGTACATGTGGACAGGCGCCCCAGACTGCTGAACACATACTTCAAGACTGCACTGAATATAGTAGACTGAGGAAAATCCATTGGCCCATAGATACAACACTACAGACAAAACTATATGGGCCACTGCAAGAATTACAAAAGACAGTAACATTTATACAGGAAACGACATTGCAGATATAGACAATGCTTCAGGCGAACGAAAGATAGATAGATAGAACACATATATATGAGTACTGACCATGCAACCAGCTCATCATATGTCATGATGTTGTCCTTACCCCTCCATCAAGAAACAAAACAAAGAGTCAAGTTTGCATGATAACGAGACTTGAATGCTGAAGAAGAAGACTGAATTGTCAAGTGACTTGAGTTATGTTTAACACTCATACAGCAGATTGGATGAGCTATCGAGCAGCCACATCACCAGTGCAGTTCAAGTAAGCAGAGTAGAACCAGAAACTTTGATGGAAGAAGTAACAAGTCATCAGAACCATCAATCAATTGAATCCTTAAGAACTGCAAGAATCCTTGTAAATGAATATGTCAGCCATCATTGGCTTTATCATGAACTATAGATGCTTTTCATGGCGAAAGACAATAAAATTTCTTGATTGTTTGGTATAAGGTAACTGTTATTAGGACTGGCATAAAGTCCTCAAAACTGATTGTCTTGATGAGTTATTCATGAATGAGAAGCTTCATGATTACATTCCAGTCAAAAGAGTGAGAAAGATATAGGTGTTGTATCATAGGTGTTGCAATTTACACACCTGTTATGAATCTTGAATGATTACTAGCGGATGCCCTATTGAACCATCGGTAACTATCTCATCAGAGCCTTCATAGGCCTTTATTAGTGAAGATAATGCGCAACGGACCTATTTATTCTTTTGAGAGGTATAATGAAACATTCAATGGGATCATGAATGTCTTTTTCTCTGTGTCGTAACTCTTTCTCAGTGCCGTAACTCTTTTACCGTGTCATGACCCCTTTCACTGGTGCCATAATCCTTTCAATTATTTAGACATTAAATTTTAACGTACTGTTATGTTTAGATGACTATGTATGTAACAATAATTTAAAAAGCTATGTAATTATTAGGGTAATAAATCTATTTTATTACCAGAATAATATAATTTTACACTAAATTGAAGTCATGTACATTTCTCATTATTTTTTAATATGGAAAGCAACCATTCTGATATTTATCTTGGATCCACAATTACGCAAACCACTTCTCTTGATGATGAAATAAACAGCCGAATTGGTAAGGCAGCTACGACTTTCAGCAAACTCACAGAGAGGACCTGGAAAAACACTAAACTAACACTAAAGACCAAACTCTTAATATATCAAACTTGTGTGCTTAGCACACTATTATATGGATCTGAAACCTGGAGAACATACTCAAATCACGAAAAAAGACTAAATGTCTTCCACATGAGATATCGCCGCAGAATAATGTACATCAAATGGCAGGACAAAATAACAAACTTAACTGTCCTAAGACCCCAACAATCATGTCGATGTTCAGATGTCAAAGGCTAAGATGGCTGGGGTGCATCAAGCGAATGGAAGAAAAACGCATCTCCAGGCAAATACTATACGGTGAACTAACACACAGAAAAAGACAAATCAGCAGACCTAAACTACGATATAGAGATATCTGTAAACCATCTCAGAATGACTTCTCCATATGTGAAAATGACTTGGAACATCTGGCAAGTGATCGCACATCATAGAGAGCATGTATAAGGAAAGATATAACATCATTTGAGACTGTGCTATGGCAAAACTTAGAAGAGAAAACGTTCATGAAAAAGAATGGAAAACCCTGTAGATCAGTGGGCCTGACTTGTTCATTCTGTGGCCGTGTGTGTTTATCAAACGTTGGTAGAATTAACCACGAGAGAAGCTGTTCGACAAAAACAAAACCTAAAAAAAATACACAATAGCCTCCACTAGACTGTCTGACAAGATGAAAAGGGCCATAATTCTGATATTGAAAGAAAATACAAAAGAACAGATCTGTATGTATAAGATGAAAATACATGCTATTTAGCCAATGGCCAACAATAGCAAATTCTAAGACAGCTAAAAAAAATTTTGTTAAGTATTGCGCAATATTTTCAAATAAATGTTAACACAAATGTACTCACTTTTCATGTCCATGTTTGACATCAACTGACCGAACAACCTGAGTACTGCGTGTAAGAATAAGAACGTTATTTTCTTCTAATAATTTATTCTTTGACTTCGCTGGAAAATTATTGCAACCCTCACTTCCACAAGTAAATTGAATCTGATGAAGAGCATACAAAGTATTTGATACATTAAAATAAATAATACAGTTATCTAGTTATTAATTTAAACAAATTATACTACAATATCTAGACAATAAAAAGAACTGGCTTATAAACACCATTCTACAGAGGATATTAAAATACTATGTCCACGTCAAAATACTAAGTGGGCTGGAAAGAACAATATTGGAAGGCATAGTCTTTTTCATAATTGAGTATGTTGTCTAGGTTTCAGATCCATATAATAGTGTTCTAAGCACACAAGTTTGATATATTAAAAGTTTGGTCTTTAGTGTTAGTTTCGTGTTGTTCCAAATAATATTACAAAATAATATATGTTATTTTATATACTGAGCTGTTGAGATCAACAAACAATCTAGTTCTGGAGCCTTATGGGAAGACTGGGTTTGTTAGAACAACAAAAATTGTGTAAATAATGATTCAACAACACACTTCTGATCAAACACTGCTTAGAAAAAGTTGGCGGAGAATTGCAGCAAATGAGATAGAAAGATGAATTATGATTGACTGTGGAGAAATTGAATTAACAAAATTGTGTGTTTTACAAGACAACGATAGGCATGCCAGTAAACAACTACAGTATGCATCATACCAACAAGAATGAAAATATGCATTATAAATCACAGTACTGGTATTTCTATGAAGTTTTAATTACAAATAAAAACAAAAGGAATCAGAAGAGTACACAGCAATACATTATGACTTACTTCTCCAGTATTTAAATTGACACCAAAGTTTTTCATATCCTTGCTGCCGACTATCATGGAGTCATCACTGAGTTTGTAAGTAGATGACAGCAAAGATTCAGCTGATAATGGAACAGCTTCAACTTTATCTCCATCAAACTGATAAAGTGCTCCATCCAATGAAGGAATAATGCGCATCTTCTTACCATTGTGAATCATCTGAAAAAATTGAAAGGGGAAATATTTAAAACATTATGTGCTACAAATGTTTAATTAACCCAAGATTACAATACATATCTACGGGTGATGTTTACACAATACCATCATAAAAATTACTACCATTTAAATGTTAAATTTGGGTTTTAAAAATTTTATTTTCTTTGAACTTTTGCTACACAACTGTGTGTTTACCTAAGCAGACACACAGGAATCGGATGCTGTAATAATTTCCTGGGTTACTTTAAATTTATGGCCTGAAATTTGAACGTATTATGCTGTGGCTACAGAGGGTGTTACGTCTCTATTTATCCAAGTTATTTATATAAGTCATTCAGTCCAGCCATATCTTTGTCTTCCTCAAAGCATCATTCACTAGTTATCCCATAAGATTTCTTAGATGTCTCACTGACGCGCCCCCCCCCCCACCCCTCCTGACGGGGGAAAAAACAAATTTCTATAAAACTGGCAAAATTTATTGAAAAAAAAAAACAGCTCCCTTCCTATGATACCGTCATACTTTTTACGACGCACTTGAAAAAATAAATCAACGATCAAAGGAAACAAATCCAACACTCAGGGGGTCACCAGAAGTAGTAATTGGGAATGTTTGCCCGCAGCAAACTGTCAAATTTTAAGAATTTGTATTTTGAGCTGGTAATTTTTACAATAGAATCATAATGTAGGGTTGAGAAGAGTTATGCCATAAATGACAACAATGTTACCATTCTGCTAAACTATAAAATATTTTCTGAAAATAGCAGAATTATATTAGAAAACTTTACTTTCCAATGTAATGGTAAATGATGTGTGGTATTAAAATTTCAGAAATCATCTGCATAATTATCATCACTTTTACTTCTTATAGGTATTATTACTATCATGCATCAGGGAGCCATGATAGCTCTGTGGTTAGTGAACTGGACTACAAAGGACAAGAGGTAGGGTTCACCCGGCCTTAAATGGGTACCTGATTTTTTCTGGGAAAATAAAGTGGCACAGACGTAATACTTACCACAATACCCCAAAAATCATGTGCCGAAGGTTTATAAAATTCATGGTCACTAGCACCATATTCCCTATACGCCACTTGGTGTGATGGGCACTTTACTTTTTCACTATCATGCATCATTCGTATGAGGTTGAATATATCATACAATGAAAGCTGAAAGTAATCTGTAACTCATGGCTTACTGCTGGAAGTGACCTATAACTGAGGATATAACCCAAATACTGTTGAGTAATAAAAGGAGGTTTGGGAGCATACCAGTAGAATGCTGTATAAAAAGAGCAAGTAACTAAAATAGTCTATATCAGCATTAAATACAAATTACATGTACGTTACTGACTACAGTAGACTTTATTGTTCTGACAAGATGCATTGGAACCAAAGGTGTTGTTCATTTGTGGCAATATATGGGTTAAATAAAGAATTAAAAGATCATTAACTTTTTTCTATCTGTTATAATTTCCACAACCATTAATCTCCTTATTCTTTCCTTCCTAATTTGCCTTTCAGTGTCGAGATAAGATATAATTTGTGATTTTTTGCTTTTCTGTTCACCTCTGTTGCTGTTATGTTTACTAGTGTTTCTAATATTACATCAATCCATCTTTATCATGGTCGACCCTTGGGTCTGCTGTTCTTGCAATGTTTATAGAAGGCTTGTTGTGTTGTTTTTTGGTCTTTCTACCTTATCACGAGGCCAAACCATTTTATCTGTTGTTTCTTTATATATTCTATGACGGGGGATTATTCCTTGCTTTTTTCTCAGTTCCTCATTTTTTATCTTATCTCTCAGGCTGTTTCTTGTTATTTGTCTAAAACATTTCATCTCAGCAAAAGTTATTTTTCTTATTTGTCTTGCATCTAGGGTCTATGACTAGCCTTGGTAGCACAACGTTGGGATGAAGATTGTATTATAGAGTGACCATTTTGCCTCTAAAGTTATTTCCTTGTTGGACAATAGTGGGGATAGCTGTCCAATAATTTGACAAACTTTGTTGCACCTAGAGTCTACTTCTGCTGCTGTGAATTGTTATTTATAACTAGACTTCCTTTGTATTTAAATTCCTCTACTTGTTTTAGTTGTCTGCCATCTATAGTTATGTTGATGTACTATTTCTTTTTTGTGATATTCATGACTTCTGTTTTGTTGATGTTGATTTTCATGTTGTATTTTGTTTCCAAAAATGTTCAACATCATTTGGAAAACAGAGAAGACGCCTCATAAATGGAAAAGGAATCATTGTTAAGATCCCAAAAAGGGCAATCTTAGAGATTGTAACAACTGGAGAGGCGTGACACTTTTGTCAGTTGCCTCAAAGTTATTCTGTAAAATCATCCTAAATAGAATAAAGATTCAATAGATACAGTAATGCGTGAAGAACAGGCTGGTTTAGAAAAGGAGAAGCTGTCTTGACCACATTTCACTCTACGACTTATATTGGAGGAACACATTGAAAAGCAAAAACCTTTTGTACTTAACTTCATCGACTTCAAAAAAGCATTTGATAGTATTCATAGAGATTCTTTGTGGAAAATTCTGAAGCAATATGTTTACCATCAAAAATCATAAATATTATCAAAGACATGTATGATGGTTACACATGTGCAGTTCGAACAGAGGAAGGACTGAGCGAATGTTTCCCAATAGAAACTGGGGTTAAACAAGGATGTATTTTATCGCCCTTGTATTTGGAATGTTATGGACTTCATAATGAAGAAATGCTGCACTGGTAATAAAGGCATCGAATGGATACAAGGAGACCATTTGGAGGACCTCGACTTTGCTGATGACATAGTTCTCATCAGCAATCAGATAAAAACGATGCAGGAAAACACAAATGAACTATCATCAATAGCCAGCAAAATTGGGCTTGAGGTCAATCATGAAAAGACTAAAGTCATGAAAAGTTTAATTCCAACAAGTGACAAAATATACATGGAAACAAACCAGTAGAAGAGATCGATCACTTTATCTATCTTGGAAGTCACATTGATCGAGAAGGGGATACGAGCAAAGAAATTAGAATCAGACTGGCTAAAGCAGCAATGTCTTTCAGAAGCCTTGAAAAGTTGTGGAAATCAAAACTCATTAGCACAAACACAAAACTTAGGCTATTCAAATCAAATGTACTATCAACCCTTACGTATGCGTGTGAAAGCTGGAAAACAACAAGAGATATAGAAACAAAGTTGAACGCATTCAAAAATAAATGTCTAAGGAAAATACTTGGTATAGAATGGAACGAATTCAAAACAAACAAGGAAATTAGAGAAATCGCCAATCAACCACTAATATCTTCAGTAATAAAGAAAAGACGATGGTCATACGTTGGACATGTGATGAGAAGAGATAATAATCGAATAGCAAAGCAAGCCCTCATATGGGAAACAACAGGTAAAAGAAAAAGAGGAAGACCCAGGGAGACACTGAGAAGAACATTGATGAGAGAGGCAAGAGCAGCAGGAATCGGCTTCCCTCAATGAGATAGAACTGCTTGCACAGAACAGAGACAGATGGCGAGATTTGATAAAATATCTTTAAAGAAAACTGCTAGAACAAAAATTCATATAGGAGAAGGTGTATCTTGGTCTACGCCCTATGGGCCGGTTACGGCTCGAAAGGTCAATAGATAGATAGATTTTGTTTCTATGCTGTTGAGTCTATTTAAGTGATTCATTTCATTCATTAATTCATTACAAACTATGAATAATAAACACACAAAAATGCAAGTGCTATAAATGAAAACTTTCTATCATTTCTTAATTGAGTATGCATCTGATATCTACCTCCATGCTGGTCAGACTAGATGAATAAAGAGGTCTGCTATCAGCTTGAACTGACCAAACCAGAGAGCCTTTTTTATGCAAATCCAGTGCTGACACCCTTCCATCAATAGTGCTCACTAGCATATAAAATCTGTTAAGGAGAATTCAGACAAAATATATTAATAACAACACTTAAACTGTCATTGTTTTCATTAACTTCCTGGTATATTGCAATGTTTCTGATAAACTACAGAAAATATAAATATTAGACAGAAGACAATTTCACAAACCTTAACATGACATTTTTGCAAAGCTCAATTTTTATTTTACATTAAGCTGCTTAAACAGTCTGGTGTACTAAGTTACTTGAGATTTTTAAAAAAAGGAAACATTAATTAGATGTTCTGTTCACTCCATTTAAGATGTATTTAAATGTAACCACTCAAAAAAAAAGAGCTAAATCCTTAGAATCAACAAAACAAAACATCTGCTGCTGCTACTGCAGATTTAGACAACTTTAAAGCAATATCAGGACCAGACATACAATCATAAACCCAAATAAATAAACAATAACTTGTGAACAATATTTGATATTGCAAATCCTTGAAAGATTGCTTGTTACACTTCCAGAATGTGAATGGCAGTTATACTTCAGAAATATTAGTAGGTTCTGAATACAAGACAGTACTCAACTAACAAAACATAAACAATTTTATATTACTCAGACATTCTCAGTTAATTATAAATTTGATAAACAGAAAACTTTAAAACGCTTAAGCACTGTGACTTAGTCATTGATTTTAAAAATGGGGTGGATAGCCTATGGCCCATTGACTAAAACCAGAAACCAGCACACAAAGGAATTTTGACCGGTGTGCAAGGTTGACAGAAAATTATTATACATCTTCGTACATCAGTTTTTAAAATAAAATATTAATTGAAATGTAACACACGCACAATAAATTTTTGTTTAATATTGCTTGCAGTCACTGGATGACAGTTGAGTATCATCTGAATTACATGGCACTTCTACCAGATAAAGTGGTCCCTATAAAACCTCTATTAACATTGTTTACTGAATTAAAGTTTTATTCCATCCGTCCATCCATCTATCTATCTGTTGTCCTTTGAGTCAAAGACAGCACATAGGGCAGAAATTCTAGACTCTTGTGTCTGATAATCTTTCAACAAACACCTTGCACATGACCTACATTGTGTTTTGCCACATAGTGTTGTTCTGCACGAGCTATTCAACCTTGGCGTGGGAGCTGATGCCTGCTACTGTTCCTTCTTGTTTTAATGTTCTTTTCAGTGATTCTCTAAGTCTGCCTCTTTTTCGTATTCCCTCTGATTCCCATTTGAGGGCCTGCTTTGAGAATCTTTTGTTGTCTCTACTCATCACATGGCCAACATATGACTACCTTCTTCTCTTTATTATAGATGATATTTTTAGATGCTTTGTCATTTCTCTTATTTCTGTTCTAGACTTAAGCTCATTTGGTATACAAAGTATTTTTTTCAGGCATTTGTTTTCAAATGCATCCAGTCTATTTCTTATCTTTTTTGTTGTTTTACAGCTCTTGCCTGCAGTTTTATTAATACATGACAAAAATATGACAGTGATTTCCTCCTTGTCTCCTAAAATAGATTTGTTTGTAGTTTACCTCATTAACCTTTGCCCTCAAAGATGGCCTAACCTAGAAAGCAGCAGATAGCTTAAGATCAAGGGTTTCCTTCTTCAAATGAGCTGTAGACCAAGATTAATGAGTTCTCACTAGTGAGAGCAAAGGATTTAGTCTAAACAGCATGAAAATATAAGTATTGGTCATCTCAAAGAGAAAGTGAACTATCAAAATAAATAAGACAACTGAAATAAGTCAGTCAGTTCAATTACCTGGGAGGATAATAACCTTGAATGAAAGATGTATTTCCTAGTTTAAATGCTTTCCATAAAATGAAAAACTTGTGGTGCAATCTATCTTTGTCAATAGAGGTAAGAAAAGGAGTTCTTCAAATCAAAACTACACAGAGACAATCTTTATGTATGGAAGTGAATCATGGATATCAGTAAACAAACAAGAAGAAATTTGGAGGTCACAGAAATGTGTTTTTATTGAAGAGTATTGAGAATACCATGGACAACTAAAAACAGCAATGAAGTCCTGAGAGAGGTCAGAATACAAATAAATCTTTTAAATTCTCTCTGAACAGGACAGTCCATTTTCATTGGGCATAAGATATAAAGTGGATAACTGGAAAATCTGGTGAATATAGGAAAAAATTATGAACAAAGAAACAGACAAAAGCAATTAGAGAAGATGCTAGACAATTTAACACAATGGCACGGAAAGAAATCAACAATGGGATAGAAATAAATCAACAATGGGATTGACAAGAAGCACTGGCATATGACAGAGATCAAGAAACATGATTGCCAATGCTAATGACACCTGACGATGATGGGTAAGGAAAAGAGATCTTGGAGGTGGAGGGACACATTTTATTAAATAAAACATGGAAGCTATTCAATTTCCTTCATCAGTTAGTTGTTACACAATGACACTGTCAAACAAAGAAACAAAATAAAAAGGAAAGGAAAGTGGATAAAGTAAATCATACTTCCAAGGAACTGTGATTTTTTATTAATTCTTTATTTTGTAACATGAAAACACTATCATATCACTATCTATCTATCTATTGACCTTTCTAGCCATAGCGTGCCCATATTGCATAGACCCAGATACTCTTTCTCTTATCTAAATTTTTATTCTAGCAGTTATACGGGGCAACAGAATCACTTAAACAGACAGCTGCCTTCATAAGAAAGTCAGGAATCCTACTCTGAATGAGCCATGATCACAGAAAAAGAAGAAGATTCTAGCAGTTTTCAATCCTTGTAAAGATCTTTTATCAAATCTCACTATTTGTCTCTGTTCTGTGCAAGCAACTCTATCTCAATGAAGGAGCAGATTCCTGCTGCTCTTGCCTCTCTGATTAATGTTCTTCTCAGTGTCTCTCTGGGTTGGCCTCTTTTCCTCTTATCTGTTGTTTCCCACATGAGGGATTTCTTTGTTATTCGGTTATTATCTCTCCTCATAATGTACTAGAAATCATAATGTCCTCAAATATGGACTAGATATGAATATGAAAAAGACTAAAACTATGATCATAAACAAAGAAAATTCTCAAGACCTACAATTAAATATCAAAGTGGAAGGAATACATCTAGAGACAGTTCAGAACTACAACTACCTGGGACATACTATAAACAGTGATGGAAAATGTGCAACTGAAATAAATAAAAGAATAGGTATGGCAAAAAGTAATTTCAATGCCATGAAAAATATACTAACATCAAAACAAAAACACCAGGGCTAAAACTAAGAATAGCAAAATGTTACATCTTCTCAATATTCTTGTATGGTGCAGAAACATGGACATTAGACCAGAAAACAGAAGAGAAAATTGAAGCCTTTGAAATGTGGATTTATAGAAGAATAGGTAGAAATGGATGGAAAGAAAAGAAAACAAACGAGGAAGTTTTAAAACATCTAAAATTAAAAGAGAACTACTAAACACAATAAGAGCAAGACAAATGAAATTTTTGGGTCATGTTAAAAGACACAACAGCCTAATAAAAGTAATACTGGAAGGGAAAATACAAGGTAAAAGAGGTAGAGGCAGACCAAGACTAACATGGACGAGTAACATCAAAAGATGGACAAGTCAGCCTATGACAATCTGCACCATCAAAGCAAGAGACAGAGTGGAATGGCGCTCCATGGTAGCCAACCTTCGATGCGGAGACCACTCAATGATGATGATCTCTCCTCATCACATGTATATCACTATTGCAGTACCATATATTTTTATCAAGTATCAAAGGTTTATTCATCATCCCCCTTTAAATAATATTAAATGTAACAGAAAAAAGAGGTTAGGAAGTAAATAATTGATTCTAGATTTAAGAGAAAAGAAAAACAAAGAGATGGGATGTTTTAAAAGATTTTATTACTATCCCCCACCCCCATTTTTCTCCATTAAAATACCAGATACTTAACAAAACTCTACATCACATCTATTATACTATAGGCCTATATAGTATAAGGACTAAGGAAGTTGTGTTTAAAGGTAAAGGTCTTCGCCAGTACCACTGAGTTCGTGCATCTGGGCTATAGTCATCTTCAGTGTTTTTGCTAGTATAACATATAAGTTAGTCTAAATGTTGTCTGTGAGTGTTAATAATAGTGTTGTTGATGTGCTTCACATTCATTGATATTGGGAAAAGTGCTAAGGTGGGGTTCTCACCATCCTGAGCACTCTGCAGCACTGGGTTATCGGTTCTGCAGTAATGATGATCTGTCAACTAAAATAGACTACACATTCACACTGTATTGTGGCATTAAATTTTAACTCCATCTAAAATCCCATTCCATTCATTGATGATTGGGTAAAAGTCAAGTTTTGTGTCCCAAATTATTTCTACTCAGAGTAAGGCCCCCTTACACTTTATTCTATTGCTCTGGAATCTGTCATTAGAAGATCTCTGGGTTTGGTTTAGGTTTTGGAATAGAATACAACTAACCCTGACCCGGGTTGAAAAAAAATATAATTAAATGTATAAAAACTAGAAACAGTTGATAATTCAAGGTCAATGAGGGGAGATCACTTGTTAAGCAGAAATAATTTGGGGCACTAAACACGACCCTTATCCAAGATTGTTGTAAAATTATCATTGATTAGAAGACCACCCACTGGTTTAGGGTAGGGTTTGCGTTAGCCTACAACTAACCATAACCGTAACCCTTGTTGAAACAAACAAAAATATAATTAATATAATTAAATGCACATAAACTAGAAACAGTTGATAATAAATCGAGTATGTCCGGTGAGTGTGGGGAGATCATTCGTTTAGCAGAAATAATTTGGGGTACTAAACTCCACCCTTACCCAAGATTGTTGTAAAATGATTCACAATGATTGAATTTTATTGTCATTACAAAATTATTACAAACATATTTAATTTAATAAATAATACCAATTTTTATTCAAACAGTCAAAACCGTAACAAACCTATTACATTTTGAAATGTCATGTTGGTCACAATCATTGCGACCACAATCTTGATTTAATGAACCCTTCTTAGCTATTTGTTCTGGATTGAACCGAAGACCATCAGTGTAAGTGTTCGCTTTCTCTAGTGTAACGTGCACAAAATCTGTACTTTTTGTTTTTCTCCATCCACCCTGACAACAATACTGTCAATACCATCAACACATAGCAGCATCAGAAAAATTCCCGCTACTATTAATTCTAGAGCTTTGAATAGCCAGCCGGCCGACTTGCCTTGGCTCATGTTGTAAAAGTTGCATAAAAGTAATAAAACATGTATTTAGCCCCAACTAAATATGATTACACTGATAACTTTTATGTTTTGATTCTAGCGTCTCTCCAGAATTTTCTCAGGTGAAGACATCATCAAGATTTGATTGGCTTGCAAGTGTAGCGGAAACAGGGCTAGTCACCACTACACGTCAATCATGGCCGTTAAAAATATCCAAAAATCCCCACAGTGGCTTTCGGAAAACCCTTTTATTTCTGTCAAATAATGCACTTGTAACGTTGTGTTATTAAATGTAAACTGTCGCCCATTTGACAGAAATTACACTACAGAGAGCTAGTAGAGGAACAAGATAAGGAAGATATGATCAGAAAGAAACATGAAATGGCAGTTGAGACATATTTTTTTTTAGAAAGAGATAGTCGTCTTCGTCATCCTCCCTCCCTGCGCTGTGGTTTACTTGTGCCTTTCGACCCAACATATCCGACTTCAGCACGACAATTTTAGTACCAAGTTCCTTTCCTCTTCGATCCCTTCTCGTTTAGCCAGACTAGACTGGTATCGTGAAGAGATGGAGTAGGTTATAAATGGTCCTGGTTCACCAATACTAGCGCAAGCCATCAGCTGTGAGTTGCTGGCGATTCCAGCTAGACTCAGTTGCTGTCAGGCGCCTTGCCTCCAACGTTGCTTGGTAATATTTTGCTGTTTTTTTTTTCAATTACGACATTGTCATTGTGTAATCCTTATCGATCTTCTTCTTCTTCTATCCTTCCTCTGCTGCCGTTGGCGTCGAGGGGAGAAACAATCTGCGATTCTTTTCTCTTCTGGTGACCTCTTCTGATGTTATTCCTCCTAGTGACTCTAGTATTCCCTTTATCCATCTCTTTCTCGGTCTTCCTCTTAATCCGGCGTTTTCGTAGCGTTTATTTAAGGCTCTTTGAGTCATTGTTTGTTCTTTTTGTCTTGTTATGTGGCCGAACCAATTTATCTGTTGTTTCTTTATGTATTCGATGACTGGTTCAATTTCGAGTTTCTTCCTCAGGTCAGTGTTTCTTACTCTGTCCCTTAAGCTGTTTCCTGTCATTCTTCTGACACATTTCATTTCGGTGGTCGTTATCTTTCTTATTGTTCTAGAGTCCAGCGTCCAATTCTGGCATTGATAACTCAGAGTTGGTAGAAAAATTGATTTGTATATTGCCCTTTTTGCTTCCGTAGTTATTGCTTTGTTTTTCAATAGTGTTGATACTTGGCCTATAACGTGGCATGCTTTGTTACACCTTATATCTGTCTCTGTCTCTTGGTTATTGTCTTGTGTTAACGTGCTACCCATATATTTAAAATTGTCTATCCTTATCGATAAATTGCATAAAGTATATTAATAGCATGGATGACGTAGTACAGTGGTTCGTGAAGTGATACACAACCTTCTTAAGTTGCTCGTGGACCACGATTGTAACAGGACACGATGTTAGGTTCTATCCCCATCGATGGCATCTAGGTTCACCCAGCCTTAAACTAGGACATGATTTTTCTGGGGGAAAAAAGACACTGATACAATACTGACAAAGTGACAATATTATCCCAAAAAATGTGTCCATGGTAACATTAAAATAATATTGGCATTAATGATTAATATCATATTTCCTATACGTCACGATCGTCACGGTCACACTCTAGTCTCTGCAAATGCCATTATGACTTGTCCACGACCTTGATAGTGCAAAAATGGCAAGGTAACTGCAAGGAAATGTGGATCAGATAACCGCTTGGCGCAATAACAATAGTGCAATAATTAACACAAGCAAAGCTTATGTCATGTTGTGCTCGCTGAATAATGATTAAGCCATCCCGGTTATAAACTGAAATGGTGTAGTAAACATTGTGAGAAGTCAGAATATTTCAAATTTGTGAATATCATTAATAAAACACTTTCTTTCTATCAAGTTAGAAATGTCATTCAATAACCAGAAGTGGTGTCAGTTTGAGTTCAGGGCGAACCTATAGCAATCGTTACTATTAAACTATTCTATCCTTTTTGTGCAGGCTTTAGTGTTGGATTGAGTTATTGAGTTATTTGCGGGTCATATTCATTGCACTTCGAACATGTCTATATGTGCTCATATCCCCTCCTCGGCAAGTTCCAAGTGTCCAACGACTGACGACTCCAGTTCTGTGTTGGCTAATAAGTCAATTACACGCCCATTAAGTTTTTCTCATTTCTGGCTGTGCCCATCTCAACTCCCATCTCTTTCATCCGAAGGAGTGACGTAGATTTGTGGTTGTCGAAGTCCTGTGCTCTTCCCACATCTCGGAGGACATGGGTAATGTCCGCCCGATCCATTGGTTGACCGTCCTCAACGACAGCGCAGCTAGCCAACCTGTCCATTCTTTCATTTCCCCATATTCCCGCATATCCAGGGACATAGACAAAGGTGACCCTACGTATGTTTTACCTCTGCAATGACTCTAACCATTGCATGCGCACAGAGCCCGCCTCCAATTTTTTGTCATGTTCATCGAATCATTCAGTATACAGCCGTGAATGTAGTCTTGTGACTAACCAGTTGAATGCCCTGGTCACTGCCATCACCTCCATTGTCATGCTACTCGTGGTCATGACGTATGCACCATTGTCTTCGTAGACTATTCTGCTTGCCGAGCGTGCTGTAAATGCCCATGCACTTCTTTGGTGTCGTCTTACAGATCCGTCTGTATAGATGACTGCATCTTTCTCATCGGTGTAATCGCAGATGAGACGGTTCACCTCCGCATTGATCACGATTGAGTTCTGTTCTCTACTTTTCCTGTCGCGTGTGACAATACATGAGAAAGTCCCCCTGAATGACGTAGGCACCGGTATCCGCTCCTCGCCAACGTTGATATTGGTAAGTCCACAGACTTTTTTGATGACATCTTCTGCTTGGCCTACGACTGAGTTGCTTTTTTTAGCCTGACACCTTTCCCTGTGTTGAGCTCGCGGTGCAATGGATGCACTAATCTTCAGTTATGCTCGTGCCCTCCAGATCTTGTTTCTGTTATCCATGGTTGGAAAGTCAAGAAGATACCTCATTGCTACACACGGAGTGTCCCTCGTACACCACAAGATAATGTGTATGGATTCATTCTGTATTTTCTCCAGCCTGTTAATTTGAGTCGTACTGACAGTAAGAATTGCCAGAGCATACTCGATTGATACGAGGACTAATTTCTGGAACAGAAGAGTAAGTGGCCTCTGCTCGATGTTGGCAGCTGTCATGACCTTCAAGGCGACTAATCCTTTGCGGTATTTTGTTATCACATGGTCAACGTGGTCCCGAAAATACAGACTGCGATCAAACTTTACTCCAAGGTATGTCATCAACTTTTGGTTATTGGTTATGAAAGGCCTCGGTATCACTGCAAACGAATCAAAATCCATTATTGCTCAACCGCCCGTGACAGCGTAATCATCCGAATTACTAACTCATCTCCCAAACAAAGAAAGGTAAATGTAGTCCCCATCGTAGCAGTCTCAGCACACGCCAAAAGACATAAGGCGAAACCGCGCAGAAAATGAACACATCCAACTGTTCCCTGTCATACGATAGCATCATTCGTCGAAAAACAATTGGAATATCGAAACATTATCAAAACGGATGAGACACACAGCTCACGGTATGAACAGAGCACTTAACTCAGTAGCTCCTGCAACAAGCCGGACTTGGAATATGAAGAAACTGCAACAAGGAACACTTTTCAGACATAGCCTGCAATGGTCCCTGCCGCCTATCCACCATATACCTGAAGTTCACGTCCTACCGAAAATGATGATCGTCATATTTGTAAAATGTATAGCGCATGATGATGTTAGGACATCGTTTTTTGACTCCAACCGAACATATAAACACACAGTTAGTCGTCGGATTATTATGTCATCAACTTGTCCCTGGCCACCTCATCAGCTCCCATTCGTACTACCGTGTGTCCGTATTAACGATATGATTGTTAAGGGAGAACCATGAAACTGATGCTTTATTAGGATTAACCAAGGCACCTGAAACCCCACACCAGGAAGAAATGCGATCGAGTTCGTCTTGCACTGTGCAGACGATTTCCCTTCTGTTTCTTCCCTGTCGATATACCAGAATATCATCAGCAAAAGTATAGTTCTTCCCCTCCCATCCAGCTGTTGTCCTGTGATCGTTATTGTGTACACGTTAAATAGAACTGGTGACAATGGTGAGCCTTGTGGAGCCCTGGACAAATGGATGTTGGCTCGGAAGACCAATTTCCACATCCGAGTATTACCTTCCTCTTAAACAGTGCAGCAGCGATCCACCTAATGAGGAAGGGTGCACCGCCAGTTTGAGGAGCATGTGCATGAGGTATTCAAATGTTCCCTGTTGTATGCATCCTCCAGATCTATAGCAGCAGCGCACGTCTCTTCTCGTGTGTGGGGAAGCCTTCATTATACGTCATAGGCGAAGACTGCGCATTGAGCCATAAGTAAAGTAAAGTACCCCCGCCACGCCAAGTGGCGTATAGGGAATATCGTGTGTAGTGACCATAAATTTTACAGACCGTCAGCACATAATTTTTGGGGTAATATGGTCGGTATTACGCCCGTGCCGCTTTACCTTCCCAGAAAAAAATCCGGTACCCATTTAAGGCTGGGTGAACCCGGAAGCCGTCGGTTGAGATCGAACCCTACCTCTTGTCCTTGTTCACTAACCACTGAGCTATCGCGGCTCCCGCACTGAGTCATGTCTCTTTATTATATCTATAACCTCTGAGTGTGTGTGGGAATGCGCGTTTCTGTTCAAGGTGACAGGTGAGGACACGGGCAACTAATTTCTCCAGCACCTTGCCCGCAGTGTTCTGCATCGTGATGATTCTGTAGGCACTGATCTGAGAATGGTCCTTGTTTGGCTTCGGTAGCGGTAGTAAGTAGCTGTGTAGCCACTCCTCCTTAATCTGGCCATTCCGAATGCTGGCATTAAACTCTTTGGCCAGTTTTTCTCAAGTCGTCGTCAGCTAAATCGCCTATGTCGTCGTACCGAACACCATCCGGACCAGGAGCAATGTTGTGTGACCTTTTAAGTGTTGTGCGAATGGTATCGGTTGTGATTGTGAGATCTTCTTCCAGCACTACATCCTTACACAATTCTGACAGCGACTCCCGTATCCTCATTCTTACAGCCTCATCCCTTTTGTCAGTCTACTCAATGTAGCGGGCAAGCAGGGCCTTCGCTTTGCTCTCATCATTTTTGTGCCATATCTGGCCTGTGATCTGAAAGTCTGGTATGCCTCTGTGTCGTGTTGTGCCATTCATGCTCTGATGAAGGCACCAGAAAGTGGCTAGAGATTTTTATGAGCAAACTTTTTTACAGAAATAATCCCACTTGGCATCCTTAGCCTGCTTAGTACATAGTTTAAAGAGCATAATTTTTAGGTTGACCTCTTCTTTCAGACTCTTAAAGAGCTCAGGTTGTGTTCTTCCATTCTTTCTGGCTTTCTGCCATGTCTTGGCCGTTTGTCTCTTGTTCCGCCAAACTTCCTCGACATCTACGTTTCACCAGGGTGGCTGTGTCCGTCTCTCCTGCCTCCTACGAGGGGCGCTCTGTTTCCTATGTCTGATTTTGATAATGACGTCCTGGTCTGTTTTCTTGTAGTGGAATGTGTGGAGCTTTCTTTTCTGGCTTCTATTTCTACTTTTCTAAATTAGGAGGACACATGGGTAATGATCACTTCCGCGGAATCCCAGTACACTCCACCCGCTAACCGGTGCGAAGGTGGAAGACACCAGTGTCAGGTCTATGACACTATCAGAGTCCCCTGTTCAAGTGGCCATTCTGGTTGCCTTTCTATCATTCAAGCACACTAAATCGACTGACACTAGTGCGTTCTCTAGGTCCGTGCTTGTTAGTTATGACATTACCCCACTGGTTGCCTTTAGCATTAAAGTCTCCGCAGAAAATGACGTTCTCTTCCTCGAACTCGAAGAGATTCTGCCATTGTTGTGTGTCCACCTTCCAATTACAGGCATACACATTTACAACTAAGAAATGAACTGAGGTCTGCACCCTAACCGCATGTACCTGCAATTCTTCACCGTCCAATGCAGACATATCAACATCAGCTGCCACCATTTTATTACGCACAAGGATGGCCTGCCCAAGGTGTCGCCTCTTGTAGAAACAATGAAATCCAGGGGTACTTACTGTCCTATCACCAAGAAGTGTTTCTTGCAAAATCATTATTTCGGCGCCGCGCAGTAGCTTATCAAGAATGGGCCGTTGTTGATTTATTGACCCACAATTCCGATATGTAACACTCACATACTTTAGGCCTAGCCTCTCACACTTCGACAGTTTCATACCACCACGCTTACCTTGTCTTGTTTTCCTTCTTCGATTTTGTCATTTGGACTGCATCTGAATACTTACTGTCGTCATAGTTGATTTTGTCGCTGGAAGTGGATGCTGTGGATGGTCTAGACTCATGTGCACTCAGTCGCACGGTCCAGAACCCGTTTCCACGTTATAGACTGGCCAACTCCAGTAAATCGCTCTGCAGCACGCGGATACACTGAACTTTTTACAAATAAATGAATTAAGCGTCCTTGACGACAGACCGGCGAAAACATAGTGTTGGATTATGATTTGGGTATGCTCGCTCTCTCGGCAACGCAGATAGCAAAGTTGGAAAGGGTTCAGAATGCGGACTTACCGACATTTGTGATAGCGCCAAAGACACACCTATCCGTTCAATGCGATACATACTTGACCTACCGAACATTACATTGCGGAACATGTATGCTCAGGTTCGAGCCTATTTGAACATAGTAAGAAACATGCATGATCCCTTACATTTGGAAATGTGTATAATAAAGAATAGGTGCCCTGAAAATTCTGTTTGGTCGAGACAGAAGAACCATTGTGTGTGATTTTAATGATATTATGACTGGCTAGGTTTGAGTTGAAGTAACAATGGGAAAAAAGGTGGTAACCAAAATAATCATTCAGCTCGGTAGGGAATTCGTATCTTGGCCTACGTGTGTTGTAATATGGGAATCTGTTTGAAAAAAAAAAAAAAAAAAAACTGTCATCACCCCAAGACTCCATCACCTACACGGACAAACTATACATAACTGTTTCTGTTAGTTTACCTGGCCCATACTATTTTATGATTATTTTATATGTTCTCTGCAGCTATGCTCAAGGCTCCGCAGACTATTAAAAATTTTGTTTATTTGATATTTGTGAATAGCTCTAAAGTCAGGCTGATGCGCACCCTTGTTATTTCAATTTGTCGAAATGCATATGAAATATAGACCTTTACAGCAGAGCTATGGAATAAAATACAAGCGATGAAGGTGAAGTATTATCATTATTATGTACGGTTTTGGACCTCTCTTATTTAGATAGTATCGTAAGTGAAAAAGTTTGCAAAAGAATACAAGTACAAGCAATCAGAGCACATGATGATCTTCTATTGTGAATAGATGCAAAATGAAATGATTTGACCATGTACCTCAGTCATCAGGTTGGGCAAAGACTACTCTGCAAGGAACTGAAAGGAGGAAAAAGGAGTGGTAGATAGAGAAAGAGATGGAAAGTTAACATAAAAGATTGGACAAGCCATTGATCAATTAGAGTAAAAACGAGGTTTTACTATTCTACTTTCACTTTTGCGTTTGACTTCCGGAAAAAAAGGGGTTATCGTCAATGCCCGTTAAGAAGTGGACAATTTTAAACTTTAAACTAAAAACAAATAATGATTGTCAATATGAATGCACATATAGTATATATTACAGCATGAAAACAAAGAAAATAAATTAAAGGTTAATAATATATGTTGAAATTAAGAGGCTGTGTTCGTTTCCAAGCATTATTTTTTTTTCAAATTAGTTTAATTGTGAAAGTTAGTTGGTAGTCGGTCTCAACATCTGGCCATCAACACAAGCATGCTCACAAACAGAGACTGGGCAATACTAGACACGAGTTTGAAAGCGGGCACTTGTGACATTTCATAATACATTTTTTTTTACAAAATGAAAGGATCAAAGCATCTCACGTCACCCAATTTTGGTGTGCCGAAAGAAACACATCATGCGGTAAGTAATGTCATCAAGCACCATGCCTGCTCAGCAGCTGCTGGCATAAGACAGTCATCAGTCAAGTAGTGTACACAGGTGATCATCGCAACAATTACAAAACTGAGTTAGTTCACAATGAATGACAAATGAATTGAATCAAATTGAATATGTCAAATAATGAAATATGTGACAATATAATATATGAATATGTCTGTCTCTCCACAAACGACAAAAGTAATAAGTATTTAATTAATTTAATCATTTCTCAGTTGTTGACCTGCCAAACAAACCATTCTCTTGTCTTAAGAAGTTAAGCCAAGCTGTCTGGTATCTTTTCTCTTTGTTTTCCTCTATCTCTTCGTCCCACAATCTTCGTTGTCACAATATATTCCTAATTCCAGCTGTTTCCTTCGCATTCACTCACTTACCCATACTGGGCCATACTTACTGCGCATGGCTAAAAATGATCATAATTCAATTGTTAATGTTTCTTCCAATATTAGGAAATGAGCTCTCTAAAAGTCTATTTTTGTTTTGGCCTCTTGCCAGATGGTTTTTCTATAATCTATAATCATGGCGACCCATGATTATACAAAAAAGTTACGACGGTGGCTTTCTGTGTTGCCTTCTGTTGGCTCCGCTAGCTAGCTTTTGATTTTTGACTAAAAAGTCTCACGAGTGAGATATCTCAAGGCACTGGGGTTGTTTTACTGTCTTCAGGGAGGGTACCCCTTTTTTTTATACTTTTACTTTCCTGAGGAAATGGTGGAACGTTTCACGTTCTCTCGATCGCTGCAGAAAATGCATCTGGGGTTTGATTAATTTCGGCTCTCTGATGCAATTTTCTGTGTTGAATTGAAAATGATGTTCTACTTAGCAAATCTGCGCAGACGAAGTGGACAAATCTGCGCCGCTGAGTACACACAGCAATGTTCCTTTTTGACAAGTCAAGTATTGTAAAAGCGACCTTCACCATCTAGTGTTGACATGCGGTTTACGTCACATTGAGTGCTGTTCAACGGCCGACGTTGGAATTGTTTGATGCAAGTTATTTACATGCTGAAACGCATTAATGTGGACTGCTCCGTCAAGTCGACCGAAGATTTTCCACTTTGGGGAATTTGCACCGTGTTTTGTTCGTTGCACGCTAACCGTAGGGTCTGTTGTTTGATGTGTGACGGGGATAATTCAACGACTGTGTGTTTATATGTTTGGTTGGAGTCAAGAACGATGTCCTAACATCATCAAGCGCTATACATTTTTTGTTCTCAATATGACGATCATCATTTTCGGGAGGACGTGAACTTCCTGTATATGGCGGATAGGCGGCAGGAACCATTGAAGGCTATATCTGAAAAGTGTTCCTTGTTGCAGTTTCCTCATATTCCAAGTCCGGCTTGTTGCAGGAGCTACTGAATTAAGTGCTCTGTGCACACCATGAGCTGTGTGTCTCAGTTCGATATTCCAATTGTTTACGATGAATTATGATATCGTATGACAGAGAACAGTTGGCTGTGTTCACTTTCTGTGCGGTTTCGCCTTATGTCTTTTGGCGTGTGCGGAGACTGCTGCGATGGGGACTACAGTTACCTTTCTTTGTTTGGGAGATGAGTAAGTAATTCGGATGATTCCACTGGCATGGGCGGTTGAGCGATTATGGATTTTAATTCGTTTGCAATGATACCCGACCGAGGCCTTCCATAACCAATAGAAACAGTAGAACTCTCCCGAGCAGCAGCATACCTGCAAAAAGGCAGCAGGGTAAATTATTTAAGCAAAATTAGTGATCTAAAAATAATTTTAGTAATTAGGTTTAGGGTTAGTTTTATGATAAAACCTAAATTTAGCAATTACTATAATTATTTTTAGTATTTCAAAACTACTGTAGTTTTCTTCATTTTTTTGTTGTGACTCCAACTAAGGTGAGATCACTCATTGTGCTTAAATAATTTACCAGACTAAACTAGGACTTTATCCACATCTTGATTCAGGTGCTATTATTTTTATTAATTGTGAGTGGACATTCATCATTTTAGTTAGTGTAACTTTGTATGTTCTAGTGCTTTCCTGATGAAATATTCCCTAATTTTTGATGAGTTATCTGACATATCCACTTAAAAGCACTTGTGCCTTTTAATTCACTTTTTTTTTAGGGAATTTACCCTGATGTTCTTTTCTCTAGAATTAGGGGCCTTGTAAGGGCAAATTACTGAGAACCACCAAGTGCAAGGTTTACTCAAGGGACACTACACCTCCGAACTGAAATAATTTCATGACTAAACTTGACCTAGAAGTCAAGTTAAATGAATTTTTACTGTTAACTTAACAACCTATTGAGTTGAAAAGGTTGCAATGGCAAAAGGTCTAAATAAGAATACAACACCAAGCGAATTAAAGAAAGTACATAAATTAATGATCTCTTTCACTTTTTGACTCTGACTAATGTGAAGAAAAGAAATGCAACTATTGTATAATTGTCAATCAAAATGAAATGGTCAGAAACAGTTTGACTATTGATTGATGAACCTCAATTATCTAGCTGGTCAGCATTCTGATTCTCATTAGCAATGAAAGTAGTGAGAAGGTGAGCTGGATAGGGAAAGTAGTAAGTGATGGAAAAATAATATAGAATGGACAGGCTTTGACTTTACAAAGTCCTAAAGAAAGACTGAAAATTGAGATAGTGGAGAACATTGATGAAGTCTTGCAGTGTAGTCTATCAACAACAGGGTTATATAATTATTGGGATGAAGAAGACACAGTTATTAGATATATATTAATTTGAATAATATAGTAATATTATATATTATATACATGAGAGGGAAAGAAGAAAGGAACTATTGTTGAAGACCAACATCTGTTTGTTCCCAACCATTTATGAAAATGTTAAAATGGCCATATATATAAATATATTTTGGGACTACAGACATGACAATGAATAATCCTCCTCGCTTTCTACCCTTAAAGGGCATTGTGTATGTGTTAATTATAATTTTTATGCATAGTGTAGAGTGTAGTGATTTATTTGTGTCTTTTGCCCCAACACAACTTCAGTACAGTATTTGTAAGTACCGTGTTCCCTACCATCTTCAATTCCTACTTATTTGGCCAAACCAGATAGTGAATGGTTTGTTTTCAGAAGCACCACTGGGAGGAGAAGTAGGGTCTTGATCAGCTCTGTTGTTAATTGATCTTGATACATGATGTTAGCTGTATGTTGGTAAGGTGATTGCACTCAGTTCTCTTATGCTGGGCAGGAATCTTCTGTCCCCTATTATATATACACACACAGTCATCATTCCAGTGATGTCTTGCTAAACAATTTCTCTCATGGCAGATTTTGCCCATATTAAAATGATAGTATTCACTGGTCTGACTGCAGAATGAACAAGAACATCAATTTTTATCTAGAGGAGTCTCCATTCTTTTCTCTTGTTTCTTTCTTGTAAACTTGACTTAATTTTCTTTTTAAAATCATATATTGTTATGCCGTTTCTTTTCTTGTATTTTTTATTTTTGTACTATGATCATCTGTTAGCTTTTCCCATTTTTTTAATCACTAATGGAAAATCCTCTCAAGGATTCCTTGCAGTTGTACTTGTATCTCAGTTTTGGTCTAACCACAGGACATTTCCCATCTTTAAGTTTCCCATCTTTAACTTTCCCATATATCTGCCTGGGGATGCAATTGTAGTCCAATGTGACATTATGTAATGATTATAACCATGAGAAGTGGAAGATTAAGGTAGCTGAGCATCCTTGAAGAAGGGACAATGAATGTCTTTTGGGTTGGTTTTTTTTTTGTTTATAATATGCTTGAGCTGTAGATTGGTTAAGTTTTATTCTGTCAAATAAAAAGTAAAAAAAGTAAAGTACCCCCGTCACGCCAAGTGGCATATAGGGAAATATGGTGTTAGTGACCCTATATTTTACAGACCTTCAGCACATGATTTTTGGGGTAATGTGGTTGGTATTACGCCCATGCTGCTTTACTTTCCCAGAAAAAAATCCGGTACCCATTTAAGGCTGGGTGAACCCGGAAGCCGTCGGTTGGGATCGAACCCTACCCCTTGTCCGTGATAGTCCAGTTCACTAACCACTGAACTATCGCGGCTCCCATTCTGTCAAATATCCAAACAATTTAATTTTGTGTTGTTGTTTGTTCAAAAGCTCTATATTTTATCCACCATTTTTCTCTATATTTTCATTTCTTATTTTATCTCTACTAGTTTTTTTATATTACTTTAAAAAAAAATTCATTTCACATGTTGTTTTGCACCTATTGTATGTATTAATTGTCTAAATCTAACATTGGTAGCACATAGAGAGTAAGCAATGTTTCTTTATTTTCTTTTTCTTTTTTTGTGTAGTCACATTGAAATGAGTAGTTGATAAGACAAAACAAAAAATTTATATAATCAGCACTTTGAGGGTGTATCATGTTAAGTTCAAAATTAAGCTTCTCTGAATCATCATAAAAAAGTGCAGCCATTATATTAAGATCATCTGTTATTTGACCTAATATGTCCTGGCCCAGAAAACAATAGACTTCCATGTATTCTAATATGTATTGTTCAACAACTTGAACAAGCATATGAAGGCTGTCAGAATTAAAGCAAGCCATTAATTTTCTTTTATTTATTGCAGCTGCTTCAAGACATAACAAGAGCTCATGTGGATTCTTTTAATTACTTTCTACAAAATGGCATAAATAAAGTTGTTAAGGTAACTGCTAATACTTGTTTAGCTGTTGTCTAGAATATGTTGGTTTTGTACAAGATTTAAAAATATAAATATGGAGCAGATTGTATATGTTGTACATGAAACGATTATAAAAGAATGGCAAGAAACAGAATGGCTTGGAAAGTATTTGTTGAAGACCTATGCTCCACAGGGAGCTGAAAGGTAGAGGAAGAAGAAGATTGTATATCTATAATGCTTGCTTGTTACCTTCATTTTAATAAGCTAATAAAGATTCATTATTTTTTTTTTTAATTGAATATAGCTTAGGTAAAGTCCTAGTTTAGCATCTTTCTGCTCTGAGTAACATTCCCTGCACTTTATTCTGTTGTTCTCTAATCTGTTATTAGTAGACTCCTAGATTAGGGTTAGGAATACCCTAAGCCTTGTTGAAAAAAAATTAAATTAAATGCATAAAAACTTAGAAGCAGTTGATACATTTCAAATACATGAGGTTAATCAGAGGAGATCACTCATTTAGCAGAAAGATGCTAGATTAGGACTTTACCAATGCTTATTTATCAGTGTAATATTTTAAGGAATATAATACTTATTTTTGTTATTGTTAAATATTTATTTAATATTAATTAATAATATCTTTGACTTGCAGCACATGGACCCTGTTGAATTCCCCCTGGGGGAGGAGGACAAGCCTAACGCACTTAGGTTTTCACTTAAACTCACAGTAAGATTTTTAACTCTCACATGTTATGTGCTTCACGGTCATGAAGTTTTCTTCTTCTGTCATTCACCCATTAAGTGGGCATGGATGCATTGTGTCAATAATCTATGGCAAAGCTGATATATTTGTACTTGGCATATCCATCTTCGGCATGGGTAGATTTGCATAATGATTTTTTGCCTGGTTTTTTTTAAAGATGTTTGACTGCCAAGGGTTCTTTAGTGTGTGCGAGCGCACATGGGACCTTTCTTTTTTCTGCCGCTATCCAAGAGGGCTAAATATTGGATTATACAACCCAGAGACCAGGAGAGGTAAAGTCAAGAAGAAACCATGGATTCGAAGAGAAAAATTTGAACCTGGGATCCTGCTGTCCAAAGGCCGATGTCTTATCTTTAGACCATCCAGTCCACACATACAGTTTTAAAATACAACTTTTTGCTCGGTGCTTATTTAATGCTTGTGGGTATGAAAGTTTCAAATGTGATGTTGCCCAGTCAAACTAGGTATTCTTTATGGTAGTTGGAAGACTCAACCTCCAATGATCTAAGGAGTTATGCCAGTAGGAATTTTACTTCCAGCTGGGTCACCCAAACTTGACAGGTCCAGACAAAAGAGCCAAAAAGGAGTCAGTAAGTATAACTGCTAGTGGTACATGCTGTGGTCTGCGCTAGTCCATCCATATGTTTTGACTCACAATTTGAGTCTTTTATCAGTTTATCCCTGTTAAAGGAGCCATGATGTAGGGGAATGTCAGATCACTAGATATGAATTTTGTCGTTTTAACAGGAGAATTATTAAAAAGTTGACCTATGTGCAAATGCCACACTTCTGACACAACATAAAAATTTGTCAATAACTAACTACACTCTCTCTTTCTCTCTCTCTCTCTCTCTCTCTTCTCCCCCCCCCCCCCCATTCTTTTAATCCCTCCCCACATTTCATAAATCTAAAATGGCAGTAGCAGAGGACGTTATATCGTACTGCTGAAGCTATAGGATGCCTTCCCAGCAAAGGGAAAAATATTTTTGTTATATTAACTATTAAAATAGTATTCATACCTAAATATTGACTTATCTTTGAAAATTACAATACATTTTATGTGGTGTCACAAATTGAAACCATTTTCTTGAAATATTAATTTTAGGAAAGAGGTTAATGTACTAGGCTCAGCACCATAACCCATAAACGTTGCTAAATTTCTAATATTAGAACTAAAATGCATCTATGAGATAGAAACAAATAGTTGTTCTTTTTATGATCAAACATACATAGAAATGCTTAAAGATAACCTAGATCTTTTTTATGATCAAACATACATCTATCTATCTATCTATCTATCGACCTTTCGAGCCGTAACCGGCCCATAGGGCGTAGATCAAGATACACCTTTTCCTATATGAATTTATTTTGTTCTAGCAGTTTTCTTTTAAAGATATTTTATCAAATCTCGCCATCTGTCTCTGTTCTGTGCAAGCAGTTCTATCTCATTGAGGGAGCCGATTCCTGCTGCTCTTGCCTCTCTCATCAATGTTCTTCTCAGTGTCTCTCTGGGTCTTCCTCTTTTTCTTTTACCTGTTGTTTCCCATATGAGGGCTTGCTTTGCTATTCGGTTATTATCTCTTCTCATCACATGTCCAACGTATGATCATCGTCTTTTCTTTATTACTGAAGATATTAGTGGTTGATTGGCGATTTCTCTAATTTCCTCGTTTGTTTTGAATTCGTTCCATTCTATACCAAGTATTTTCCTTAGACATTTATTTTCGAATGCGTTCAACTTTGCTTCTATATCTCTTGTTGTTTTCCAGCTTTCACACGCATACATAAGGGTTGATAGTACATTTGATTTGAATAGCCTAAGTTTTGTGTTTGTGCTGTTGAGTTTTGATTTCCACAACTTTTCAAGGCTTCTGAAGGACATTGCTGCTTTAGCCATTCTGATTCTAATTTCTTTACTCGTATCCCCTTCTCGATCAATGTGGCTTCCAAGATAGATAAAGTGATCGATCTCTTCTACTGGTTTGTTTTCCATGTATATTTTGTCACCTGTTGGAATTAAACTTTTCATGACTTTAGTCTTTTCATGATTGATCTCAAGCCCAATTTTGCTGGCTATTGATGATAGTTCATTTGTGTTTTCCTGTATCATTTTTATCTGACTGCTGATGAGAACTATGTCATCAGCAAAGTCGAGGTCCTCCAAATGGTCTCCTTGTATCCATTTGATGCCTTTATTACCAGTGCAGCATTTCTTCATTATGAAGTCCATAACAATTCCAAATAACAAGGGCGATAAAATACATCCTTGTTTAACCCCAGTTTCTATTGGGAAACATTCGCTCAGTCAAACATACATAGAAATGCTTAAAGATAACCTAGATCTTTTTTTATGATCAAACATACATAGAAAGGCTTAAAGATAACCTAGATCTTTTTTATGATCAAACATACATAGAAATGCTTAGAGATAACCTAGATCATTTTTATGATCAAACATACATAGAAATGCTTAAATATAACCTAGATCTTTTTTATGACTGGAATGTAACCAATGGGTTCATACTTTTTGTATATGATTAGACACTTGTAGAAATGCTTGTGATAATCTTAATAAGCTACTATATTAGAATGTAACAAATATGTCAAGAAAAGTAGATTACCAATCATTTGATCTCCAACAACTTAGTTTCAACTGTTTTTCCCAACATTTACAGAATAAATGTTTCTTTTGTGCTTTTCCATTTCACCAGAAATTGTCAATTTGTCGACCTACTGTATCACAATCAAATAAATTTGCTGTCAGCAACAAAGTTTATCCTGCAGAGGTAAGATTAAACTTAATTAAAAATTATTGGCCTGTAGAAATGTTACATCTTCTGTAATGTTAAATTCCTGTATGGTGCAGAAACAAGGACTTTAGACAAGAAAACAGAACAGAAAATTGAAGCCTTTGAAATGTGGATTTACAGAAGAATAGGTAGAATTGGATGGAAAGAAAAGAAAACAAATGATGAAGTTTTAAAACAACTAAACTAGAAAGAGAACTACTAAATACAATTAAGACAAGACAAATGAAATTTTTGGGACACGTTAAAAGATACAACAGCCTACTAAAAGTAATATTGGAAGGGAAAATACAAGGTAAAAGAGGCAGCGGTAGACCAAGACTAACATGGATGAGTAACATCAAAAAGATGGACAAGTCAATCTATGACAACTTGCACCATCAAAGCAAGAAACAGTGGAATGGCGATCCATGGTAGCCAACCTACGTTGCGGAGACGACACTCGATAATGATGATGATGAAAATGATGTAAAGTTTTTAAATTCACGTTAAATGAAATATTTTGACTTTGTGCATTTTCATAAAGTTGTGAATTGGAATTTATTAGTGAAAAAAAATCAGCAACATTGAACTGCTTGTTCTCTTTAGCTGAAATGAAACAGCGATAAGAGGCAGAAACTTTGGTCAGACTTGGAGCACCCTGCTAAACGTCATGGACATTTGCTACTTTGAGGAACTTTGTTATTACCTTACAAGGCATCATAACATATACAGGCCGCTGGCTACTTTGGCAGTTTAAGAAAAAGAGGAAGAATGTTTTTTAACAGTTCTGAGGGGCAATTGAATCTCACAATTTGTTGGATATTTGTCTGGCTTATTGCATCTTTTACTGCATGCTATAAAGATGATTAATAAAAGTTATGAAGGGACTGAGATTCCTCATTGTCTGAAAAAAAAATGTCTGCAGAAACTGTATGCATCATACCATATTGAGCAGATTTTGCAGTAAAAAACTGTTGTCTGACATACAAAACATTCCTTTAAAAACAAATGAACAAATACTATGAAATCTTGAATATACATATTTTGTATGATGAGATTGACATATTTTTGTTAAACAGGCAGCTGACTTCATGAGAGAGTCTGGACTCCTACTCTGATTGAGTCTTGATCACAGAGAAGGAGAGACATATTTTTGTTTTTATATGTTTTAATTGAGGGGAACTCATTCTAGCTTTTGAAAAATTTGAACATTAAAATGTTAAAATACACTTGCATGATATGAAGTCAAGGCAAAGTTTTAAATATTAAAGGGCTTTCTTTATTTCAGTGCAGGGAAGCACATTCAACATATTCTGGTAATATTGATGTCTCAATAGCATTCACCTGCAGCAATGGAAGGTCTGGTGTCATAGACAAGATTGCTGGACAGATTCCAATTATGGTCAAGGTATCTCTCTATCTCTCTCTCTTCAAATTAATTTGATAAATTATACCATTTATTAGAATTATGGTAAACTTTCCTTTTTTTATATTGTCATTGTGGGTAAAGGTTATGTCAGCATCAAGGCTGAAAGTGGTTAGCACTGAAAGTTGTCTGCTTGTGCTACACAGGTGGATCAGACTTATCCAAATTTTACTTCATTTCTTCAGTCCCCATAGACACAGATTAACCAATCTGGCCAAATGAGAAGGGATTGAGAAGGAAGGCAGCAAAAATATGTTGCTGAAGTCAGATGTGTTGACTTGAAGGGTGCAGATATAACAGCTTTGCTGGAAATAAAGAAAACACATCCATGCCCTCATAATGTCCTTCTGACAGGGCAAACAATGAATAGGGCTATTTATTGCCTTAGTCATCAGGTGAACATGAGAAAGAAAAAAATGTCAGGCTAAAAAAATCACCAGTAGTGATTGAAACTGATTCTTTGCACTTGCTGATCTTTTACTGCTATATACTGGTGCCTACGTCATTCAAGGGGACTTTCTCATGTATTGTCACACTCGACAGGAAAAGTAGGGAACAGAACCCGGTCGTGGTTAATGCTGAGGTCAACGGTCTCATCTGCGACAACACCAATGAGAAAGATGCAGTCATCTATACAGACGGATCTGTAAGACGACACCAAAGAAGTGCATGGGCATTTACAGCACACTCGGCAGGCAGAATAGTCAAAGAAGACAGTGGTGCATACGTCATGACTACAAGTAGCATGACAATGGAGGTGATGGCAGTGACCAAGGCATTCAAATGGTTAGAGTCACAAGACTACACACACGCATGTATACTGAGTGATTTGATGAACATGATTAAAAAAGTGGGGCGTGCTCTGTACGCATGCAATGGGTAGAGTCGTTACAGAAATCCAAAGTATGTAGGGTCACCTTTGTCTATGTCCCTAGACATGCAGGAGTACAGGGAAATGAAAGAGCGGACAGGTTGGCTACCTGAGCTGTCGTAGAGGACGGGCAACCAATGGATCGGGCCGACATCATCAATGCCCTCCGATATGTGGGAAGAGCACAGGACTTCGACAAACACAGATCCACGTCACTTCTTCGGATGTTGGAAATGGGAGTTAAGATGGGCACAGCCAGAAATGAGAAACTTAGTGGCCGTATAAGAAGACTTATCAATCAACATAGAACTGGAGTTGTCAGTCGCTGGACACTGTGGGATCTGAGGAGGGGATCTCAGCACCTATGGACATGTTCGGAGTGCAATGATGATGACCCGCAAATAACTTAATAAACATATAGATATTTAAAAGCAACAATTCATTAAATAATACATACATAATTCACTTTGTTAAAAAATATTCAACATGAACAAATTTGACTTTTCCCTAGTCTGATGCGTGTAACATTGGAAACTCGAAGCCAAAGGAACTTGTAGACAGAGGAGAAGAACCAGTGGTGAGAATTCTTGGTGTTTGTTGTTAAAATTTACATTTGTATGGTTCTGGTATTTCAAAATTAAGGCTGCAAAATAGATAAATAACCCTTTGGTTGTTTATTGACTATATAATTGGTAACATTTGATAGCTCTGAATTAATTTAATAAGATAAAAACAGTTTGCATTACAGTATGCTCATACCTTTATAATACTCGCCAGCTAAAGACTATGGTTTGTAATGCACACCTGCTGACTATTTTACAAAAGGTTGAAGAAAATTATTCTTCAAGTCATGGTATGGGTGAAGTGAAGTAGTGATATATGTAAAGTCTTTTTATCTACTAAAGTGCTATTAGTAAACTGGATAGTAAATTGTAATAATTTGGCTTGACTATAACTTTGAACAAGAAAAGCATTGAACATATCAAATAAGCAAAGTTGCAATGTTTAATTTATTTTTAAAAAGTTCTTTTCAAAATTATAAAGAAAATGCTTAATCGACTTTCCAAGATGTAAATTATGTTCATAATGCTTATTTTGTTCCCCTACTTTTTTAAAAGATGTTCAGATGTGTGTTTTTAATTTTATTTTTAACAGGAAATGGGTGGATATTTCATTGTCAATGGTAATGAAAAAATTATTCGCCTTCTGATTCAGCAAAGAAGAAATTATGTAAGTGCAATGTACATTATGCTTTTGTTAAGTAATTTAGCATTGTCATTAGATTCGTAGGATGTTTATTTATTACTGTTTTGTTAGCTGATTAAAGTTGATGACTTACAACTTGTGTATTAGTACTTTTTTATATAAATTAATTGAACTGGAATGTAATGGATTTATATAACTCTTTAAATTTATCTGTAATATTCGGTTTTAAGATTGTATTTTTTCCCCTCAATTATTACTACTATTAATCCACATTTATTTGATTTCATAGTGGTGTTTTTTTTAATGCAATACACTATTGTCAGTAATACAAATAATATTTTAAACTGTTACTTTTACAGATGTAGTTTTACATTATACAGTTGATATGAGATTTATTTTAGGGCTGACTGTGTTCATTTTTTTTCTTGACTACCTTGTTACCTTCCTTTCCAAGAAGACTCTTAGAAGGGTGTTATGTCTTTTCACATGTCCAAAAAAATTTCAGCTGTCTTCTTTGAATTGTATTAAGTAGTCTTTTTTTTTAATTTTCAGCTGATTCAGAGCTTCCTTGTTTGTCTTCATTTCATTCCACATGATTCTCCCCATTTTGCTGTTTTATACCAACTTATTGAGTCAAGTTGGTAAAATGTTTGCTAAAATATTAGAGAGAAGAGTAAGATACATAATAGAACCTCAATTAAGTAATAACCAAATCGGATTCAGAAAAGGCAAAAGTTGTACTGATGCTAAATTTACATTGAGACAACTATGTGAAAAAACAATAGAATATGACAGAAACCTAAATATAGTGTTTATAGATCAGGAAAAAGCGTTTGATCGTGTAGACAGGAACAAACTTTGGCAAACTTTAGAAACATACGGGGTAGCAGGACAACTACTAGAAAATATAATAGCACTATATAAAAACAGTCGAAGTGCTGTCAGAACATCGGAAGGTCTGTCAGAATGGTTTCAGGTTACAACAGGAGTAAGACAAGGATGTGTCCTCTCACCACTCCTCTTCATCATATATATGGACAAAATAAATCAAGAAACAACCAACAATAAGGACAAATCAAATAATAATATAGAGGTAGAAAACTCCAACATCAATGAGCTACTCTTCGCAGATGACCAATGCTTAATATATGAGGATGAAAACCTGCTACAACAGCATTTAACATCTCTAGATAAAAGCTGCACAAACTACAGTATGAAAATTAACACAGCAAAAACAGAGGCTATAAGAATAAGCAAATTAAGACACCCATTAAACACCAAGATCAAAGATAAAAAAATAAAACAAGTAGAGGAATTCAAGTATTTAGGCACAATGTTCAGTTCACAAAAGATGGAAAACTAGACAGAGAAATTGACATGAGAATACAAAAAGCAAATGCTGTCACATACCAGCTTTCACCATTGCTAAGACATCCAAACATTTCTATGCCAGCTAAACAACAAATGATAAATAGCATCTTCATACCAACTTTGTGCTATGAAAGTCAAACATGGACCCTTTCTAAATCACATTTAAGAAGATCAATACATGTGAGATGCGATGCTTGAGAAAAGTAACAAACAACACAAGAAGAGATAGAATACCAAATGAAACCATAAGAAAAGTGGTAGGAACAAAACCCTGCCAAGAATATATAGAACAACAACAACTTAAATGGTTTGGCCACCTGGTCAGAATGAATCCTCACCAATCACCATCAAGGGCGTTCTTCTCAAGAATGCATGGAAAAAGACCAAGAGGAAGACCCAGAAGAAGGATGGATAGATGCAGTGACAGTGACATGTAACAACAAAGGAAAATCACTAATTCAGACAATTCGAGCAGCACAAGAACGACAAATGATATAAACCACGACACCCTTTAGGTATCAGTAAAAGAGAAAAGAAGAAGAAGATACTAAGCTTATTTACATTCACCACCGAAAGTTCTCTTCATGTGGTGTGTAATTATAAATATTTTGTGTGCTAGAAATACACGCTCAGCATCTTGCATATTGTTATTCTATGTTTGCTTTTCTTTTGTTTTTACAACAATATAATTGGTATTTATTTGTTAAATATTGAATCTGAAATTTGTACAAACTTATTTAAACTATTTCAGCCACTTTGTTTGTTTCGATCATCATGGAAAAATAGAGGCCCTGAGTACACAGAATATGGTGTGTCAATACGATGTGTCAGAGAGGATCAAATTTCTAATGTATGTTAATTTAGCTGCCTTGTATTCAACATATTCATGTAAGGTTTTATATAGTTGTTGGCAAAAGAGTGGATAATTTATTATATAACAGTTTTTGTTTTCAAATTGTGAAGTCAGAACCTCAGCAGCAGCAACATGAAAAGACTCTTAGATTAATATATATAAGAATTATTTTTATGTATTATCCTGTGGTACATCTAGAGCTTTATTGGGGGGGGGAGGGGGGGGTTTAAGGCAAAGAAATGCAAATGAATGCATAAAAATGTGAAGCTGCAGTAAAGCTAAATGTGAGGGAGAATTGAAAAAAAAAAATAGAAAAAATGGTATAGTAAAAGCTTTACGTAATTGATAGATGACACAGATTTGAACGACGTTTCGGCTCAATAAGCCTTCATTAGGAACAAACAAACAACACGCACACACAGATATGTAAGTTTGCTTTATTGTGGGCACTTTGGCCTTTGTAATGCCAGCAGGCTTGGTACTTGGTGATGAATATAGTGCAGTATCTCTAGTTTGGAAAAACTCCCAACTTCTACATTACAACCCAGGAAATCTGGAAAGTCATTACAGCATCATGAACTAAGTCTCAGAGCAAATGGACTCCATAACATTTGATCATTATCACATCAACCCGTATTGTGGTGTTTTGTGGTAAACAAGTTCTATTTTTTTTTATATTTACCATATGTGTCACCTGACTGTTGTGAGTCAGTGATCTTGCATATAATGTTGTTAATCAACATAATTTTTTAATTCTTGTTTAATAACAATATTGTTGTTATTAAGGATATTCTTCTTCTGCGATCATGACTCTGTCAGAGTAGGATTCCGGACTCTCTTACGAAGGCAGCTGTCTGTTTAAGTGATTCAGTTGCCCCGTAGTTTCCCTTCCAGGGAGTGGGTGTAGTCCACATTGTGCTTCTCAGGTCTGTGTACTGGGGCCAATCCTGTATTATTGGACTTAAATCATTAAGGATCTGAAGCTTATCTTTATAGACAACCACCAAATTAAAAAAAAATAAAGGATGTCTTTTTTCTGATAACACAAATGTGTAAATTGTTAAATTGTTTGTTCTTTCTTTTATGCATTAAGCTACATAATTGTTTTTTTCCTTAGAATTTGAATCTTCACTATTTACAAAATGGAACTGCCAAACTGTCTTTTGGCCTCAACAAAGAAGTGTTTTTCATTCCTGTTATTTTAGTGCTCAAGGTGAGTTTTTAATTGTTATTTTTCTTCTGTAGGAAATTACCAGTTAAGTGGAATCATTTTTGTGTTAGCAACTTAGCTGGAAAATGTGTATAAGTTTAGAGTAACCAACACCAAAATAACCAACACATGTGCCATGGAATTCTGTGTAAAAATTGAGCCTTAGTCACCTCCATGCACTTATAAAAGTGCAATCTTCTTTCTTTCTTGTATTCACCTGATGACCGTTAAAGGAGTGAATAGTCCTCTTTGTCATCTGCCCTTAAAATGACAGTAAGTTGGCATAGATGCATTTTGTTGTAGTTTGCAGCAGAGATGTAATATTGAGTATATAATCAAATAGCCCAAAACATTTGACATTTAGCATTTTGAAGTACTGGATTGCATCTCCTCTTGATCCTTACTGACCTACCCAGATTGGTCAGTCTGCTTCCTGGCACACTGTGAAGTTGGATTTGGATAGTTCTGATTTACCAATACTGGCTCAAGCAATCATCTGTGATAATCACTTTCAGCTCTGGTGCTGACAGGTGCCTTTTCCATAGAATTGAAACTGTTGTCTTCTTTGCATGTTATGGAGGCTATCTTTATATGGTCCTTTTCGTCTTGTCAGACAATCTAGTGGAGGCTATTGTGTATTTTTTTTTAGGTTTTGTTTTTGTCAAACAGCTTCTCTCGTGGCTAATTCTACCAATGTTGACAAACACATACAGCTACAGAATGAAGAAATCAGGCCCACTGATCCACAGAAGGCTATCATATTAAGTTAACAAATCTATGTGCTGAAAAGGGCGTGGCTTTCCTTAAAAGATACATCTTGCAAACAGGTCAGAGTAACAGTCACAGTTCCACAGGTATTATAGATACCCCTTGTTTAACCAGAGCAGAACGAGCTCTGTAATGTTATCACGATGGAAGACGTGGAATTGGCAAATGGCCTAAAGCTTCCCAGGTCCAGGTAGGGTTTGATGCAGCCATTTAAAGGGAGCTGATTAGGAAATGCTGGCACAGATATTTCAGTATTACAACCTCTGCATAAAGACCAGCTCAAAACCACAGGAATGGCTACATAGTTACCTCTGCCTCTGGTAAAATCAGGCAAAGACAGCTCAGATATTAAAGGCTATTGAATTATAACATTGCAGAATCTGAAAATATAATCACCAGAGTCTAATATGGAATTTTGAAAAAAATGGGCTGCTTCCTGACTCTGTAGGTGGGTATAAACCATGCAGACATTAGGGTTGTGGCACTGAGATTCTGATCTTGGTCTTCAGAGGCTGAACTAATAACTGCAAATCTCCTGCTAGGTTCTCCACTCTCACCAATGTTGTTTAACATTTTTGCTGCTAGTCTCACAGGTACAGTTGAGTGGACTAGGATACTTCCTAACATCCTAAGAACTCTCTTCTTCAGAAATCAGTTAACAGTTGTCTGACTCTGTCCATCCATTGACTAAACTTACTCATTTTTAAAACTCTCTTTAAATGAGAGATTTAAACATTTCACAAGGTCTTGATCATAAACCTTAAAGAGTTGCTGGATGATGATTTTGGCACCCTTTTCATTGAACATTATGTCTGATCTTTCCTTCATTAAACGTGTCTGATCTGATCTTTCCATCATTGAACAGTTGTGTCTGATCTGATCTTTCTTGATGACGTCATGGGACGCACCAAAATGGCAGCTTATTTATATTCGAGCTATGGACTAAGCAATGTTTACATTGAACAACACGATATAGGTTATTGCAGCGAGTGGGCAGATTTTTTAAAAAGTTTTCAAAGGTTTGAACATAAATGTTTGTTCACAGTTCGTTAACCTTCGCTGTAGATAAAGTTGTTAATTCGTTTCGGACGTCTGTGACCTTGGTAGCTAAGGACCTAACTTGTGCAAACGGATGGCATTGGCAAGGATCATTTTGAATCCTTGAAGTGGGCTCATTTTGTGTTTAACTAAAAAGCATATGTGCTTTTTAACCAAAGACTTTTTTTGGGGGGGGACTCAATGAAGATATCCCCGATGGAAGAATAAATTGTACTATTAGTCCCATAAATGATTCGCTTCCAGGGGTTTATGATGTAAACGTTCGTTCGTTCGTTCGCTTTCGTCAGCTTTGACCTCTGACGAAGTCCCACCCACTCAATTTTGTGGGACTGAATTTTGCGTGTAAAGTCTGTTTTATCCCATTACAGGATGCCCCTCGCCATGTAGGCAGATTTACTCCGACTTCAGAGGTACTAATTTTTAGGGAATTAGTAAAACCCAGGTGACCTCGCCAGGGTACGAACCCCGGCTGTTGCCGTGGTAAGCCAACCGCCTATCGATTGCGCTAACCGGACACCCTATGATGTAAACAAAGCAGTTTTGTCATTGCAAGTGAATAATGTCCACACCTATAATTGGTCAGGATTGTGTAGCACCAGCAGCTTTATAGCGAACACAGAAAACATCACAGGATTGTGCTGTTCTGAAACAGCTATACCATGCTACCCTAGAATTGCCTTTAATGGGATTACTGTGACCACAAACCACTCTCCATGTGTGTGCCACATATTTACACCCCAGAAAGAAATACTGAATATAACAACATCATGTGCCGTCTGTGATATTAATGACCACAGACCAGGAGCCTCCAGTATGATTGATACAACTGTTGCACCAAGCATTTCATCAGCAGAGCCATATCTATGGAATGTTAATCTGACATTGTTCTTGAATGATATCCAAGTTAATGAGACATCAGAATCGTGTGGCGGCAGCTACAAGAAGGGAGCGGAGAACATCAAGTTCTGCTGCTATAAAGGAGACTTGCCTTGCTATCCCAGAATTGCCTTAAATGGGATCACTGTAGTTGAAAACTTCTCCTCTTGTGTAAACTACACATCCACATCTAAGAGTGAATCAGTGAAGGTCACAAAATCATATTCTCTCTGTGGTTTTACTAACTACAGGTCATGTGGCTTCTGTTGGATTGGAAATGATAACTTACCACCACTGTGTGTCTATATGTTTGGAATTGGAGTCATCAATGATGGCCTAACATCATCAAGTGCTATGACGATCATCATTTTCGGGAGGACGTGAACTCCCGGTATGGTATATGGTGGATAGGCAGCAGGAACCATTGAAGGCTATGTCTGAAAAGTGTTCCTTCTTGCAGTTTCTTCATATTCCAAGACCGGCTTGTTGCAGGAGCTACTGAGTTAAGTGCTCTGTGCACACCGTGAGCTGTGTGTCTCATCCCTTTGGATCCTGCTTTGATATCCCGCTTGTTTACGATGAATGATGATATCGTATGACAGGGAACAGTTGGCTGTGTTCACTCTCTGCGCGGTTTCGCCTTATGTCTTTTGGCGTGTGCTGAGACTGCTACGATGGGGACTACAGTTACCTTTCTTTGTTTGGGAGATGAGTTAGTAATTCGGATGATTCCACTGGCACGGGCGGTTGAGCAATTATGGATTTTAATTCGTTTGCTGTGATACCGAGGCCTTCCATAACCAATAACATCCTAACATACACAGATGGCAATCTGATTTACGTGCATGGCAGCACCTGTAATGACATCGCTCAGAAACTGCAGACCATGGTTGATCGAATCACTGACTGATGCAGCAGTAACAGGGCTGTAATCAATTATTACAAGGCCAGTTCCCTTCCTCTTGAGTGCAGTGATGTGCATATGGAAGAGTCCACAGCTTGACATACCTTTGGGGTCTCCTTTGACAGATGATTGTTCTTCAACCATCATATTAACAATTGCTCAAAAGGTCAGGTAGGAGTGAATGATGTAAAGGTTGTGGTAAGATCTGCAATGAACACTATTCCTCTTAATGCAGTCGCTGGTGTTGTCGGTTATTGACTGTGCTGGGTCTTATTACCCTGTCTCTCACACTCTAAAGCTAAATTAGAAAGGGTACAAAATGAGGCTGTGCGAGTTATGTTGAAATGCATCAGGGATACACCATTCCTGGCTTTATTTCTCCTGCTGGAACTCTTTAGCATTCAAGCGTGACACAAGCACATGTAAATCAAAGCATACCATGCAGTTGGCATGCAACAAAATACATCCACTGCTACTAGAATTGCAGTTAAAGAGATGGTGACAAATATGTGATAATGAAGATAAATGAATGCACTGTTGCACTACAATGAAAGAACTACATGATTTATTATTTGTCATACAGGTCATGGGTGGCTCATGGTAGCAAATAGGTCATACAAAATTTGTTAAAATACAGATAGAATAGCAACAATCATTTAATGACAATTGTGGTTAATATAACCAAGAAGACATAGTCTGAGGTATGGAAATGTCTTGTCAAGAAGGCAACAAAACTCAGCCATTGTTAACATTTGTAATGTGAGACTAGTAAAATAATATTTAAATATTGTACACAATTTCCAGTTTCCACTACTCTGTGTACATCTTTGCTAACTTTATTTTGGCCAGGTATCTGGTTTAATGTCAATAATTGCTGATGACTCATCTCCAACTCGCACTAGATAAAGGTTTAGTTCTTGTAGAGTAGTTTAGCTAATTAGTACTTCTTTGCACTTATTTCTCCAGGGTTTACTCGACATCACTGATAAGAACATTTATGATGAACTTGTTCGAGGCAGGGAAGATGATTCATTTTATAAAGGGTATGTTTTCATAATTTGTGTTACTGTTATTTATAATGTGGAGTTTTTATGTTTTAGGTATTTTACGTTATTTTATGCTTTATGCGAGGATGAGTCAAAAAGTAATTTTTTGTTTTGAGAAAATGCATATGAATGAAATAAACTTCATAAATTTCCAACATTCCCGCTCCCATTAATTTCCTGTTTAACAGCAATTCAACGCTTCAATATTGCTTCTATTCTATGGAAAAAATATTTGTTTGGTTGACTGCACAGGCATTCATATACTGCTGTTTTCACCTCACGTTCTGTAGAAAATTTATTCCTTAAGGGATCAAATGAGGGAGCCGTGTTAGCTCAGTAGTTAGTGAACTGATCTACAAAGGACAAGAGGTCGGGTTCAGTCCTGATCGACGGCTTCCAGGTTCACCCAGCCTGAAATGGGAACCGGATTTTTTTCTGGAAAGTAAAGCGGCACAGGCATAATGCCGACCACATTACCTCAAAAATCAAATGCCGAAGGTCTGTAAAAATTATGGTCACTAACATCATATTCCCTATACACCACTTGGGCTCTTTACTAAGTGATCCATTGATTTGATAATCACTCAGGCAAATAAGGTGAATGTGAATGACACTAGAAATTCATGTACAAGGTCTCCTCAACCACTATGCATGATGTGTATGGCCACACATAGTCTTACTGCATTATCAAGCCAGATGTGACCTTGACATTTAAACCTTATTGTGGTTTTCATATGGTTCTGAAGCAGGTCACAGTATGACTCACAGCTCACTGGTGATCCTTTGGGCATGTACAATTCTAAATTTGGACTCACATGGTCTCAGGTCTCAGAAAAATATAAACATTACTATGTCAACTGGGAGCCGCGATAGCTCTGTGGTTAGTGAACTGGACTATCGCGGACAAGGGGTAGGGTTCGATCCCAACCGACGGCTTCCGGGTTCACCCAGCCTTAAATGGGTACCGGATTTTTTTCTGGGAAAGTAAAGCAGCACGGGCGTAATACCGACCACATTACCCCAAAAATCATGTGCTGAAGGTCTGTAAAATATAGGGTCACTAACACCATATTTCCCTATACGCCACTTGGCGTGACGGGGGTACTTTACTTTACTTTTACTACTATGTCAACTGATGGAGTTATGCATTTTTTTTTTAAATCTTAAAAAAAAACAAAACAGGAATTGAAGTCAACAGTGACAACATAAACAATTTGCGATATACTGATGACACAATCTTAATAGCAGAGACAGAGAATGAACTACAAGAAATGATAGACATAATAGTAAAAGGAAGCAACAAGAAAGGTCAAAGTCTGAATAGTAAGGGAACAGAAGTAATGGTCTATATCGAAGAAACAGTCATCACCAGCATGTAGCATAAAAATAAACAGGACAAATCTGAAACAAGTACAACACATCAAATATGTGGGCACAATAATAACATCAGATGGAAGATGCACCACAGAAATAAAAGCAGAATAGCTTGGGCCAAAATAGCATTTCAGAAAATAAAAAATCTTATGCAACAAATCTATGTCAACAGAAGTGAGAAAGAGAGTCCATCTGTGCTATCTGGAGCCAATTCTGACCTATGGAAACGAATCATGGACTGTAGACAAATGAAAAGAGGATTTGAGGCCACAGAGATGGGATTTCTCTAAAGAATGTTGAAAGTTCCCTGAACAGCTAAAAAGACCAACAAGGAAATTCTCAAAGGGGCCAACACAAAAAAGGGAGTTCCTAAAAAACAGAAAGAAACAATTCGGGGAAAGAGAGATCACTAATGACAAAGAGAGAAAATACTAGATAGCTTGGTGTCGTGGCATGGAAAATGATCAACAACAGATTTGATGTGATGCACTGTAGATAGAAGATTGTGGAAGGACATGAACACCTACGCCAAATTGTATAGTACATTATGATGACAATAATGAATGTCACCATTCTTTGTCTGCTTGCTTAGTTTCTGGTTGAAATTAATGAACCCACGATTTTTTGCCAGTAATTATGCATTGAAGTCATCACTCACAGCTTCTTACCATCACAACAGTACAGTACAAGCATCCACAAGGTCTTTCATATTGGGGGTTAGTTGCCTTGATATCCATCTACCTGAGACTTTATTAAAATGTGGCACTTCACTAATGATATTATGCTCTGAGGTATGGTTAGTTGACGATAATTTCAGCCATCGTGTGAATTCTACCTGCCTGTCTTCTCTGATAACTCATTCCACTGGAGCAACAGTGTCATGTATAGTCGCAGCATAAGGCTGGCTGGAGTAAGCTGTATTTGTCACACCACTTTTGAATTTTCTTTGCCACTCATACACTTGTTGCAGTGATAAACAACTTTTCCTGTACTGCTTTTATATTCTTTGATGACATCAACTAGTGTTTACACTTTTGCACTAAATAAATATACCACTGCACCTCCTTTGAGCATGTCTGTGAAAAGTTGGAGGGAGTGCATATTTATTGTCACCTGATGACAACACAGTGCAAAAAACTGCTGGTGTACCTGCACACATCAATTTTGTATATTTGAAGTAAGAATAAGTCAATAAGCATTGACACCATGTTATTTATGCTTTCCATGGTGTTGCAACTACTTTTTACAAAATGCTTATTTATTTAAGTTTGCAACATAAATAACGTCTATAGGTCCATATACATTAAACAAATTTTGTTTTCTACTTCTAGACGTGTGGCTTATATGCTAAGACAAGCAATGACAGAAGGTCTCAGCTCGCAATCATTAGTCTTGCAGTACATTGGTCAGAGATTTCGTGTTAAAACATCATTACCTGAATGGTACACCAATGAGGAAGTTGGACGTTGTCTCTTTAAAAAAAGTCTTTGCATTCACTTGAACAATGATACTGACAAGTTCAACCTAATAGTGTAAGTTTACTTCACAGTTTTTTTCCCCATAGAAGAATGCTCTTTACTGTAGAAATGCTGTTGAAGAAATGAGATGTAAAAGAGAATTAGTGGCCATTATTTTAATAAGAACTAGATGCGTGTGTAATTATATTGAATTTGCTACCGCATTCATGTTCATGTCATTTACCATATTGTGTGGTCTTTTTAATAAATTAGTGAAAATAGTTACTGGAATGTTTAAAATATAAAATTTGTGTAAATTTTGATGTTTTTGGATCATACATAGAAGAAAAAATACTAACTTAAACTTTGCTGTCTCCTGTCTTTCTTTCAGTCTGTGTAATCTTACCATTTAAGGAAATATATATGTTAGCTGTTGACAGATTTGTTTTAATATTTAGGATTCTATTATGCTAAATTTTTCAATATTTTTTTGTATAACAAATTTAATTGCATCTAATGTATATAACACATGTTCTATGTTTTCAAGTAATTCTTTCTTTTCATGACCTCTACTCTTGTATTAAATAGCTACATGACACAAAAGTTGTTTGCTTTTGTGAATGGGGAGTGTGTTGCAGAGAACCCAGACAATCCTATGTTTCATGAATTGTTGTTGTCAGGACAACTAATTCAAATTGTTTTGAAGGTGAGCAGTATTGTGTATGTCTAGTTCCCTCTTCATTCCTTGATCATAGACCAGCAAAGCAGTTATTGGCTGGCACACCTTGTAGGGCACACATTTCCTCCACTTCATTTGGCCCATCGCTAACTTTGAAGGCTGACCCTGTCAAGTTCTGCTAGACTGAATTAAATTCTCATTCTCTTCTCACTGACGACCACCATCAGTGTACTTCATCAGTATTGATTACTATACCATTCGCTTTATTGATCACATAGAAAGATCTGATGCACATTTTTCTAGTGCAAACAAAGGTCCGTAGACTAATTTAAAAAAATCTTTGGTTAATATTTCAAATTAAGAGAGGAAATTCAGTTCAGACAATGGCACACATGATGCTCTTTTCAGTTTACATTTGATAAGGGTTTTTTTTTCAATGTGCTCAACTTTAATATGGGCTCAACTTTAACCTTTGTTATCCAACTACCTCAACATCAATCTCCAAAGATCTGCTATCCAGGAGAGGTTAATGCACTGTTCCAAGAACTCATTGTATTAGCCTTGATAAATATATAAGCAGAATTATTCCAATCATCTAACATGCAGAAACTGTCCTCATTCTTTCGAAACTGTGGGGCTTGTGTTATTTGAATGCTCTGAAGAAAATATAGGGCATATTCCCACCACATCCATCTATCAGCGACAACACCGTGAGACATTACCCTAATTTATGCGAACTTTACAATTTTACACACTGGCATTGCTGCCAAAAAATGAACAGCTCACAAAACCTAATCAGTAAATTGGTAGGTAGCTTGTTAAACTACTGTAAAACTAGACACTTTCTCAGGAATCACTGGAGGGAATAAAATCCCTCTTATTCTCTATGATTCAGGTTGAACATTGCAACACTCCCTCAGTGTGTTCCACTGTAATAAAGTATCAAGGAAATCAAACAAGAGAGAACTTGTATTTTAAAGGTCCTGGTTTTGATCTTTGTGACCTGGAATTTAATCAGCTTTCACAAATAATGCCCACCCTATGCCTCTTTGATGGGGCATCTTTCCAGAATGCAGAAGGGAACGTTCTTTTTAGTGATTGAGTCTCTATTTTATTTATTAATTTTTTTTTTCAAATTTATTATGTTTAGTTTATTTTCAATAAGAAGCACATCACAAATTTTTAAGTAGCTAAATTTACATTTAGCAATAATACTTAATTATTTTACTTTTTATTAAGCATTGTTTACATTATTAAATGTAAGAATTGATGTTTTACAATTGAGTTGTTGTTATTTATCTGCTAGCCTGTGAGCTGAAGCCCCAAAGCCATGTGATTGTTCAGTGGTATATGTTTGGCTCTCAGTCTGAAAATGATGGTTTGGTCTTTTCTTTTTAGGTTGTTAATAATGTTGTATACTATAACCAGTGATGGAAAATGTACAACTGAAATAAACAAAAGAATAGGAATGGCAAAAAGTAATTTTAATGTCATGAAGGACATACTAACATCAAAACAAATAACACCAGAGCTAAAACTAAGAATAGCAAAATGTTACATCTTCTCAATATTCCTATATGGTGCTGAAACATGGACATTAGACAAGAAAACAGAACAGAGAATTGAAGCCTTTGAAATGTGGATATATAGAAGAATAGGTAGAATTGGATGGAAGGAAAAGAAAACAAACGACAAAGTCTTAAAACAACTAAAAATGAAAAGAGAACTTCTGAACACAATTAGAACAAGACAAATGCGATTCTTAGGCCATGTTAAAAGACACAACAGCCTACTGAAAGTGATCCTGGAGGGGAAAATACAAGGTAAAAGAGGCAGAGGCAGACCAAGATTAACATGGACGAGTAACATCAAAAGATGGACAAATCAACCGATGACAACCTGCACCATCAAAGCAAGAGATAGAGCAAATTGGCGCTCCATGGTAGCCAACCTTCGTTGCGGAGACGGCACTCAATGATGATGATGATGAATAATGTTGTGGGAGTTTGGCCTTGGCATGTTTTTAAAAAGATCTCACCCTGTTTCTCCCATGGCCCATCCATTCAGCCACTCTTCTCTACTGTTGGAGTTTATTATTTGTTTTGCTGTTTTAAATGAGATGTTGATGTGAGACCTTTTCTGTCTGGATCCTCATCTCTTAGCATATATATCTCCATTATGTTGCTCATGTAATTCATTTTTCTGTGTTTTAATTTCATTAGGAAAAACTTGAGGCATACCTGATTAGTATGAAGTCATTCATTCAGAAGGCTTTTAAAAAGAAAGGTCAAGAGATTAAGATGACTACAGGTAAGGATATAACATAAGAATGCAGTAATTATGTAGTTTACAGTATTTAACTAATTTGTTACATTTTTATTAAAAGAAAAAAATTTGTAATTTTTCTAGTACAAATACTGTGAAAGCCTAAATGTAGCCACTTGGGTTTGATGCAAAATGTATTGAAAGATAATTAATCCATAAATTTATAAGTTAACACATACAGAATTATTGGATCAGTCAACTGTATATTTGTACAGGCTATCTACAAATTTTATCTTACCATTTAACAAAAATCTACTTATGTTGTAGTTTTCATGTATTTTAAATTTCATTTAGTAGACGACACCCCCCCCCCCCCCCCCCCCCACACGCGCACGCACGCACCTCTCTCTCTACATCTTAAATATGATTATCACTGAGTCTGCTTTATAAATAATAATTAAAAAAGAGATTGCTATCAAATACCAATAGAAGTAGAATAAAGTAATATTAAGATAAAGAAATTAGTGATCAATAAAGTTATAACTTATAAAGTTATAATTAATAAATAGACTCTAAGGGTGTCGCTAAAGCGCTGCTATATTAGTGATGATGAGCAAGAGAGTTTTTCTTATTGAATGGTGGTTTAATAATGTTGCGTCTGAGGACAAAACAAATAAATTACAATATTGCAAAGATTTCTGGGACATTTTAAATGTGTATTGTTTGTATATACAAGATTTAGACAAACAATAATATTCATGATTTCATGTAATGAATTTTTAAACTCTAATTAATTGGGTCCTGAAGAAGACATACGGAGTATAACTAAGCATGTGCCACCAATTACACATGCCATGGAATACCTGCTTTCTACAGGGAACCTTATCTCGCGCACAGGGCTTGGTCTAATGCAGGTAACATTTGCTGTGATGTTTTTTATTTCATTTTATGAAATTACAATTGTGGCCTGGCATGTTGAGATGCCCTTTAAGTTTATTTTAAAGAAATATCAATGCTTTTATATGTTAATCTGTATGTATCACTTGCTATTGCAAGATAGATAGATTGTGTATACTTTAAGATTAGGCACTCTTTTAGGGATGAGAAAAAAATGTTTCATATGATTCAAATTGGGAACTTTTGAAGATGAGGTGATACTTAGGAATATTAAAAATATTTTGTATTTAACCCTAGATTACAATACCATAGTAAAAATTACTACAGTTTACATGTAACATTAGGCGTTCTAAATTAGTATTTTCTCTTAACTTTTGACGCATTCCCGTGTGTTCACACAAGGCACAACATGGGGACCGGACATGTTACAATGTCTATTTTACCCAATCAAAGACATGGAGTTGGATGCTGTAATCCTTTCCTGGGTTACGTTAGATAATAACACATGGCGCCGCCTTTTATGACGTGCTTGAAAAAAAAAACAAATTCAACATCAAAGGAAACAAATCCAACACTCATGGATCACCAGAAATAGTAATTAGGAAGGGGAAGGGGAATGTTTGATCGCAACAAATTGCGGTGGTAATTTTTAAGACTGTCTTAATCTAGAGTTAAGAATTGTAGTTATCATTTCATCGACTACCATAGATAAAATGACATATTTACCGCTCTGGGGTCCAAATAGGACAGTGATGCGCAACACAAGACTCTATGTGTCTCCATGCTTCTCCTGCCCAGGCCTAACCCACCTACCCATGGCAGAACTAATGAGTGGGTCTCACCCTCAGCAGGAGGCAGATGGGACAGCTGGCGAGGTTTAGGAAACAGTCAAAATGCACTGGCCAGAGGAAGAGATATGAGCACACACAGCCTAAAGAATAGGTGCTGGAGTCAGAGGTACCAGACCAGTAAGTGTACCAGAAACCATACCACAAACTTTAAACACTTAGGTTAAATATGTTCACAGAAAGAAAAAAACTTACAAAGCAAAGAAGTCCCTGTCCCAACACAGCAAAATACATTAAAAAAACTGGATTACTTTTGTAAACATGAAACAGACAGCAATTGAAAAGAAGATAGACCAGAACCAAAGACTATATAAGAATTAGTTGTATAAAAGGCACCTACATCACAAAACTATTCACATTGAAAGAAAAAGTATTGAGAGCGAAATATTGTGAATTATACAAGGGAAAAAATTATAAACACAAACAGAGAAATAACAAGTAAAGTATACCTACCTTAAAATTAAGCAATACCATTATAAGGATGTTGGGAGCTGTGGTAGCTCAGTGGTTTGTGAACTGGATACAAAGGACAAGAGGTCGGATTCGATCCTGTTCGATGGCTTCCAGGTTCACGCAACCTTAAATAGGTACCTGATTTTTTCTGGGAAAGTAAAGCAACATAGGCGTGATACCGACTACATTACCCCAAAAATCATCTGCTGAAGGTCTGTAAAAATTATGGTCACTAACACCAAATTCCCTAAGCGCCGCTTGGCGTGACAGGGCTCTTTACTTTACTTTTTTATTATGAGGATGTTGGTTTTATTTGATAATGGGCTTGTGGTGTTGTATGCTTCAAATACATTTGGTTTTTAAAAAATAGTATTTGTTTTATTGAGTGACACCAGTACCTTCAGATCTTCCAGTTTTTATTTTTAATTCTTATATTTTCTCAGAGTCGTGGGTTTGCTGTTGTTGCTGACAAGTTAAATTTCTTTAGATATGTGTCACACTTCAGAGCTGTACACAGAGGGCCATTTTTTGCAGAAATGAGAACAACATCGGTGAGAAAGTTGTTGCCAGAAGCATGGGGTAAGTTCCACTTAGTTACCTTCTGGATATGCATGGTTACCTACCTTCTGGTAATGCTTGGTTACATTCTGGATATGTGTTTTGGTTTACAGAGCTGAGTCACTACAAGGCTGTATGGATGCGCCTAATAAGAGGGTTATCATTAAGCAATTTTGAATCTAGTTGGCCATTGATCCAGAATCCTGCGAGTTCTACCCACTTTAGCTTAGCACCATAGATATATGGCATTGTCTATGCTGAGGTATTTGGTTTTTCTGTCCACTCAGGTCTACAAAAGGGATTTGAGGTCTAAGTTAGTGACTAGACTTACCTCCAAGATATTGTTGTCAACCCGACTGGACTAACTACCGACGTTCGGACAACCCGTGTTCGATTCCCGATGGGAGCAGTGTGAATTGTACTCGTGGTTGAAAAAAAATAATACCCACACGGTCGACCCAGCCTTTGGTAGAAATGGGTACCAGGGTATTGCCCTGGGAAGGTGAGGAATGTTGCTTCGCATCTGAGTTTTGATGCTTGAGGCGACACTATACAGAAATCTCCGAACATTTATGGATAGGTGGCCGAGCACATATGGGTGTAAACTTGCGTGCTAAGACGCCGGTTCAAGTCTCGTACTTTACCTTTACTGTTGTCAAGGCAAGGTTTACCACACTCAGTTTCTCTCACCAATTGCCTACTTGTTGTGCAGAATTTTTTAGAACTCCAGTCATACAAGGAATCATCACATCCTGTGCCACTCTAGATTTTTTACAAGTTTCACTTATAAGAAAACAGTATGGTGTATCTCTATGTCTTCACTTTTGTGCAGTAAAGATCTGGCTTCTTTCCCAATCACAGTGAGAGTGTGTGCACATTAATATATGGCACAAATTTGTACGCGCAGAGATGCTAGTGGTAAGATTTTAAAATGTGAAACTTCAGTTTATAGTAAACTGTGAAAATGCTCTTTTTATTTAATGATAGATTATAAATTATTGAACCTTTACCTATCCATGAATATTTTTTGTTGGAGGGGAGGAAAGTACATATTTTCATGTAGAATGCTTGTTATAATTTTTAAGTTTTTCTGTCACATTTTTCTTTGATCTTTAGGGTTTTTGTGTCCAGTTCACACCCCTGATGGATCCCCTTGTGGATTACTCAACCATATGGCGGCCAGTTGTAAGGTATCCATGATTTTATTCTGATGTGTGTTATTTTTACCAGATACAAATATTTATTACTGTTACTTATTTATCTTGTAGCAAACTTAATTTATTCCTTGACGTAGATATGCTTTTATAGAAAGTAGTTTATTTGTTTGTATAATAGTAAACTGTAGTAAAAATTATGGTCTCAAAATAAAATTCTCATAAATTGACAGTTTTCCTCACATCTGAGTTCTTCCTAATTGTTTAAGTCCGTGGCCTGTGATATGTCATATGACGCAAATGGAATGTTTTTTTAATAGATACAACAATGGTGTAAAAAATATCGTAATAGTGTTCTCTTTTGTGTTAGTAAGTGAAATTTTTGTTTGTTGTGCCCTAATAATTTTTAGAAAGAGGGTATTGAGTCGTATAAGTTTCACTTTAAGTTTTGATGAACCTAGATTCTTCTGATTGGATCACCTCACAAGACTACTACAGCTGTCTGTAAAGTTAGAGTTACTGTAATTTCCACTTTTTTTTTTTTGTTAATGAAAGGATATTTCTTATGTCATTCATTTTGTTGCCATTTAGCATTTTTTTTTATTATGACAGTATCTCAACTCATGGCAACTGTATTTTATACTATATTTAGTAGAATCACAATACCACTGATGATTTGTAAATAGAAAGAGCAATATACAATTTTACAGAGGTACAGTAGCACTTTCCACAAATACTTCTGGCAGAACCCAGACAATAGGATCGACAATATTATTTGACATATCCAAAAGTTTTATTTTTCCAGTGCCAAAGTAAGTACTTTAGCAGGCTAATTGTACTAGACCATTAAAGAAGATAAAAATGATACAGCATAGAGTAAAGCAACTTTATGATTTTAACTTAATGTAATAAAACAACAAACTATTTATAACTCAGTAAAAACAGTAACATTGTGTTACATTTATGTGATTTATTATGGGATTGCAATTGTTTAACTTAAAAAAGGTACCTTATTTTAGCCAAGCTGATGTATCTGACATATTGTCCTTAGGTGGTCAATTCTGAATACTCTGTAGACCAACTGGGCTATGTCCTTGCAGAGCTTGGGATGTCACCTTTGCTGTCGCCCAATCCTTGGCCAATAGCTGACTGCTATGTTGTTATGTTGGATGGAAAAATCATGGGATACGTTAATGCATGGTCTGTGGAGACTTTCACTAACACTCTCAGGATGCTGAAGGTCAGGGGTAAGGGAGAGGTGAGCTGATTATTTAACCTCGTTTTAACTTTTTACTTTTATGCTTACATATACTTAAGTGTATTTACAAATTAATCTCTGTTATTGTAGGTACAGGATCAAGTAGTGGGGTGTAACATAGACTCCTACTAGGTATGGTGACAGTTTTACGAAAAAGGAACACAAGAAAATACTGACTTTTTGGCCTATATGCAGCCTTCCTCAGAAAATGAGAACAACACAAACAAACGAAGTAAAGATAAAGTCTACTGCTTCTAGGATAAGTAGAGCAGGTAAATCAAGGAGAAATAAACAGGGATAAGAGATTAAACGTTTTGTTTCATCATGTCATCTCTTATCCCTCTGTTTATTTCTCCTTGATTACCTGTTCTACTCATCCTAGATGTAGTAGAGTTTATCTTTATTTCGTTGTTCGCTTGTGTCCTCGTTTTCTGAGGAAGGTCGCATGTAGGCCGAAACGTCAGTATTTTATGTTCCTTTTTTCATAAAGCTGCCATTATACCTTGTAGGAGTGTAAGTTACACTCCACTGCTTGCTCCTGCTACCAGCTTTACTCACAGCACTGAAATTATTTGCCAGTTTCCTATTGTGTGTACAGCCGACTGTTCCTTCTATTTCTACTATGTGTTAGATACCAATTCTACAGTGGTGTAACATTGTTTTTTTTTTTTAGATCAAGCATATTTCATAGTATTTTTTTTGGTCTTATCTCTCTTGCCATATCAATGACTTTCTTGATTCTTTGTAAAAAGTTTCAGTTTTTTCATTAACCTGGCTAGGTAATTTGAACTGACCATTGATAATTTATCATTTGCAGAATTTCTGTGCTATTAATTTGTTCATATGGTTTTTGATTTTCATTCCTTTAATCATCAAATCATTGATTAAAGAATGTCTCTAACATATCAGGTAACAAGTTAGGCTACATTCTAAATTCTTGTGAAGTGCATGAACCACTATATTATTTATCATTTTGTTTGTATAATACAACAGTTATGATAATTTGTTAAAACATCTCATTTCTCAATTTTAAAATTAATAATTTATCAATCTGGCTATGTTTTTTAAGCCAGCAATGTTGTAATTTTTATCTCACATATTTTGGATAGAGACAGTGTGTGTCATTAATAACTAAGAGATGACAGGTCCAACAGTACCTGGACGGAAAGTGGTCGGTGACTCATATCTGGCTGTTTGCATCAGGATCAGTGAATCAGAACTGATAAAGATTGTATGTACTCCACCTGATGAATGAGCCTTAAGACAGATGAACCAGTGGGGGACTTATTGGTCTAGAGACAGAGAGGTTGTGAGTTCAAATCCTGACTGCACCAGATGCGATTTTTATTTGTGATTTCTCTCTGCTGTAACCACCCCTGGTCTCAGCAGCAAGTGTGACTTGAAACATCAATTACTCATCAATAAAAAAAATATAAGTACCTCAGAAGACAGAGCTGGTTGCCAGGGAAAAACAAATTAATGCACAAAATTCAGTTCTGCCAGAGGTGAAAGCTGGCGAACGAAAAAACAAAAAATGACCAGTCAATATGAGCAAGTAGTGATGAAAGAGGAAAGGCAACCTGGCACTTAGAAATAGGGAATAATAGAACAAAGAAGTATGTGTTAGCACTCGGAAAATTGACAGACAAACAACAACAGAAAAAAACGAGGAACAATATATGGTCCGAAGCGGGATCGAACCCGTACTCCCTGGCACCGCGCCTTGCCACGAGAAGCCGAACGCTTGGCACACTGCCACGCAGCTAACTAAAAAATTAGCTATTGTAGCAGTGTCTTACACGAAGGCGTTCTCAATGACTATAGCAAAGGGTAACGATCACAGACATGAAATAAATTGTATATTTGTACTTTCCTATTAATGCAAGAGCAGCAGAAGCAAGTGCTGGACTGAAGAAAATGGAAAAACGAGCTTGGATCTCAGACACCACGTGGAAATACATCAAAGAAAGAAGAGAAGCGAAGAGAGCCATGACTAATGTAAAGACAGATCTTGGAAAGGTTCTGGCAAAAGCAACATACAAAGAATTAGACAACAAAGTGAAAAGTTCAGCAAGAAGAGATACAAGAGCTTATATAGACAATTTGGCAGAGAAAGCAGAAACAGCTGCAATTACAGGAGACAGCAGAACTCTTTATACTGTGCAAAAGATGCTGACAAACACCTATACATCCAGTGGAACACCAATTCTAGACAAATCTGGATCAATGCTAACAACAAGCGCAGACATAAAAGCCCGTTGGGCGGAACACTTCAAAGAAATTCTTAACCGTCCACTACCCCACAGTTTAATAGATTTTGAAACTGAAACACCAGCAGCGGAATTAAATGTAAATTTAGATGACTTCACCTTGAGTGAAATAGAAACCACCTTAAAGCTTATGACCAATAACAAGGCTGCTGGAGAGGATAAGTTAACAGCTGAGATCCTCAAGGCAATTGATAGCCATAATCTAATACATCTCCAAAAAATGTTCAACATCATTTGGAAAACAGAGAAGACGCCTCATAAATGGAAAAAAGGAATCATTGTTAAGATCCCAAAAAAGGGCAATCTTAGAGATTGTAACAACTGGAGAGGCGTGACACTTTTGTCAGTTGCCTCAAAGTTATTCTGCAAAATCATCCTAAATAGAATACAGGATTCAATAGATACAGTAATGCGTGAAGAACAGGCTGGGTTTAGAAAAGGGAGAAGCTGTATTGACCACATTTTCACTCTACGACTTATATTGGAGGAACACATTGAAAAGCAAAAACCTTTTGTACTTAACTTCATCGACTTCAAAAAAGCATTTGATAGTATTCATAGAGATTCTTTGTGTTAAATTCTGAAGCAATATGGTTTACCATCAAAAATCATAAATATTATCAAAGACATGTATGATGGTTACACATGTGCAGTTCGAACAGAGGAAGGACTGAGCGAATGTTTCCCAATAGAAACTGGGGTTAAACAAGGATGTATTTTATCGCCCTTGTTATTTGGAATTGTTATGGACTTCATAATGAAGAAATGCTGCACTGGTAATAAAGGCATCGAATGGATACAAGGAGACCATTTGGAGGACCTCGACTTTGCTGATGACATAGTCCTCATCAGCAGTCAGATAAAAACGATGCAGGAAAACACAAATGAACTATCATCAATAGCCAGCAAAATTGGGCTTGAGATCAATCATGAAAAGACTAAAGTCATGACTAGTTTAATTCCAACAGGTGACAAAATATACATGGAAAACAAACCAGTAGAAGAGATCGATCACTTTATCTATCTTGGAAGTCACATTGATCGAGAAGGGGATACGAGCAAAGAAATTAAAATCAGAATAGCTAAAGCAGCAATGTCTTTCAGAAGCCTTGAAAAGTTGTGGAAATCAAAACTTATCAGCACAAACACAAAACTTAGGCTATTCAAATCAAATGTACTATCAACCCTTACGTATGCGTGTGAAAGCTGGAAAATAACAAGAGATATAGAAACAAAGTTGAACGCATTTGAAAATAAATGTCTAAGGAAAATACTTGGTATAGCATGGAACGAATTCAAAACAAATGAGGAAATTAGAGAAATCGCCAATCAACCACTAATATCTTCAGTAATAAAGAAAAGACGATGGTCATACGTTGGACATGTGATGAGAAGAGATAATAACCGAATAGCAAAGCAAGCCCTCATATGGGAAACAACAGGTAAAAGAAAAAGAGGAAGACCCAGGGAGACACTGAGAAGAACATTGATGAGAGAGGCAAGAGCAGCAGGAGTCGGCTCCCTCAATGAGATAGAACTGCTTGCACAGAACAGAGACAGATGGCGAGATTTGATAAAATATCTTTAAAAGAAAACTGCTAGAACAAAAAATCCATATAGGAGAAGGTGTATCTTGGTCTACGCCCTATGGGCCGGTTACGGCTCGAAAGGTCAATAGATAGATAGATTAATGCAAGTATCTCCCAGTAGGGCTGAATACTTGTGTTGCAGACAAACATTTATTGGACGAAACAGAACAAATAGTTGTTTCCAGTGGTTATATACTGGATACAAATAATAATAAATAAATATTATTATATAGGGAACTTCCGAGGCGATAATAGGGAATAATAGAACAAAGAAGTATGTGTTAGCACTCGGAAAAATTGACAGACAAAAAAGTGGCTCTCAAACAGATCACAAACCAGACCGACACATTTGATGCTTGTTATACAGGAGACGGATGTGGACCAGAGGCCGCAGTTAATAGCAAAACAAAGACCAATCTCTATGACAATGACTGCACACACACACAATGGAGAAGTGGAACCAATTCTGTTTACTGGTATCTGAACTTTGCAATGCCCCAGAAGACTCACATCATTCGAATCTATCATCGAGCTAGCACAATGATTCGGGTAAAGAATGCCACTCTAAAGGCTTTCTCTGACAGTGGCGGAGTAGTGTTCCAGTATAATGATATATCATACCCTAATTTATCTGTGAACACTATTGTAGTCAAAACACAAACGCCAATGGCACACATTAAGATTGAGTTCTCACCGACCATTTCGCAGGCCGACAGTGCACTGACGGTATGTGAGGTGCAAACATTTACAGACACCTATTGTCTGGACGAGCATTCTTGGTCGTTTTGTGCAGTGTGTAGTAAAGGCTGCAATGTCATCATCAGTACTTGTCACGGCAACTGTTCACATGGGATCTATGGACATGACTGTTCCGGGTCTTGTCTCAGTGTCTGTCCTTTATTTGAGGAAAAATCTGGAAAATGCCTACAATGTAAACATCTTGGCTATACCTGTAATGACACTTGTCCCGATGGTAATTTTGGACTACAGTGCGAACAGATGTGTTCTGATGGCTGTGACATTATATATGTACTCTCAAATGTACGGACAACTGTTTCAACGACACCTGTCAACAGTCGATCGGGAATCTATGCATGCAAGAGAATGTTCTACGGGTCAGACTGCACTCTCAAATCTCCGGACAACTGTTTAACGAAACCTGTGATTCCCACGTTCAGAAGAGTCTGCCGACTACAAGCCCAAGCATTTGGGCACTTTAATGTGTTTCTGTGCTAGACATGGTTAATTTTTTTGTGTTTTTAGTGAAGCCATGGCTCATATCTTGCTGTGTTTCTGTCCTAGCCATGGCTCATATCTTAGCTTGTGTGTGCTGGCCATGGCTCATATCTTGGTGTGTGTCATGTTAGTCATATCTCATATCTCGGTGTGTCCGTGTTAATCATGTCTCATATCTTTATGTGTGTCTGTGTTTAGTCATATCTCATATCTTAGTGTGTACCAGTGTTAGTCATATGTCATATCTTTGTGTGTGCATGTCTGGGTTAGTGATATCTCATATCTTTGTGTGCATGTCTATGTTAGTCATATCTCATATCTTTGTGTGTGCATGTCTGTGTTAGCCCCATCTCATATCTTTGTGTGTGCATATCTATGTTAGTCATATCTCTTATCTTTTTGTGCATGTCTATCTAAGGCATGTGTCATATCTTTGTGTGTGCATGTCAATGTCAGTTATATCTCATATCTTTATGTGCATGTTTATGTTAGTCATGTGTCAGATATCTTGATGTGTCTCCGTGTTAGTCATGCCTCGTATCGCTGTGTGCATGTCTGTGTTAGTCACATCTCACATCTTTGTGCGTGCATGTCTGTGTTAGTCACATCTCATATCTTTGTGTGTGCATGTCTGTGTTATTCACATCTCACATCTTTGTGCGTGCGTGTCTGTGTTAGTCACATCTCACATCTTTGTGTGTGCATGTCTGTGTTAGTCACCTCTAGTGACTTGGGCAGATGGTGCTCGTAAACCTGGGAGGGCCGACCATCTAAGGGCAGAATCCCCCTACAGAAAAGACAATCTGCTGCCTTGCAGGAAGATTGGGGACAATCAAAGGCTAGGGAAAGCAAACCCGAATAAAATGCTGGCTGAAATCGGATGCACTGGGCCACTGGCGCAGAACACAGTGCAACGTATTAACGGGTGTTCAGTCAGAGTGGATCTGACAGACTCTAATTGTGATGTTCTGTCTGTGGGGGCGATCAACACACTTGGCCTGACAGCTGACTTCATGTGAGAGTCTGGAATCCTTACTCTGATTGAGTCCTGAACGCAGAGAGAGAGAGAGAGAGAGAGTAAATCTGTTGATCTCTTTATATAGATAGTTGACGCGTTGGCACAATTTTACATGGTTCTTCTCTAATTATTCCAGTCTGTTCATACTATTTTAATATTTAATTTTTTTTTAGATTATGTTCAATCTTCTTTTTCTTCTACTTAAAATAGATTGCTTCTTTATTATCCTTATATGTCATCTTTGATTTACTGCTTTAGGATCTGAGGTAATTTAAATCCTCTATATTAACTGAAATATTCTTATCTTTAAAACCTATTGTATTTATGAACAACTAGTGTTTGATCTGATTTGCTAGTCACTACTTATATTGTAACATAACATGTGAACCATGACAGTTACTATCCATATAGTGTCATCTCATGCCATAAAAAATTAGGAGCTATTTTTATTTACATCTTTTTTGTTTCCTGCTGTTTTGCCATTTATTATTTTTTTTTACTACAATTATTTGTTGTTATAGGTCTTTCTCTTTTTTTGTGCTTTTAAACCAGATTTTTTGTTCACATCTATGCGCATTAATTGGCAGCTGACTGGATTCAATTATTATAAAATAGATCAGAATTAATATTTTCTTCCTCTTTCCCAATGGAAAGTGGTTTCACAATTTTTTCTTTCATCTCTAAATTTTCCCCTGATATTTTTCTCAAATATTTTATAATGTCCAGTATTTTCTATCTTTCTCTAGTTAAATACAAGATTCATACAAATTCCTGACAATTGGCATTAATTTAAGTTTTTTTTTAAATTTGCCTTTTACTCAGTGTACTAATTTTCGTTTGCTTATATTTTTAAAATGTTATTTCTCCCCTCTTGTGACTCCCTGTTTCTAACTTTTAGATACTCCCTACCTTCTTTGCAGTGGTTAATCTCTGGATCCTGCTGTTCTGATAATTTTCTTTCACTTAAGTAAAAAGAAATAATTTTGCAGGTGCCCTTTATCTTGGAGATTTGCTTGGTGAAGAAAACAGATGTTGCCAGCCAATACCCAGGGCTTTATCTCTTCTCAAACATTTCAAGAATGGTGCGACCTGTGCTGAACATTAATGTTAATGCTATTGAGATGATTGGCACTTTCGAGCAGGTGTACTTAGATGTAGCCATCAATCAAAATGAAGCATACCCTGGAGTGAGTAATTATTACATATTGAACCGTAAAATTTTTTTGCAATGTGATGTGGGTTTTAATTTTGTAAAAGTGTATGCAGCCAAGACTGGAATAGAAGGCCTCGAATTTCTTTCCTTCTTCATTTGCCTTTCATTGTCAAGGGGAGATGGTTTGCTGTTTTTTGGTCTTCTATTGACCTCATCCGCCGTTATACCTCAAGAGTGTTTTTGTGTTCCGTTTATCCACCTTTTTCTTGGTTGGCCTTTTGGTCTGGTGTTCTCTTTCATTTGTTGATAACTCATTGTATTAGATTTAGTTCTTTATATCTTATCACAGGCCCGAACAACTTGATCTGTTAACTGGTTCCTAGTATTTTTCGTAACTCTTCATTTCTGATCTTGTGACTCAGGCTGTTTCCTGTCATATGTCTGACACACTTCATTTCTGTGGTTATTTTTGTAGTACTTCTTTAATCTAAAGTCCATTTCTGGCACTGGTAAATACAATAATTTTTCTAATCCAATCTCGTCTTTAGTATGTTTAAAAATGTTGCGTGCACACACACACACATATACACTCTCTCACACACACTCACACCACTCACTTTCCTTACTCCAAAGACTCCCATTCTAAAGTAACAGCAATTTCATCTTGTTTTTGTTTCATACTTTGATTTGTCCAAGACAATGTGGTCCAACTTTTTGTTACCCAAGGGTCAAACACAACGACCTGCAAGGAGTTGCCACCCATCATTTAATATATATGTGTATAAGTGCTTGTACGCACAGACAAGTAATTTATTAGTAAAAAGAGAGAATGTCAAAGCATGTACTACCCTTGCTCCTAAACTCCTTCAGCTCTGAACTTTCATTGTCATCATCATCGAGTGCCGTCTCTGCAACAAAGGTTGGCTACCATGGATCGCCATTCCACTCTGTTTCTTGCTTTGATGGTGCAGGTTGTCATAGATTGACTTGTCCATCTTTTGATGTTACTCGTCCATATGAACTTTAAAATTGTCTGAAATGTCAAACTAAAACTAAAAAATCTATTGGTTCCAGTTCAATTTTTTTTTGGTGCTACAGGTTCTAATTCAAAACTGTGAGCCTGATGACTAATTTAAATTTGCTTTTGTAGATTTTTTTCTGGTACCACCCCATACTCATGGATAAAGCCTGATGGTGATCAATCATATTGGTCAATCCTATCTACACCTACAGGTGACCCCTCCCAGTAATTGTATAGCTTTTTGTCCAGCGTTGGGTATTCTATCGTAAGCAGTCAATCAACCTTTACTCATTGTCTTTGAAGTTACCAAGATTCAGCTGTCAATCTGGTTGACAGGTGAAATTCCTTCACACCTATCCACACACGCTAGAATATCCAGTCGTCAGGATTTTCACAACAATTTGAGAATTTCACATCTACATGCCCTGATTCTACTGACATCCGCCGTAATCTAAATTCACACGTATACGAGAATAGCGTTACTGGACAGATTTAAAGACTTTCTTAGGAAAATGGTTGTAAAAGATTTTTGAATCTCCGGTCTAGTTGTAAGTAATATCACCTGTTATATTTCATGATTCAGGGGCTACATTGTTACACAAATCAAGAGTATTTTGTACCGTGGGAACGATAAAACCTGCAGAAAAGATTGACTTATTTTCCTATTGCTCAAAATTGTAAAATATAGTGGCCACAAGTAGCCTGCAGGCCGTGGGTTAGACCACGCTGGTCTAAGAGATGTGTAGCATTTGTTTATTCTGCAACATATTTTGTGTAGTGATCAGTTTCAAATGTGTTTATTTCAGGTAACAAGTCATGTGGAGATAAGTGAACAGAATATGTTAAGTGTCATTGCCAGCATGACTCCCTTCTCTGACTTCAATCAGAGTCCACGTAATATGTACCAATGTCAGGTATTCATTTCTTAATATCATTGTTTTCAATTATACGCTGACTGTGCATGACTTATATTTCTTCTTATGGTGATGCTAATGTTGATATAGTATTCTTTTTCTCCCTCCCCAATAAACTAAAGTTAATTCTGTCATACAGATTTTCCAAATATTATCTAGTTAAATATTTTGTTCTAAGGTTTGAATGTAATAGTTTGTAAATAAATAACATATTTTTCAATAAATTTAAAGGCCCATTAATTAATAAATAAGGTACATATTGTCTTTGTTCATTAATATATAGAGTTGAGACTGGTGTACTCATTGAATGGAGGCATGACTAGCATTTAGAAAGTTTCACATTCTCAGATGGGTCTGATTAAAATTTTACCTGAGAAGTGATTGATTACAATTAACCTGATATATTCTCTTCTTGGCATTCACCCTTTAAATGGCCATGAATGCATTGTGTGGCTAGTTTATAGCATAGTCTCTATATCTGCACCTTTTGGTCAAAAAATTCATCTTTGACATGGATGGGTAGATTTGCTTAACAATTTTTTTTGTCTAGACAGCGGCCATTTTTGGTTTATTCTTTTTGACTTTAAACTGTCAAGAGTTCTTTAATGTGTGTGAGTGCATGTAGGACCTTCTGTTTTTTTGCTATTTTTTAAGGGGCTAGACATCATATCTCATTACCTAGAGACAAGAGAGGGTAAAACCATGGGTTTGATTTTTTAAAAATTTCCACAACCTATAGTGGGAATTGAAGCCAGTGCTTTCCTGTCCAGAGATTGTCTTATCTCTAGACTAACCAGTCCCATAAACCAAACAGCCTGATACAGAATTGGAATTAGTATCATGAAATCACGATTATAAAGAATGTCATTTACATATGACATGTTGACTAATGAAATATCCCAAAGAAGGTGAGATTAAGACTGGAACACAGAATGCCCAAGCTATTTATTTTGGTGTACTTTGCATTGTCTTGTTCATTTTCAGATGGGAAAACAGACCATGGGTACCCCCTTACATGCCTACCAGCATAGAGCAGACAACAAGTTGTATCGCCTGCAGACCCCACAGAGCCCTCTGGTTAGGCCATCAGCATATGAGACTTATAACTTTGATGAATATCCTCTGGGAACAAACACAATAGTTGCAGTTATTTCCTACACAGTAAGATGTTGCTTTTGAAATAAATGTCGGCTAAATTTATTTTACAAATATTTAACAGTGTCACCAAACTGTCAGTGATTTGACATTTAAAAGATATTTCTAAAATAAAAAAAATAGTTAACATTGATGTTATTTTGTCATTTGGTAAATAACAGTTTTTTCCCATCCTTTTGAAAATTAATTTTTTTTGGGTTATTTCTTTAAAATGTAAAAACAAATAATAGCGAGGCTATGGGTTAGGAAAAAAAAACAAGACCTAGCAGAGAATCACTAGACATGAAGTTATGATTTCTGCCTTATGTGCTGTCTTTGATTCTAACTAGCAAACATTTTTAAAGCAATAAACTAACAATTATTGTGTTAAAAATTGTTACTTTCTTTTCGTATGGTTGCTTGTGTATCATATGTGAGATTGTTTGAACAGCTTATTTTATTATTTAAAGATTGTATTAAAATTCTTAAAGAGTGTTAAAAGTATCTATTCATCACTGGTAACTATTTAATGCTCAACATTTGGTTCTTTCTTAGGGTTGCTCTTAATGCACCTTTTGTATCTGGGAATTCATGATAGATTAAACATGTATTCTATTACATTGTTGCTTTCAGGGCTATGATATGGAAGATGCTATGATACTCAATAAATCATCATATGAAAGAGGATTTGCCCATGGCTCTATTATCAAGTCAGATGTAAGTTTTAAGGCTGCTGAGAATACTGTTCATTATTAACACTTACAATTTTGATCTCAGTGTATCATAACCATGCTCTTACCTTTACTTTTTTTTTTTTTTATGCATCAGGATTCTTGTCTTTACCTCAACGGGTATAAAGGTTTTAAAAAATATGCTGAGTGTGAATTTATTTTGGACAACTTATAGGACATATGTTCAAATTATTCTAACAAATCATCTACATTTGGCTAACTTCCACTGCTCAAAAACATAAACAGTGATACCTCACTTAGCATTATTCTGTAAAATGACTTGACTTGATGACTAGATTTTCTTGTATCCTTGTTTCACTTTTGTATGTCAAGGTTGGCTCTAAGTAACAAATTATAACTCTTTCTTACTTCTTTTGTCAAAAATGGGCTGCAATAAAAAAAAACTTTTTTTTTTTAGAATATTGCTTTTGCTATTTTCCTTATCCATCCTCAAAGAATGTTTGGTACAAATGAGAACAGCCCAAAATAAGTGATAGTAACTTCACGCTGGGTTTATGTCATTGCTGCAAATTGTTACATCCAATATCTTGTGTAAATAGCATTACTTATCTATCTATCTTTTGACCTTTTGAGCCGTAGCCGGCCCATAGGGCATAGACCAAGATACTCCTTCTCTTATCTGAATTTTTGTTCTAGCAGTTTTCAAATCTTTTAAAGATATTTTATCAAATATCGCCATTTGTCTCTGTTCTGTGCAAGCAGTTCTATCTCATTGAGGGAGCCGACTCCTGCTGCTCTTGCCTCTCTCATCAATGTTCTTCTTAGTGTCTCTCTGGGTCTTCCTCTTTTCCTCTTACCTATTGTTTCCCACATGAGGGCTTGCTTTGCTATTCGGTTATTATCTCTTCTCATCACATGTCCAACATATGACCTCGTTTTTTCTTTATTCCTGCAAATATTAGTGGTTGATTGGCGATTTCTCTAATTTCCTTGTTTGTTTTGAATTCGTTCCACACTATACCAAGTATTTTCCTTAGACATTTATTTTCGAATGCATTCAACTTTGTTTCTATATCTCTTGTTGTTTTCCAGCTTTTACACGCATACTTAAGGGTTGAGAGTACATTTGATTTGAATAGTCTAAGTTTTGTGTTTGTGCTGATGAGTTTTGATTTCCACAACTTTTCAAGGCTTCTGAAAGACATTGCTGCTTTAGCTATTCTGATTCTAATTTCTTTGCTCGTATCCCCTTCTTGATCAATGTGACTTCCAAGATAGATAAAGTGATCGATCTCTTCTACTGGTTTGTTTACCATGTATATTTTGTCGTCTGTTGGAATTAAACTTTTCATGACTTTAGTCTTTTCATGATTAATCTTAAGCCCAATTTTTCTGGCTATTGATGATAGTTCATTTGTGTTTTCCTGCATCGCTTTTATCTGACTGCTGATGAGGACTATGTCATCTATGTCAGAAGAATGTTGAAAGTTCCCTGGACAGCTAAAAAGACCAATGAGAAAGTTCTCAAAGAGGCCAACACAAAAAGGGAGCTCTTAAAAAACATCAGAAAGAAGCAATCAACATTTTTTGGGCACATCATGAGAAGAGGAAAGTTGGAATGCTTGGTTACAACTGGCAAAATAAAAGGAAAGAGAGATTGCGGACGACAAAGAGAGAAAATACTGGATAGCTTGGTGTCATGGCATGGAAAACAGTCAACAACAGAACTCATATGATGCACTGTGGATAGAAGATTGTGGAAAGACATGATCGCCAATGCCAACCGGTACGGCACATGATGATAATGATGATTCTTCATTACCCATCTTTAAACATTAAGTGGGCGTATATGTGCTGCATTATGGTTTTTCAGCAAACTGCAATATCTGCATATTTAGGCATAGTACTATTTATGTAGATCTTCCTATATAGTGTTATATAGGTATATCCAATATTAGGTTTTTATTACATATCAGAAATGATCTGATCCTGTCTAAACTGCATTTAATACATCATCATCATCTAGTTGCGTGTCCTTTTCAAAATGTTGCTTCTCATCACAACCCATCTGAATTAATTTCTATCTCTAGCCAGATCTCCTACTTCCTCTGTTGTCATGATTTCTTGGCAGTCTATAGTCAATAGTTTGCTGTTGATTTCTGATTGGTTTTAGCAAATGTACAGAATATTAAGTTAATTTTATATAGTATGTAACATATATTTTCTTTTTTTTTTTTTTAAGTTCATTGATCTTCGTACAATCAGTCGTGAGCACGGATCAAAAGCTTTTATATTTTGTAAGTTTTTCAATTATTCTTTCATTGTTTTGTGGATGTTTATGTCTGTTTCTTTATTTCTCTTCATGCAACTGTTGCATGCATTGTGTTTTGAATTTGTTTACAAGTCTATATTCTTAAATTTTTATTAATATAGAAAGCAACAATTCATTATTTATAGATTTTAATTTGTCAATGAATGGGTTGTTTCTGTTCATGAGCACAGCTAAGATATCAATGAGGCAAATTGATATGATTATACGAATGTATAGTAGGTAAAAGAGGCAGAGACAGACCAATACTAACATGGACGAGTAACATCAAAAGATGGACAAGTCAATCTATGACAACCTGCACCATCAAAGCAAGAAACAGAGTGGAATGGTGATCCATGGTAACCAACCTTCGTTGCGGAGACGGCACATGATGATGATGATGATACAGATGTGGTATTGAAACTCTACTTCTTGTGTACCATCTAATACTGTGTGTCATTTTTGTTGTTAGCATTTTTCACTTGTTATTGAAGTCAAAATTATTTACTAATTACTGTGGTTTTTTGCCATAAATTCAGTGATGCCATCACACAATGTTTTATTTATCTCGTCTCTGTTTTCTTCTTGTCCCATAATCTACTTGATCATTTATTTATATATATAAAGGTATTTTAAATTGTAGATAATACCTGTTACCTCCAAGATACAGCTAGCTCTAATCACATTGAATGTATAGTAGATAAAACATGTATTTTATCATTCTGGAAAGACTCAAATGAGTAAATCAAGTTTCAATGACAAACTGTGAAACAGATTAAAAGAATAGATTTATAGACCATATTGACTCACATCCATAGAGAAAACATAGTGATATAATGTGGTGAATATACAATGTATGGCATTCTTTATGTCACAAATTTTAAGAGACAATATTCATGATTTCATATTAAATGTAAACAAAAATTAAGTTTCAGTCAGTTTCAAAACATTTAAAAATAACTTTTAGTTTCTTTGTTGGCTTATCATCAATTCTTCTTTCAGCATGTGTTCCCAGTGAATCAACAGGAAGCTTGGATATAGATGGTTTGCCTCCTATTGGTACAAAACTAACTGATGGAGATCCTTATTATTGGTAAATATGAAATGAAACATTTTACTTTTCTTCTGATCCTTACTCTTACTTGTAATGTAATATAACCTGCATTAGTACGATCCTGTCAGTCTTCAGAGAGAAGCTTATCGAGTGCATTTTTATAAATCCTATTTGAAATTGCTTTTTTTCTTTGTCTAGTCAGCAACCTTTCCCAAATAGAGTTCACCTTCTTTCAGGCCAGTGCCTGAAGTCTCTCTCAAGTTGGATTTGTCCTTAAGCAAAAAGCTCTTCACATTCACTTATTTTCATTTCAAGAGCCCTCTTGTCTTTGAAGCTTAGAAATGGGTCTTTATGTCTTTTTTTTTCCATTTTGGTCTTTCCATGTAGAATATATTTTGGAATCCATAAATTCTGCATTCAGCTCAAGTTACCTGGCCTTCATAGTGTAATATTTTCGAGTGAGTTAGTTCGTGAGAGAGTTCGAGAGCGCCAGAGAGCCCAGTATCATCACTTGGGAGTGAGAGTTAATAATACTTGGTAATCTGTCATACAACAACGACTGTCTCTCCCTCACTTGTAATAATACTCTCGATCTTGACATATAATCAACTTGACTGATCAATGAAATGCCGATTCATGAAATGATCGACTGACCGCTCGTCAACCTTGAGCCTGTGATCATTCCTCTTCACCACGAGCCCGATTACCAGAGGTGCTTTCGCACGATGAGCGAGGGCTCGTGATGCTGCTTATGGCCGTATTGCTGAATGACAAGTGGCTCGCCACTCTTCATGATCTGCTCCTTGCTCTAACTGCCCATGCCAGTCTTTTGTACCGCCATGATTGATGCCTCGTACTTCACGTTATGCCGTTGCGACTCCCCTTGGACCGTTATGATCTATAGTTTAGTACTTCACGTTGTAACTTCTCAATTCCCCTCGACTTTTCTAGTTCGTTCACTCGCTAGACCGTTGTAACACTGAAAGATGTTTTAATGACTCTACACAAGTCCTTACTACACATAAAACATCTTTTATTGACAAGGCGCATGTCCGGATCATACAACACATTTCACAAATTAACAGTACATGTATTGACAGTGATAATTCCCTCTCCTGGTTTACAATAGTGCCACCCTCAGGTGCATTCCTCATGGACTGATCATACAGCCCAAACTCTGTGGAACTCTCTTGTCGAGTTCCTAACTCTGTGTAAACTACTTGACTAACAAGTTCAATTGTGTGTCATAGAGCTAATCATGAGCTCCCAAGTCTCTGAGGAACCTTACTTGAAGTTTCCCAATGGTGTGTATGATCTACATGATCGATAAAGTCTCTAAGGAATCTTACTTGAAGTTCCACTTATGGGTGCGATCTAGATGATCGATAAAGTCTCTGAGGAATCTTACTTGAGGTTCCAGCTATGTTTGCGATCGACATGATCGATCAAACCAATGGTTCACGGAAGCAGCTGCTCGCAAGCCCACTACGTCTCTGTGGAATCTTGCTCGAAGTTTCAACTTATGGGTGCGATCTAGATGATCGAATAAAGTCTCTCTTCATGGTAGAAGCTTAGTCATAAGCTTCCTAAACTTCCCGCTACGACTTCCTCGAAGTCGGCGAGCGTTGGATAATCCACAAATTTCCAACAATGTCCCCTTTGTGTCGATTGCACTGATTCACAATCAGTTTCTATGCCGATAAGGTAACACTAACCTTAACAGCTACAATCACACCTATTCTATATTCTTCACAAGTCTTGCTCTACGACCTCCTCGAAGTCGGCGAGCGTTGGATACACAACAAATTTCCAACAATGTCCCATTGTGTCGATTGCACTGATTCATAATCAGTTTCTATGCCGAGAAGGTAACACTAACCTTAACAGCTACAATCACACCTATTCTATATTCTTCAGATCTAACACAACATTTAGTAACTAACAATCACAACTCCTGAAAATACAACTAAACTAATTGGCTGCTGCCGCCCTATATATTATCTTAACTTTCATCTACTAACTACTCTTTTCTAGTCCATGGTAAGCGACTGGATTTCTCCAGACGTTCACACTGGCCCCTGGCTCAAATGCCCTTTGTCTCTAAAATCTACGTCTATTCTCACCTCCCTATTTCCCCTTAAAACATCTCACCCATTCACGCTTATTTCGCCTTTTTCCAAAACAGTTCACTCACTCACACCTGACCACTTCTGCTTATCTCCCCTAGATGTTTATTATTTCTCCACTAATATCGTCTGTTTCATTCAACTCTCATCAATGCTCTGTTTCTCTTATTACCACACACCGTTTCACACACCCCCATCCATTCCCTGTTTCAATAGAAAGTGTTGTTGGAGGATGGTGAATATACTTGTTACCTCAATACTTTATTATTTTTTACTTTGTCTGTTCAGGAAATACCGAGTATGCATCTTAGCCGACACACATGGAAAGCAGTTGGCTGTTTATTTTTTTAAGGGTTTATACATGCTGGATTTCACTGGCATAAATAGTGTGCTTTGTGCACACTACTTACACAGTACTTGTGCACAGTACTTCCGGTGATAGATTATTGAAGAATCTAAGATATTAAATATTTTTACAATCTAGTTTAACTGTGAATATATTTTCACTGAGACATCTATTTGTTTCCTTCAAGTACTCCATTTTAAGCATAATTAACAAATGCTTACTTGTGTTTTTGACAGCTATGTGAACGTCAACACTGGCAAACAAACTTTGGTCAATTACAAAGGGCTTGAAGATGTTACTGTCTTACAGATTAAAGTGCTGGGAGATGAATTGGGAACTGAACACATGAACCACATTTGTTTTGTGCTGAGAGTGACTGTAAGTGTTTTTTACTTCAGAATTTCTTCATTTCAAAATATTATATTTCAAATTGTCCATACAATGAGTGAGGATGGATCAATGAAACCAAAGGGGCTTACTTGCAACACTAGGATTTCAAACATGTCCTTTTGGATTCAGCACAACTGAAAAAAAGGGGCTACTTGGCCTTTAGTCAAGGAGACTATCTGGAGACAGATCACTTGATCATTTCCTTCTAAAGATATGTCCAAGATATATAGACCATCTACATTCAACTCCAACACATCAGTAATGCGATCAGTATTAATTAATTAATCAGTAATAGTGAGTTGGAGTATCAATAAAAATGTCACATTTGATTAATACTTTTTTTTCTCCTTAAACCCATAAAATAGGATTCATTTTAATGTATTTGCTTTTGTTATTATGAAGCCCATTTCATCTTTCAGTCAACTAGTACAGATATTCTCCATTTTTTACAGAGAAATCCAACTATAGGAGATAAATTTTCAAGTCGTCATGGGCAGAAAGGAATTTGCAGGTGAGCATGGTTATATTTTGTTTTAGATACTATATTATTATCTTTTTTTTTTTTTATAATGTTGCTTATGTTATGTTTTTTAAAACTGAAATAAATGAGTCATGTTTGGCTTTTGCTGAATATTTAACAAGTCGGTCAATATTACAGCCTCAATAAATTATGGTTGCTTTTTTGTTTCCTTCAGGAACTGTTTTTTTTTTCCATTTCATGTTTATTACCTTTGTTTCAGTATGTTGTGGCCAGCCACAGACATGCCATTTACTGAAAGTGGGATGGTCCCAGATATAATATTCAACCCCCACGGTTTTCCTTCAAGAATGACAATTGGTGAGGGATATGAGAAATTAAAGCATCTTTGATACTATCACTAACTTTCTGTTTTATATTAAATATTTATAGCAGTTAAAGGTTTTATTCCTGGCAGTTTACCAATCATTGAATTGCAATTTTACACTTTTATAAACCTTGTGGGATGTTGGGAAATATACACTTCCTTCTCTACTGATTTATCTATCTTTTTCCCCTGTCTGTCCATCCAACCACAATTCACACACAATTTTGCTCTGTAATTAGATATTAAATCACTTTCAGCCCAATTTTGACAATAATGTGCTACATCTGGGGAAATAAGAGATGTTTCATTAACAAAGAATGTTGTCTGTTGCAGGCATGATGATAGAAAGTATGGCAGGTAAAGCTGGAGCTCTTCATGGTTTGTACTTAGATGCCACCCCATTCACATTTTCTGAAAGTCAATCAGCTGTCGATTACTTTGGTCAAATTTTGACAGCAGGTAACAGCAGGAGCATATTATTTTTTAAATTACATTTTTACCTTGAAAATAACTAATGAGGAAGAATTGTGAAATAGTTCATTGTCTTATAACCAGGGTTAGTTGTCTGTTTACAATTTCTCGTCACCATAAAGTATATCACTGAGAGATTAGGGAAGGCCATACCATTACTCAGGCAAAAGCAGCTTTCCAAATAATGAGGAAGAAACTATGCAATCCATTTTTGACAATAGAAACAAGAAAAAAAGTTCTTAAATGTTACGTAGAACCAGTCTTAACATATGGATGTGGGCAATAGGACAACATACAAGAAAATCACTAGAGTCTGTAGAAATGTGGTTTTACTGAAGAATGTTGAGAATACCATGGACAGCTAAGAGTAATGAAAACATTCTGAAAGAGGCCAATGCAAAAAGAGAGCTAATTTCCAATATTAGGAAGAAACAATCATCATTTTTTGGCCATGTAAGGAGATGAGAATAGTTGGAATATATTGTAACAACTGGGAAAATTGAGGGACGAAGAGATAGAGGGAAGCAAAGAGAAAAGATACCAGATAGCTTAAGAGAATGGCTTGGCAGAAGGCCAACAACAGAAATGATAAATAACTGTCAAGATCAAAAGCTGTGGAGAGACAAGATCACCTGTGCCAGCAGGCCAAGTACTTGATGATGATCATACCAATATACTGCTTAAAGTACAAGATCAAGCGCCTAGGGTCACTCAAGAAAACCCTCTTGCGTGTCGAGACATCCAATGAAGGGCCCATTAAAAAATTTGCATTGGGATGGCTTAAAAGAAGCAGTTTTATCCACCACACCAAACAAATTTGTAGATATACCAAGTGTTGCCAGTCTCCTACTGCCCATAACCAGAACAGACCACCTGGACAGAGAAATCCGGATTGCCGGTACAAATATAAACAGAAGAACTACAAAATAAAAAAAGTAAAATTTATTCAAGAAACGATATTGCTGATGTAGGCTAAACTTCAGGCGAACAAAAGATAGATAGATAGATTGGTCTGCAGAGAACATATTTTATTGTTTATTATTTCTGTATGAACACAGGTTATTGTTTTTAATTGCAACAACCATAACTTTGATAACTTTTAAGTTTAAGAATTGGATAAAGTAAAAGGTACATCAGGTGCAAGCTTCATCATATTCTACAGAATAAAAATTAATATTGTATATATTATGTGAACAGGAGGCTACAATTACTATGGTACAGAGCGATTGTACAGTGGTATAACAGGTCAGGAGCTGGAAGCTGATATTTACTTTGGAGTTGTGTACTACCAGAGGCTCAGGCACATGGTGTCTGACAAATTTCAAGTAAGTTGATTGGTTCCTGTGTTCATCAAGTTAGTAATTTAATTGGCTACCTGTAAATCATACTGTTAATTTGTAGTGCCAGATACATGGACACAACTCTCTATATATTAATTATTTTGTGAGTTCATCTGCATTTTTGCTCAGTTCTGACAATTTTAGTGTGTGTATATCATCATGTACCATGCCTGTTGGCATAGGTGATCATGTATCTCCACAATTTTCAATCTCGACAGTTATTTATCTTTTCTGTTGTTGACCTTCTGTCAAGCCATTCTCTTAAGCTGTTTGGTATCTTTTCTCTTTGCTTCTCTCTATCTCTTCGTCCCTCAATTTTCCCAGTTGTCACAATATACTCTCAATGTTCCCTTCTCATAACATGTACAAAAAATGATGATTGTTTCTTCCTAATATTGGAAATTAGCTCTCTCTTTGTTTTGGCCTGTCAAAACATTTTCATTACTCTTCTTAGCTGTCCATGGTATTCTCAACATTCTTCTATAAAACCACATTTCTACAGCCTCCAGTGATTCCAGCCTACTCTCTCCTCCCTCTCTCTCTCTCTCTCTCTCTCTCTCTCTCTCTCTCTCTCTCTCTCTCTCTCTCTTTCTCTCTCTCTCTCTCTCTCTCTCTCTCTCTCTCTCTCTCTGTGTGTGTGCGTGCACGCATGCATTTTATTTTTCATTTTCCCTGACATAAAGCTGTAATCATTTCGTTTAAAGTGCTCCACACCATTTGAAATCTTTGCAGCACTGGGACATTATAGCTCTTGTATTTTCAAAAGATCTAGAGAAGAATAGATTGCATACAGATAAGATATACGTTAGACAGCAGTATTAATTTAAGCTCTACTGTTAAAAAATTAATTAACACTAAGTTAATTTGGTTAATATATCAGATAATAGTGTACATACAGTAGCTCATATTTTTTCAATAAATATGAAATGATATTTACTGATGGATGAGATTATTTTGTAATAAATATTTATTATTTTTATATAACTGAAAGCAAAGAAGACAAACCATTGAACATGGAAGTAGTAAAAACAGTCACAGGCACCATTTTTTGCTTGGATTGAGATTCTTTACATGTCATAATAGAGGTTCTAGCACTGCCCTCATGCCACCATCAATGGTATCTTAACACTGGCTACCCAAAGAACACAATTTTTCTGGCCATTATTTACTCTTGTGATTTGTTATACATTTTTTTCAAGGTGGTAATGAGATTCTTCTAATCACTGGTGGGTCTTTGTCTAGTCTTTCAAGTAGTTAGTTCCTGGGCACCACAGCAATCTGGACACTGGCACTGAATGCATTTACACTTCTCTTGCCTTTTTATTTGGTTCCTTGTTGTGATGATGCCTTTCCTAGTTTTGATGTAGTATTTCTGCAGCTGACTAGAGCAACACCAGATAAAGCTAACAGCTCTACTGTTGTGGTCACTTATGAGTCAAATCATTTTAAGAATTCACAGATTTGCCTTGATGGCACCAATTTAGCCAGTAGTGGTCTATGTCATCTTTTGGGACGTAAGGAAACCTGTGGGTTTGCCCTCAGTGCAGTGAGATCTAATTTTTTAAAAACTAGTGATCACTATCTGCTCATTGTAAAAAATGTTCATGATGATAGGTCAAAGAATTAATGCTCACGGTGCTATTGGCATGATTTATCATCTTTACTTGTTTGCCACACATATCAGGAGCCCCTGACCCTCTCTCACTCTTCTTCTCTTCTCCTTTGTCTTCAGGACCATGTTAGTGAAGTCATGTACATTTTTTTTTGTTGCTTTCGCCAGCTTTCACCTCTGAAGCCCCGAAAACTAAATTTTATATGTTAATCTGTTTTTCCCCTGGCCGCCATGTGCACAGAGGTCCCTTGCTGCACAGGCAGATAACTGTCTTTGGAGGTACTCGTATTTTTCTGTCAATGAGTAATTGACATTTTAAGCCAGGGCCTCACTGCTGAGACCAGGGGTGGTTGCCACAGAGAATTATCACAAATAAAAATCCCAACTAGTGCAGCGGGGATTTGAGCTCACAACCTCTCTGCCTCGACCAACCAGTCCCCCCAGTCTGATACATAGATGTGAGTGGGCTTGAATACTTTTTAAAATCATTCAACAGTTTTGTGTCAAAATTTATTTAAAATATTATCAATTATGAGACAGAGAACCTTGTGGTGTTATTGTTAGTGCAATTGCCTGCTGACATAAAGGTTTGGTGTTCAAATGCCAGTTGAGGCAATATTTTGTCCTATCTAAAAGGCTCTCTGGAGTCTATGGGTTCACCCATCTATAACCATGGATACCAGAGATATTCTCTGGGAAGAAAAGGCTGTGAACAATTTAACTGACCACCCAACCTTATGAAGCTGAAGTTCAATAACTCTCCATTACCTGACTGCAATTGCTATGAGACCACCTTTTACTTAAGACTATAAAGCAACATCTAATCTTTTGATTTCCTAATTAAAGACTGAGGTAAACAATGATCCTTTGATCTTTTGTATATTTCTACTCTTTTCTATATTTCATCATCTTTCTTCTCCCTTTTATTTGTTTTTCCCTTAATTTTGGAGTGTTGTCTGCAAGGAACTATTTTTTCTCTTACATGTAGAGAAACTGACTAGAACCCCTTTTTAAAAATTTTTAGCTAAATATTTCCTTTACACTGAATACTACACATGACAGATTATAACTATCTTATACCCTAAAGATGTTCCAAAATGCAAAGCACCAAAATGCTTGAGATCGTTAATCATTTATGGTAGCCTTTTCAGAAAGGCAAGGTCAGTGCTTGGTTGTACCTGGCTGAAAACATTTCCTTGTTGGTGGTGCTAGTTCATTCAGTTAAACTAGTTTTGAAATTACCTGCCCATAAAACACAGCATGCAGGTTTATTTGACAACTTAGTTAACATGTCAAATTCATCGTTCTCAGATGTTTGCTCAATATGGCAATGTCTCCGACCTTACTACCATCTGTTGAAAATATCTGCATCTCATGTGATGGTCTTTACCTACTAGTATAGAATCTTTGTAGACCTAATCAGTTACTCAATTAGTTATTGATCTCCAAATAGTTTTTTTTTAAGTTTCCATTTGTTTTTTTTTTATCTCTCAATAGTTTTTATTTCCTATTAGCTTTTTATTACTTTATGACATCGGTATACTTTTGATAGTAAATTTACTTAGATTTTAGAAGTCAATTTATAAAATTTCTTGTTAATTTCCTATCGTCAATTTTTTAAAATGTTACGCTCTTTTTGGTATTGATTTAATTACTGTTGAACTAAACATTAAGTTAAATCTGTCAATCTTTTAACCACTTCACATCAAGGTGAGAACCACTGGCCCTGTGGACCAGGTCACACAGCAGCCAGTGAAAGGCAGGAAACGAGCTGGTGGTATTCGTTTTGGAGAGATGGAGCGCGATGCACTTATTGCTCATGGCACAAGTTTCTTACTACAAGACAGATTGTTCAATTGTTCTGATAAATCTAAGGTAACTGACCAGCTATAACACATTTGTGTATCTTTATGTGTTTAGGGGTAGTATGAGAATTTAATTTCTTTAATTACAATTTTTAAGAAAGTCAACTCAGTGATAGTTATTATGTGATTGGTATTGTTCTAAATTTTACAAGACAAGAAGAATACAGTTTCATATAGAGACGAGTTGAAAACAGAAATGATAGGCATAAGTAAAACCAGTAGAATGAAAAATTTAGTTAATGGCAGTAAAAATTAAATGTGTTTTTTGTGGACATGTCTTCATGAGAAGTTGGGTGGATGAAGATCAGATTATAAAAAGCAGGTCAAGAAAGCCAAAAAATATGGATGTAAATAATTCAAAATTAAAGAGTGAAGAGGAATGTACCACAAGGTACTTGTTTGTTTGTGTAGTTGTATTGTGGTATAGAGCAAACTGTCCCTTCAACCCAACATGTCTGACTCAGCATTTCATTTTTTTTTAGATACCGGATTTGTCCTCATTAATTCCTGCTCATTTGTCCAGTCTGGTTAGTTAATTTCTGTGCCCACCACTGGCAGGTGGATTAGTTCTAGATCAGTTTTGTTTCAATGATCCTATCTCAAAATGACAGGACAAAATCCCTTTAATAAAATTATGGATATGTACCAGATAAATACCAGTGGATAAAGAGATACAGCGAAGACGATGGCGCTGGATATGGCACACATTGTGGAAGCCAACTGGGAGTATTACACAACAGTCCCTTTTTTGGAATCCCCAGGGGAAAAGACAAAGAGGAAGACCAAGGAATTCTTGGAGAAGACAGATAGAAGCAGAGATGAAGATGATGGGGAAGACATGGAATGATCTTAAAAGAATGGCAAGAAACAGAACGACTTGGAAAGTGTTTGTTGAAGACCTACACTCCACAGGGAGCTGAAAGGTAGAAGAAGAAGAAGATCCTAATTTGATGGTGAGCTTTGAGTCACTAACCATTTTCAGTTAGGTAACCTTCTAGCTTGCTGGCCCTTACTGTAAGATGGAAAATCCAGTACAACTCATTCTGCTAGTATGTTAATGTGGAAGATCATATTTAGTTCCAAAGTAAATATAACAATTTTATTTCTATATATCACAGATAAAATGACCGTTCAATGTTTATATATGCATATAATGAATATGTAACATTTTTATATATGGAAGTGAGTCATGGACGATAAGTAAGACTATACAAAAAACATTAGAGGCAGCTGAGATATGTTTATCAGAAGAATGCTACGATTTCCATGGATAGCAAAAATGATAAATGAAGAATGTTTAAAACAAGCTGTAGAAACCATAAATATCATCAAAATCATAAGGAAGAGACAATGTACATTTATTGGACATGTCATGCAAAAAGAAGGCATTGAGAAATTATGACATGCATGAAGAACCAAGAGATGTGGAGACAGATGATTGCCTACTCCAACCAGCATGGCTTCTGATGATGATGAATGTTTTTATATGCGTTAGAAACAAAATACTGATAGTAGACATGGATAACAGTCAGTGATTTTGTAAACTCTTATACAAAAACTTTTTTTTTACTGTTAACTACTTTTATGTCTACTACCAATTCCTACTTCTCCTGATTGACAATGCTGCCAAAGAGTAAGCTACTCACAGCAACTGGTTAGTAAAGAGGAAGAAGATATTATTAATTATAGGTTTTTCCACTTTATTGTTATTCTTTAAATCCTTGTTTAAGATTTTTCATGTTAAGTTTCATCGATACATTTCAGACACTCATCTGCACTGCCTGTCAAACTATATTATCACCATTGCTGGTTCAGCAAACTGAAGATGGAGGGCTCAAAAATCAGAGCACAAAGTTCTCCCATCAGACAATTTGCCAGCACTGTCGTCGCCGCGATAACATTCAACAAATTTCTGTCCCACATGTCTTTCGGTATCTTGTTGCTGAGTTGTCTAGTATTGGGGTTATGGTCAACTTGGAGGTCAAACAGAACATATAGTAGCAATAAACTAGATAGTAAAATGATTCACTTGTAAATACATGTAACTTGAAACTGTAGAAATATTTAGTTTAAACACATGGCTAGTGACAGTTCTAAAAGAGAACTCCTAAAAAAAATTCAGAAAGAAACAATCAACATTTTTCAGGCACATCATGAGAAGAGGAAAGTTGGGATACTTGGTTACAACTGGCAAAATAAAAGGAAAGAGAGATCATGGATGACAAAGAGAGAAAATACTGGATAGCTTGGTGTCATGGCATGGAAAACAGTCAACAACAGAACTGATATGATGCAATGTAGATAGAAGATTGTGGAAGGACATGATCGCCTACGCCAACCGGTATGACACATGATGATGAGTGACAGTAATGTTAATTTAATTAGTCAGATGGATGGCATGGAGAACATCATTATATCTGGAGAAGTGCATGTATGGTAATTTTGTAAATGATATGTTTAGAATATTTAAAGTTTAACTGAAAGAAGTTTACTGTGTTTTCACCATTCAAACATGAACTACCTTTTTTTTTTACATACTTTTATTTGGTATATAATTTAATAGCTTATGAAGTAAGTAAGAGAGATATACAACAGTGATTTCAATACCATGTCAATAAGTAGCTCTCATTTAGTTCTCTAATTTTCATTATAATTTGTTTTAAATCTACAATTAAAGGTTGTATTAGAAGAATGATGTGTAGGACTAAATGAGTTAACAGAAATGTTATACTTCTCTTACTATAATTTGTTTGTTACAAATGTAAATGTTTTTTCCCCTGGTTGTAATGTAATTGTAGCAGCAGAAACTCTGAGGCTGTTAAAGCATAATACGACACACACACATCCCAAGCAGCTAGGATAGGAAAGTTATACTGTTCCAGATTTTAATTTAAGCCTCTCAGTTGATATCTTCTCACTGCAAGACAATCTTTTGGTAACATTGCAACTGAAGTTGTGAGATCTCTGTGGAGTAATTCAAACACTGTTAGATACGACATATGATGCTAGGCCACAGAGCAATTGTATCCATTATTGATAATATGATATAAGCATATGAGTACTTAAACCAAGATTGATTGATGGGTCTGATATTTTTTGCTATTTCTGAAAAAAGAAAATATATGATGATAATAAATTATTATGTGAAAAGCTTTTTCTGTGGGGGTGAAATAAAAACTTCAAAATGTTCGAACTTCAAAATTTCTTCAAAACTGTGCAATCCATTTTTGACAATAGAAACAAGAAAGAGTTCTTAAATGTTATGTAGCGCCAGTCTTAAGATATGGATGTGAATTATGGACAATAGAGCAATAGATAAGAAAATCACTGTAGGCTGTAAAAATGTTGTTTTACAGAAGAATGTTGAGAATACCATGGACCGCTAAGAAGAGTAATGAAAATGTTCTGAAAGAGGCCAAAGCAGAAAGAGAGCTGATTTCCAATATTAGGAAAAAACAATCATTATTTGGCCATACAATAAGAAGGAAACAGCTGGAATATATTGTGACAACTGGGAAAATTGAGGGACAAAGAGATAGGGGGGAGCAAAGAGAAAAGATATCAAACAGCTTAAAAGAATGGCTTGGCAGAAGGTCAACAACAGTAATGATAAATAACTGTCAAAATTGAAAATTGTGGAGAGATATGATCACCTATGCCAGTAGGCATGGTACTTGATGGCGATGATGAAATAAAAACTCAAACACCTCCTGACGATATCACTGTAAAACACCTTTTATTCTCTGGACCTATCAGTTCTCCTGGCAGACCCCAGAAACACATGATGCCGTTTTTTTTCAAAATAAATTATGTTTCATAAAATAACCTGATCATTAAAGTAAACTAGATGCACAATTGCAGATGTTGGCTATAATCAGATGTCTATAATATAAATGTTCAAGGACATATGTGGCTTGTGTTATCACCATTTATATGAGGGCACGGCAACTGTTAGATGATTTCATGATTGCGGAATCTCAATTGATATGAGTTGGAAATAATGAATGGTCTGTGTATCTAAACAATGAGTTACTGGTTCTCTTAGCTGCTTAGCTTTCACTGTATGTTAAACAATGAGTCACTGGATCTCTTAGCTGCTTAGCTTTCACTGTATGTTAAACAATGAGTCACTGGATCTCCCAGCTGCTTAGCTTTCACTGTATGTTAAACAATGAGTCACTGGATCTCTTAGCTGCTTAGCTTTCACTGTATGTTAAACAATGAGTCACTGGTTCTCCCAGCTGCTTAGCTTTCACTGTATGTTAAACAATGAGTCACTGGATCTCCCAGCTGCTTAGCTTTCACTGTATGTTAAACAATGAGTCACTGGATCTCTTAGCTGCTTAGCTTTCACTGTATGCTAAACAATGAGTCACTGGTTCTCCCAGCTGCTTAGCTTTCACTGTATGCTAAACAATGAGTCACTGGTTCTCTTAGCTGCTTAGCTTTCACTGTATGTTAAACAATGAGTTACTGGTTCTCCCAGCTGCTTAGCTTTCACTGTATGTTAAACAATGAGTTACTGGTTCTCTTAGCTGCTTAGCTTTCACTGTATGCTAAACAATGAGTCATTGGTTCTCTCAGCTGCTTAGCTTTCACTGTATGCTAAACAATGAGTCACTGATTCTCTATCAGCTGCTTAGCTTTCGCTGTATGCTAAACAATGAGTCACTGGTCTCCCAGCTGCTTAGCTTTCGCTGTATGCTAAACAATGAGCACCTCTGTTGCCACAGCTCAATAAGGTTGGTTTTGACCCTTCTGATATTTAGCTTTGAGAGGCTTGTGAAATGAGTCCCTTAACAGCAGCAATAAATGTCCACATTGTTGCAGGTTATTCCAGGCCTCCATCTGGCTTAACAATTATGTTAACACACACACACACTGACTAATATAACAAATGTATGAAATGAGTGGTCATCATCACTTGTGATGAACAGACAACAAACGATTTTAAGCAGAGTAAATTGTAAATTGTGTCATAAGAGGCGACTAAGAAGGTTGATCGATGGCTTGACAAGCTGTCATTGTAAAAAGTATTGTTATGGAAACAGAGCCATAAGTTTTGGAAGCAGTGATCTGCAATATGTGCCATTTTGGCATGCAAGGTTTCTGTTTTTTGAGATTGTAATTCTGCCCTATGTGCCGTCTTCTGCTCGAAAGGACGATAGATAGATAGAAATTGTAATTGTCACACATTGTGCTGTTGGTGCCCATAATTTTTGTTTCTATGATCATTAGTACATTAATGAGATGTATGCTTGGTAACATTCCAGATTGCTGTTATACCCAGGGAAAATCTCTGGTACCTATTTTCAGGTGCTGTGTGGAATACTAAAGCTGAGTTGTTGGAAAAAATGTGTCACTTTGAAAATGTAACCTGGCCTGCCTAATCAGTATATTAGTGCAACAACCCCTTCATGTCTAGGTTTTATTAAAATGTCTAATGTACAATTCTGTTTGTGTGTGTATGTGTAAATAAATTAACATAAATTTATAATACCTTCATAAATTATGAAACCAGGTGTTCTGATAAAAGATGAGAAGTGGAGAATTTCATTTCTAAATATATGTGTTCATTATTCCTGCATTGGTTATTGATATTTTGCAGTTTATGAGCCCCGCTCGTTTCACCCAGGCTAGAATGACTTCATGCTTACATAAAAACTGGTTGTTTTGGAAGAGGTTTAATTGGAGTCTGTTATCAGCAGATAATATAAGAACTATAAAATTGTTAAATGTTTGATTTAACTATAATTAAATTGTGTGTATATATATATTATATATATATATTCCTGAGGTGCAATGAGGATGACTTTTCAACTAAACCTACTTTGAATACAGTCTTTAAATAAAAAAATTAATTTCTTCTTAATTATTTTGTTTGTTTTTTATTTTAAAATTTCATTTATTAAAATGGTCACTTTTTAAAAAAATTCTCAGTTATTTGAGAGAGCGTAAGTGGCTACAGTAAAGCAGCTGTTGTAATGTTTATTGAATGCTTACAAATTGGGTGTGTTGGTAGATGCCCAAGATGCTATACAGGGAATAAACAAATTGTAGCCACTCATAACTAACTGTTCAGTGAACTTAAACTAATCACTTTTCTGCTTTACCTCCCCACAGTAACCTTGGAAATGTGCTACTGATAATATGTTGTTTTTATGGGAGTACAAAATATTTGGCCAAGTGAATAAGGGTTGTAGATGGAAAGCAAACTTGGTGTCACCAAAAAAAAATGATATGATACAGGTGATTGTGTCTTGTGCCTGAAATGCAGTTACTAGTGTTTGATGTTAGCCACAGCATGTTGCCCCATGGATAAGGAAGGACACAATTATTGGGTTACCAAAAACAAATAACTGTATTGTACTTTTATTGCTTTCCTATACAAACTGATTATAAATAATCAACATGATGTTCCTTATGATTATGGATTTCTTCTCTTTGATCATGGCTCATTCAGACTAGGATTATGAATTCTCTTATGAAAACTGTAGTTTCTTTCCCAAGGCAGTGGGTGTAGGCCACATTTAACTTCAGTTCAGGAGACAGTCTTATAGGATGTACCTTCATTTCATGTCTTCTAAGGTGACACAGGCTCATGGTAGCTATCTTCAGTTTGAAGTACAGTTATTGTGTCATTCTGTTGTGGTCTGTGCTGAGGCTAAATGTGATAATTTGGTCTCCTGAACAGTTGGTCATATCCATCCTCTTTGTTCTGTTTGGAGGGGCTTTGTTTTCACTGTGTGGTATTGGTATTGAACACTTGAGAGATTCTCTGTCAGTAGTTCCTGCAGAGTCATTAAAATGAAGATCTGAATAATTTAAGTGTAACACCATAGGGTAGCTCTACCATCAATGCAGAATAGCTGATTCAATGGATTCCATCTCACTGTAATTTTCCTGGAGGTGATGAAGCAGACAAGTTGGTAAACTATACTGACCAGATACAAGTACAATTATATGAGGAATCATTGAGGTTTGTTAGGAACAAATATATCAACAAATGAAATAAAGAACACCAAGGTTACCAGAAAAATTATACCTACTTCCAACTCAACAGAGAACACATTTTTTTCAAACAGGCCACAATATATTGAAGTATCATCTTTTCAACGCCCTAAAGATAGGGGATTTCAGTCCCTTGACCCTGAAAGGCAAATGAGGAAGGAAAGAAGAAGGATAGGAAACTGGTAAATGTAGCACAAATAAATGAATGCCAAATATCTGCTATAATCATATGCAACAAATGAGCATAGAAGGCTCTTGTGGTCATCACCAAAGCCATACCAGGACATGTATGGAAATGTCACCAGTCTTGAATTGACCAGTGCTTCTCTTTGAACCTTTTAATAATGACATCTAGAGGTGTATGCTGAAGGATTATTACAGACACAAAGCATCTACTTGTCAACAGCTTGTAAACGCTGGTAGTTACTTGGTGTGATAAACATAACTGATAATAAAGTTTCTCCTAATTACAATTATATTGTTTTTATGTGAGTGCATATGGCAGACAATATTACTTCAAAAGTTTCTCCTACAGTTCATGTTTTCAAAAACAATTTATTGATTGCACACAAAGAGTATGGGAGCCGCAATAGTTCGGTGGTTAGTGAATTGGAATACAAAGGACAAGAGGTCAGGTCCTGGTCGACTGCTTTCGGGTTCACCCAGCCTTAAATGGGTAACAGATTTTTTTTCTGGGAAAGTAAAGCGGCATGAGTGCAATATCGATCACATAACATCAAAAATCATGTGCAGAAGGTCTATAATAAACTATGGCCACTAACAACCATATTTCCTAAATGCCACTTTGCATGACGGGGCTCTTTACTTATTTACACAAAGAGTATATTATTATAGTTACAGCTGGATGTTTTGGGTTGAAAGGCACATCTCCTTGCTGTTATATATCTCGTGTTAGCCTTTTAAATGACAAGATACCCCCTTTGCACCAGTGTCACTGTATCTCATAATAGCATACATTTTCTCAACAGCATAGTGCCCAATACAAACAATACGATTCAACTCATTCTGTGTGGTTTGTCTCTCCATCATATAATCAATTAGTACACGTCTACCACTGCAATTGTGGAGGAGCAAAAGCGCCTGCGGTCGCAATAGCAGGGTCGTCGCACCATCAGCTGACCAAGACCTAGCAGTTCTACCTCCTCGTGGTCTCCCCTGATAACAGTCTGCGTCAAAACAGATGCTAACAGAAGCTCACAGACAGGATAAATCTGATCACAGACATATGCAATGACATATACCATACAGGATACATACCAAATGAACTAAAACATCAGCTTTTATTGCATTGCCTAAAAAGAATGGTGCAGTTGAATGCGGTGATTTTAGAACAATAAGCCTAATGAGCCAGGTAACCAAAATTTTACTATATAAAAGTTATACAAGGAAGGATTCAGAATAAAATTAATACTGAATTAGATGAGCAGCAATTCGGATTCAGGAAAAAACAGTGGGACAAAAGAAGCCATATTCAGCATGAGGACATTGATTGAAAAGTACATAGAAGTAAACAAACCAATATTTGCCTGCTTCATAGACTACACCAAAGCATTTGATAGAGTACACCACAAACAACTTATAGAATGCCTACAAGAGATACCTCTAGATGACATGGACATACGACTAATATGTAATCTATACTGTGAGCAAACAGCAATAATATAGCAACTTCTCATATGTGTTCATTACGTATATTTCCAATGACGCCAACAATGCTTGTGTATCTTTATAATTCGGGTAAAGAATGTCACCCTAAAGGCTTTCTCTGACAGCGGCGGCGAAGTGTTCCAGCATAATGATATATCATACCCTAATGTTTCTATGAACACTATTGTAGTCACCACACAATCGCCAATGGCACACATTAAGACTGAGTTCTCACCGACCATTTCGCAGGCCGGCAGTGAACTGACGGTGTGTGAGGCGCAAACATTTGCAGACACCTATTGTCTGGACGGGTATTCTTGGTCGTTTTGTGCAGTGTGTAGTGGGTGTAGCAAAAGCTGCGACGTCATCATCGGTACGTGTCACGGCAAATGCTCATATGGGATCTATGGACACGATTGCTCCAGGTCTTGTCTCAGTGTCTGTCCTTTATGTGGGAAAAATCCGGAAAATGTCTACAATGTAAACATCCTGGCTATACCTGTAATGACACTTGTCCCGATGGTAATTTTGGGCTACATTGCGAACAGACGTGTTCTGATGGCTGTGACATCATATGTGACCCGGAAAGTGCAGACTGCACGTGCAAGGAAACGTACTACGGGTCAGACTGCACTCTCAAATGTCCAGACAACTGTTTCAACGACACATGTGAACAGTCAACCGGGAACAATGCATGCAAGGGAAAGTTCTACGTGTCAGACTGCACTCTCAAATCTCTGGACAACTGTTTGAAGGAAACCTGTGGACAGTTAATCGAAACCTGCGTCTCGTATGTCGATGATTCACACGTTAAGAAGAGTCTGCAGACTAACCCAAGCATGTGGATACCTTAATGTGTTTATGTGCTAGACTTGGCACATTTCTTGGTGTTTTTCAGTAAAGACATGACTCATATCTTAATGTTTTTCTGTGCTAGTCATGGCTCATATCATGGGGTGTTTTTGTGCTAGCCATGGCTCAAATCTTAGCTTGTGTGTGTGTGTGTGTGCTAGCCATGGCTCATATCTAGATGTGTGTCATGTTAGTCATATCTCATATCTTGGTGTGTCCGTGTTAATCATATCTCTTATCTTTATGTGCGTCTGAGTTTAGTAATATATCATAACTTAGTGTGTATCTGTGTTAGTCATGTGTCATATCTTTGTGATCACACACAGATCAACGTCACTTCTTCGGATGATGGAAATGGGAGTTAAGATGGGCACAGCCAGAAATGAGACACTTAGTGGCCGTGTAAGAAGACTTATCAACCAACATAGAACTGGAGTCGTCAGTCGCTGGACACTGAGGGAATTGCTGAGGAGGGGATCTGAGCACCTATGGACATGTTCGGAGTGCAATGATGATGACCCGCAAATAACTCAATCTTTGTATGTGCATGTCTGGGTTAGGGATATCTCATATCTTTGTGTGCATGTTTATGTTAGTCATATCTCATATCTTTGTGCGTGCATGTCTGTGTTTGTCACATCTCATATTCTTGTGTGTGCATGGCTATGTAAGTCACATCTCATATCTTTATGTGCATGTCTATGTTAGTCATGTGTCGTATATCTTGATGTGTGTCGGTGTTAGTCATGGCTCGTGTACATGTATGTGAACGGGTGTTCAGTCAGAGTGGATCTGGCGGACTCTAAATGTGACGTTCTGTCTGTGGGGGCGATCAACACACTTAACCTGACAGCTGACTTCATGTGGGAGTCTGGAATCCTACTCTGACTGAGTCCTGATCGCAGAGTGAGGGAGAAAGAGAGAGAGAGTATCTTTTACTTTATAATGAAAAATGCGTCACTACCGCACATGGCGGACATTTTCCCTTCTTGTTTACTTTACTACTAGCGACAAAAAGAGAGTTTGTTGCTGTGATCATTGACATAAAATAGCGCATATATCCAAATATCCGTGGATTATAATAGTCCTTTTAAACGCAAGGGTTAATCTTTTATTACGTGAATACATCTAGTCTGGATTAAAATACTAAGTGGAACTGAAAGGTTGGTTACGGAATAAGTTCCGGTTTTGTTGGCGGTCTGGTTTATAGTTTATGGCATGGTATTTATTATTGTCATTGTCTGATTGATACATCGTGACAGTATCTCAGTATACTATTAGTAGTATAATTAATATTTGAATTTAGTTTGCATTGCCCTTTACAGTTTACAATTATTATTTAATTAACTAAACTTAATTCTTCGTTTCACTTTTTTTTGGTCTTTCTTCGTGTTCACCGTGTTGCACGTTGAAATTCGCGATAGGAGGTTAAAATAAAATAAATCTAAAACAAAATTAAAACGTTAGCTTTTAACTCATCCATTAACTAAGTTACTAACAATAGCATGACTTTATAAACTGGTTTTTAGCAGCGAATATAGGACCAGAAGTTTGTACTGTACTCATGTAACAGGTCATCATCAGAAAAAATAGTTGAAACTGACTCAACAGCTGCAACAGAGATACGCAAAACGAAACACGAACAAAATAATATTGTTTTCCCACAGTTGAGTCGTTTGGGGACTTATTGAAGAAGTAGAAGAGCGCCGAAGAGGCCCTGGATAGTCTTAGCTGAGCCACAAAATGAGATGTCTGAGCCCTGAGGGAATGTGTGAATTCGATAGTAAAAATACTGGGAAAGTTTGGCACATCAAGTAGCTAAAAGTCACATAAAACAAATGTAAGAAATTACGTCAATATAACAACTTTAGAAATTGAAATGAAAGATAAAAGAGGTGAATATATTGTCTTCAATTTGCCCCATTGATTCTGCTGTCGAACATGCCATTCTTTACTTTTCTAATGTTCACAGGGCGACAGATCAACATTTATATAAGCTACCTGGCAAAACAAAATATGGCAGCTTTTATTCTTTCTCTCACTCTCTCTCTCTCTCGCTTTCTTTCTTTCTTCTTTCTTTCTTTCTTTCTTTCTTTCTTTCTTTCTTTCTTTCTTTCTTTCTTTCTTTCTTTCTTTCTTTCTCTCTAATTCATACTTTCTATTTCTCTTTCTACTGGCAATAGACTGAATTATGAAAATAACTCAGAACAGATATGGAATCCAGTGGTCACTGACCAAGCAACTTAACGATTTAGACTTTGCTTTTGAAATAGCTTTCCTATCACATAATCGTGAACAGATGCAAGAACAACAGAAATGGTAATCATGAAGATACAGACATTCAGAATCAAAAGAATGGAAATGTCAGGACAAAATCACTGACATAAAATTATGGAAAAGTACCAGCCAGTGGATAAGGAGATACAGTGAAGATGATCCTGCTGGTTAGGACATACACTACAGAAGCCAACTGAGAGTATAATACAACAGACCCTTTGTTGGAATCCCCAGGGAAAAAGACAAATAGGAGATCAAAGTATTTTTGGAGAAGACAGATGGAAGCAGAGATGATGATGATGATGGGGAAGACATGGAATGATCTTAAAAGAATGGCAAGAAACTGAATGGCTTAGAGTGTTTGTTGATGACCTGTGCTTCACAGGGAGTTGAAAGATAGAGGAAGAAGAATGTCTATAGATGCTGTATTCATGTGAATGTCATCAAACAACAGCAAGTTATGATTGTATTTCTTGGCTGCCATAGGAGCAAAACTAAAACTGTACTTCCCTTGACACTCAGTGGGGTGGAAGTCAAAGCGAAAAGAAAGAAGAAGACATACAAATTCAGCAGGCAGTTTATTTGACACATTAAAGTTGCCAGTCCCATAATTATTCTTCTTAGTTACCTTTCACAGATTGCTGACACTGAGGAATTGATGTAAAATAAATAATAAAAGTGTGAAGTGAGAAAGGCCTAAGTATATAACTGTATATGTTGCAATTCCATTGAATGAACATTCATTTTGTGATGTCCAATTGTAGACAACACTAACTTAGAACGATTATATTCCATTTTGCATCATTATCAAATAGAGAAGTGCAGTCACCATATTTTGGTGTGAACAGTCACAGGTAAGCTTCCAATAAAATGACAGACAGACAGTCATGGCTGTCCAGAATGCTAAGGTTAGGCAGCAGAGTGCCGATCCTAAAGTCTTTCAAGTAAGAACAAATATCTATCTTGGTCTTTTTTCATTAAACCATTTCCAGAGTTGGAATTTTACTGTTTTCGTTGTTGCATTTTGACATTGCTTATTTACTTTTGATGTTATCAGTTACTCCCATACCTTATAGGCTATAAAATACTTTGTAAAATACACAATATTTTAGGTAAATAAAACACATTTTCAAAAGTTGGGAAATGAATATTATAATTTAAAAAAAAACACGTTAATCTAAGAAGCATTTCCAAAACAAAGAAAAAATGTGAACAGTAACTTGACTCATGTTTTTGAATTAAGATCTAAATTGATACAATGTTCTGTTGTACATTTGAAACAAAACTCTTACAGGGGCACTAAATTCATTGTCTCTCAAGTGTGTAAAACTCTACTACTAAAAATTCAATGTGTTTGATGCTGTAAGCTCTTGGCTCTCTATTATGTTTGGTATAGTTACTATATTTATCAGTATAAATTGCCCTTTCAATGTTTAAGTTCAACTAGTTTATTGAATGTACTCAGTCTATTTTTATCTTTTTGGTTGTATTGGTGGAAATAGTCAGTAATGTAATATTTGAATATTAACTGCATATACTAAATCTTCTAGCACTGAGAACATTGGCCATTGTATTCATCTTGGTATATGACCTGTTGCTTATGTCATCACTCAGTGAGGTAACAGCCAAGAAGAGTATAATTAATAAAGGGCGCCCTTGTCTTTCTCCCATTTTTACTTTAAGCAAATTGCTACTGTTATTGACACCTCTTGTGAATTTTTATATATATATGTCTGTCTGTCGAACCGTTGTCAGCCAATAGGACATAGACTCAGATACCCTTTCCCCGTTTTGAATTTTTTTTCTGGCAGACTCTCAATCCTTGCAAAGATCTTTTATCAGATCTCACCATTTGTCTCTGTTCTGTGCAAGCATCTCGATCTCATTGAGGGACCTGATTCCTGCTGTCTTTGCCATCCTGATCAATGTTCTTCTCAGTGTTTCTCTTGGTTGGTCACTTTTCCTCCTACCTGTTGTTTTCCACTTGAGGGCTTGCTTTGCTATTCGGTTATTATCTCTTCTCATCACATGTCCAACATCCTCTCTTGATCATTGATGATATCAGTGCTTGATTGGTGATTTCTCCAATTTCCTCTGCTTTGAATTCGTTCCACGCTATATCAAGCAAGTTCCCTAGACATTTATCTCCAAATGCGTCCAACCTCGTCTCTATATCTTTTGTTGTTTTCCAGCTCTTGCATTCATACATAAGGGTTGATAACACACAAAAACATACTAGGATATATCAAAGTAGATGGAAAGAACCTAGAAAGAACTCTAGAATATAGCTATCTTGGACAGAAATAAATAAAAGAATATGAATGGAAAAAAGATATTTTAATATGAAAAATATTATTACATCAAAGCAAATAACAGCAGATGAAAAAATATGAGTAGTAAAATGTTATATCTACTCAACATTCCTGTATTAAAACATGGACATTAAATAAGAAAACAAAGCAGAAAATTAAAGCCTTTGAAATGTAGATCTATTTAAAAAAATGGGGAGAATTGGGTAGAAGGAAAGGAACACAAGAAGCAAAGTTCTGAATCAGCTGAAAATGAATAATGAGTAGATTGTCTATCCAGTTAAGATAATTTTCACAAGCTATTTTCATTCTTTCTATACTGCTAATGAACATGTTAAACTGCTATCATAGTTAGCATAGAATATAATGTTTGTATTTTATCTGTATCCTTTAATAATTTTTAATGTAGTATATAATATGTTTCTCCTTTTTTTAAATAAGTAAATTATTACTCAACAGTATTATATTTCCTCTCTCTAAAGGACAAAGAAGATCACTTGGGCAAATGATCCTATAAAGCATCAATACTGTAGCCAAATTCCTGGTGGCAGAATAAAGTTTGTTGGTGAAGGATTAGAATCAAAGGATATTGCAATGGTTTGTGAAACAATGATTATCTCAGCCTTTAATTGTATATTAATATATACAAAATGTGTGTGCGTGCATGCGCGTGGATGCACACGCGCAGGCACACAAACACCCACCCACTCACTCACTCACTCACCCACCCACCCACACACCCACCCAACCAACCAAAACTTATATAGCTATGTATGATTAAAAGTTTTTGATACAAAAATGTTGCACTGTATTATGAAAGAGTTAAAGCACTTATGTACATGCCTGAAAATTGTTGTCCTTTTCTACATATTCACATATATACATGTGATGTACATTCTCCCATCATTTCTTCATTCTTCACCTTCCTAATGCCTTAATTGTAGAGTTCTTGTGGGCCACGGACATCTGTATTAGTTTCCTGCCAATATCACACTGTCCTCATGTTCATTTGTAAGTAATAATTTCTCCTTATTGTGGTACATGACATTCCCATCTGCTGTAACAATTTCTTAGTAAAGTTTAAAACATTGTAACCAACTCTTGTATATTTTTCTGTGCTCAATTTTGTTCAAAAACAGTTTTCTTCTTAATGATTTAATATGACAACATGTGATTGGGTTATTTTCAAATTATTTCTGTAATTTAGAGAGCCTACAAAGCTATTCGATGATTAGTTTTCAAAAAGAAGTTTGATTAAGATGCAAATTGTCTTTACTCCATTTCCATAAATCCTTAAGGCTAAAGTATTTCTTTAAAGAAATGTATAATTTAATCTTGCACTTTATCTGACAGTTTTTTCATTCTAGCATAAGTTATTGTTTGGTATTTTATATTTAAAAAATATTAACCAATTTAACCAATGCACATTAAATAACCAATATTCTTGTTGCTTACAGGAGGCTAAGTATTTTGTTGTAAATGATGACACTGCCGAGTATCTGGATGAAACCGCCACAGACATGGCCAGTGCATGGAACATGAGGACTCCAAAGCTAGTCCTCTCAGTAATTTCAAGTCGTCAGTACTTTAAACCTTGGAACAGACTGCAGGATGAGGAAGATTTTCAGGGTGGTCTGATGATGGTAACTGTGTATAAATTAACCCATTTTAGTTTCACGATAATATCTTCAACAATCATTATTCATTCAGATTGGGATTTTGGATTCTCTGTTGAGATTTGCTCACTGGTCCCGTGTTTTGATTCAACCATACACTCTTAAAAAATGAAGGGGGTAGGCCTAATTTTTCTCTCAAATTTTGCATGCTGAAGACAGTCTTGTTAGATCTTTCTATCTTTCATTCACCTGAAGTATAGTATCTGCCACATAATTTCTTGTATAAATTTTGCTGTTTTTTGTCGTTCTTACAGAGGCCCATGTAGCCTTGTCTGTAGTGTCTATGGGACAGTAAATTTTCTTTAGTGTTCTATATTCAATGCAGCAGAAGATTTACTAAAATCTGTCTTTGTAGTCATCCCATAGAAGTCAGGTGCCACTGATTGCAAAGACGATCACACTATTAGTCTCATGAGACATATGACGAAAATATTACTAAGAATCATAATAAGATATGTAAGAAACAAAATAAAGCCAGAAATAAGTGAGGAACAATGTGGATTTGTGGAAGGAAAAGGCACCAATAATGCAATATACATCCTAAAAACATTGATAGAAAGAGTTTTATAGGTAAAAAAAGATCTATACATATGCTTCATAGACTACATAAAAGCATTTGACAAGGTGAAGCATGTTGAAATAATCAAGATGCTGGAGAAAGTAAACATTGACGGTGCAGATGTGAGAATCATAAAAAAACCTGTATTGGCAACAAACAGCAGCCCTAAGAATTAGCAACTAAACAGGACAGTTCCAATATATAAAACAATGAGTCAGACAAGGCTGTGTTCTGTCGCCAGATTTGTTCTCACTTTACAGCAAAAATATAATGAGATCAGTAGTAAACAAAAAAGGAATTGAAATCAACAGTTACAACATAAACAATCTGTGATATGTTGATGACACAGTCTTAATATCAGAGAAGGAGAACGAATTACAAGAAATACTAGGCATAATAGTGAAAGAAAGCAACAAAAAAGGTCTCAGTCTGATTAGTAAGAAAAAAGAAGTAATGGTCATATTGAAGAAACAATTGTCACCACCATGCAACATATAAAATAAATAGGACAAATCTAAAGTGCAGAGTATCAAATACTTAAGCACAGTAATAACAGCAGGCAGAAGATGCAGCACAGAAATAAAAAGTAGAATAGCTCAGGCCAAAATAGCATTGTGGAAAATGAAAAATATCTTGTGCAACAAATCTATGTCAAAAGAAATGAGAAAGATAGTTCAGTGGTGCTATATAGAGCCAATTCTGAAGTGAATCATGCACAGTAGACAAACAAATGAAAAGATGATTATAGGCCACAGAGATGAGATTTCTCAGAAGAATGTTGAGAGTTCTCTGGACAGCTAAAAGATCAATGATTCTCATAGAGGCCAACACAAAAAGGGAGCTCCTAAGAAACATCAGAAAGAAACAATCAACATTTTTCAGACACATTATGAAAAGAGGAAAGTTTGAATATTTGGTTACAACTGGCAAAATATAGGGAAAAGAAGATTGTGGACAACAAAGAGAGGATACTAGATAGCTTGGTGTCATGTCATGGAAAACAGTCAATAACAGAATTGTTATGATGTACTGTGGATAGAGAATTATGGAAGGATATGATCGCCTTTGCCAACTTGTATGGCACATGATGATAATGATGATTTAATACAGTCTTGAAGGCAGATTTGTTCAGCTGCTTGGTGTGCTTGTCCACATGTACATGTGGCTGAAGGGCCAGTCTTGAATTTTATATATATGTGACTATAGAGTCAATCATGGCCAGTTCTGAGGCATATAATGATAACTTGTTCCCATCTATTCATATTATGGTAGGTATCTTGATTTGAATTTGTGGTCTTCTGATTGAAGTCTTGTTGGATATATTCTACTGTCACATTTTCTTGAGTGCAGTAGTACTAGCTGTTAAGGTACCTACTTGAATTTGAACTCATTTTATTGTGGCCAATACAAAAGTGAAGTATAACTTCATCTTCTCTGGACAGTTGGTAATTTACATTTTTGTTTTCTCATAACAATAAAAAGGTACTCAATAATTGCGCTCCTCATTTACACTTTTAGTGATCCATATAATGCATTTCAAAGGAGTTTTTTTTACAAAAAGCACATTTTGTCTTACATCTGGTTGATAGTGGAAATGATGTTAAAGATAAATTAGAAATGTTAAAATTAGTGTAAAAAGAAGAAGCAACTGAATAAGGATGGCACTGAAAAAGTCACCATTACATTTGTAAAAATGTCAATGGAACACCTCATGTGTGATGCTACAGAAAGTCTTAAATCTAAAGTAAGTAAAAATAAAACCGTACAGACTTTCTGTCAGCTGTATCATAATTACACATTCAAGGAATTCATAACTCATTCAGCACTACCAATAGAGTAATACTTTTACAATCTTCTTAATTCCTATTGAATTGATCTATCAGCTTTTGTCCCTTTTGTCATTTGATCTCTAGTTGACAACCATGTAGTGGTATTTGTAATTGTTTGTGAATTGTATTTAAAAAGTGTTTTATTCGTATATATTTTTGAAGCTAGATATCCTGTATACCTCATACTGCCTCCTGCATAACCATATTTATCATTACAATTCTTGAAGTTTTGTTTATATAGTCAATCTATATATGTCTCATTCTGCCATTTGTGTAAAGTAAGCAACAGTGTAAAATTAGTTAATGTAAAATGTCTTATCCTAGGCTGCAAGTCTGACTGACATGTGGATTTTATCAGAAGGGCCGTACAGTGGTGTAAATGCCATAATAGGAAAGGCTGTAGCTACTGAAAGAGCCAGAAGAAAGATTCTGCATACTGAACAAACTTTGATGCGATTTATATCATCTGAGAGATTGCCCCGATTGACGGTGATTGGAGTAGTGGCAGAACAAGACCTGAGCAGACAATTGGCAGAAGATTTGAAAAAAGGATGTGTATGTTCTATGGCTTTCAGACCAATGAAGTTATTTTCTTTGTTAAAAATTTCTGGACCATCGTTGCTTTGGCATTTTTTAAATTAATGTGGATTTCTTTGCTTATAAGATTTAGAAATGTTTTTTTGCTGCTATAAGGAATACTTATAACATATTCCTTATAGAGAAAACATCAAGAGAAAACCCTCAAGAGAAAACCCTCAAGAGAAAACAAAAACAAAAAATTTTTAGATTCTGAATAGGCTATAATAGATTGAAGTACAATCTTTTCAACACCTTATGGATAATAACCTCTGGTAACAAACCAGTAGAAGAGATTGATTACTTTACCTATCTTGGAAGTCACATTGATCGAGAAGGGGATACAAGCAAAGAAATTAGAACCAGAGTAGCTAAAGCAGCAATGTCTTTCAGAAGCCTTGAAAAGTTGTGGAAATCAAAACTCATCAGCACAAACACAAAACTTAGACTATTCAAATCAAATGTACTATCAACCCTTACGTATGCGTGTGAAAGCTGGAAAACAACAAGAGATATAGAAACAAAGTTGAACGCATTCAAAAATAAATTTCTAAGGAAAATACTTGGTATAGCGTGAAACGAATTCGAATTATGATTGAAATTAGAGAAATCGCCAATCAACCACTAATATCTTCAGTAATAAAGAAAAGACGATGGTCATATGTTGGACATGTGATGAGAAGAGATAATAACCGAATAGCAAAGCAAGCCCTCAAATGGGAAACAACAGGTAAGAGAAAAAGAGGAAGACCCAGAGAGACACTGAGAAGAACATTGATGAGAGAGGCAAGAGCAGCAGGAATTGGCTCCCTCAATGAGATAGAGCTGCTTGCACAGAACAGAGACAAATGGCGAGATTTGATAAAATATCTTTAAAAGAATTGAAAACTGCTAGAACAAAAATTCAGATAAGAGAAGGAGTTTCTTGGTCTACGCCCTATGGCCGGCTACGGCTCGAAAGGTCGATAGATAGATAGATTAATGAAAGAAACACAAAATAATTAGTATAAATCAAAATAGTACATACTTAAAACAAATGATAGACTATCACACACACATTTTGTATAATTCTTTGTGAAAGCAGAGAAGTAACAGTATTATACCCAACATGCTGTTTTTGATACTTTGAAGGACTTAGTTTTGATAGGGACTCTCCCATGTGGTAAACAAAATCCCAAAAACCTAAATAAGAGATTTTGAAATATCTTTGTTGAAGACCTGTGCTCCATTGAAACCTAATATGATAATGATGATATTGATAATGATGTTAGTTGTTCTTAAAGTATGATACACCTCTATGCATTTTTAATTAATAAAAGGGTCAGTCAAAGTGTTTTGCACTTTACTAAGAAATCGCTAAGGCAGATGGAAATGTTATGTATGAGCATCATTGTAAAGGCACTACTGATTGAAATTTCTTACATGTACATGACAAGCTTGGGATGCCATGTGAAAGAGAAATTAACAGTAAGATGATGCAGTTGTGTATCAAGCGCATGAGGTAGTCAAAAAGTTTTACACTTTAGTTTGAGGTTGTCCAAAGGCACATTCTGAAAATTTGAGTCTTTCTCTGCACATTCACCCCTCTAAGTGAGGGACTTCCAGCATTGCTTCTTCACCTTCCTGATGCCCTGATTGTAGAACGTCTAAAAATTATACCCCAAGCCACATCTCCATTTCAGCAATAATATCTTCTTTTTTTTTAACACAACATCCATTGCACACTATGCACTCATAAGAAATTTCAACCAATTGTGTTTCTTTACATTGATACATAGCATTCCCCTTATTTATCTGCCTTAATGATTTCATACTACTTATGGACGTGTCCAATGTGCAATGAGGATGATCCATCAACTAAACTAAACTTACTAAAGTTCAGAACTGTTTGACAAGCCCTTATAAATTTATGTTTGATTTAAATTGTTAAGCATTCACATTTAATGAAATGAGAGTCTGTGAAGAATACTTAACGTAACAACAGGATGAAATGGAGAAACTAGGAAAAGGCTTGGGATAACACCTGATCCCTTCCCAATCTTCACCCAGAGATTACAAATGAATTAGTTTGTGATTGTAAAGCAGTTACAAGCAAATAAAATTCCATAATAAGTAAATCAGATGCAATATTAGAAGAGGTAGAGGAATATTTGCCATGAGATCAACAAACAAAAGATCTGTAACCATATACAGCACTATGTGTGAAATGAATCAAAGTGCACAGTTAAGAACACTCTTTATTTTCTTGTCGCTGTAAGATAAAAGAGGATAAAGAACAAAATCGAGCCCCAGTAGACACCATTTTACGTGGATGTCTGAATTTTAAATTTCACCTCTGATAGAAAATTTGACACTATATGCAACAGAACCAACTTGGCAACATCAGACTGATTGGAAAACAACAGGTACAACCTACTTTCCTTCTGAACTACATTTAGAGCTGTGTTATAGCTTTTTTTATTTGTTTGTGTATCCTTTGCTATTTGGAATTACCTTTGATTACATAATGAGTAAATATTGCAAAGGCAATAATGGCATTAAATGGTATGGCAAAAATTACTTGGAAGACCTAGATTTTGCAGCGGATAAAGTGTTGCTAAGTGACAATATCAACAAGATGCAAAATATCACAGAAATGCCTAATAAAAATACTCTGTATTCAATAGAATGAGTTCACAACTAATATTGAAATAAGTCAAATGGTCATGCAACCAAAGATCTCATCTACAATTAGGAAAAGAATATGGACATATGTTGGACTTGTGATGAAAAGAGACAAGATAATACCAAAACAGGCTCTTCTATGGGAAACATCAGGATACAGAAAAAGAGGAAGACTTAAAGAGACATAAAAATAATACTTAAAAGAGAAGCAGAGTTGGCAGTCATAGACTCATTAGATAAGATTGAACTTCTCGCCCAGAACAGAGATTGGTGTTGAAAAACACTATAAGTCCTATGCAATGTCTAACGGTGTGGGAAGGAACAAGATTCAAGAATCTTTCATTATTAGTTTTACCAAAGTGTAATTTCATGTTGAAATATAATATATATGACCTTTCGCGTCTTGACAGATGGTTGGTAGCAAACAATAAAGATATGCATTTATGGTACCTGACCACATTTTTGTTCTCCTGCACCATTTGTCTTCTGGCATTGGCATCAATGCCTCCTTGAATGTTGCTGAACCATTTTTTATTTTTCTTCTCCATGTGCCACATTCTGATAACAAATTTTCCCAGTTTCTTTCGCTGATAGAGAATTTACTCAAGGAAGTGCTGCAATCATTCTTATACCTCAACATTGGTCTGCCCTTTGATCTCTTTTCATTCCTGAATTTGCCATACAATATTTGTTTGGGAATACAATTGTTGTCCATTCTTGTCACATGGCCCAGTCACCTTAGTCTTTGACTCCTAAGTGTTGCCATTATGGATAAGAGTTTGGCTCATTGTGAGTCATTACAGTTGGTTACTTTGTCCTGACATTTGGTACTTATTATCTAATACGAAATATAATATGTTATCACTGTCAGCAGGATACCAATTCATTTATCACTTACCAAGAAAATCATTTCATTATTTGATTTATCTATGGAGGCTTATATTGATCTGTCCTTGCCATTTTATGTTTGAGATAATATGAGTTAAATTAATATACAATAGAGTGTTTATCCATATAAGTAAAAAGACTCTGAATAGGGTGTAAAGTGATAGCGTTGAGTTTGCAGGTTAATCATGAGATAGTCGATGAAGGCAAGTGAAGAACATTAACAGATTTCAAGATCCATGACTTGAACTGAGCAGGTGTGTTTTGTTATGTCAGCTACTAGGGAGAGGCTAACATCCATGTTGTAGTTTACTTAGAACAATAGCATAGTGAGAATTGAGACCTAAAATAAAAGTTGTTAGCAGAGATGGTACGAAGGTCTTGTGAACTAGAATAGTTCAAAGATATATTAGATTGAGGCTGACCATGGGTATATATGTGTGTGTGTGTGTGTGAGAATGAAGGTCAGTAATCACCATGTTGTTATTTCATATTAAATAGTTGTCAATCGTGCTTGACATGAGTTCTCCTTCGACTTATTTAATTACGTTGTTAGTGCAGGTTTTTGTCAAGGAAACAGGAGAAAAGAAACTTATGCTTTATGTGGAAACTTGACATTTGATTGATGAAACAAGTGGTTTCAAATACAGCTAGTGGGAGTAAATACTATTAGAGAGAGAGAGAGAGACGTACTATTTGTTGGACTATCCAACGTGTGGTGGAATGAATTTATCTTAAAATAAAGACAAGGAACCTTTGTTGTAACCAAGGACCATGACATTTTTGCTGCTATAACCAGTCACCACCACAACATTTTTTGGTGCCATGACAAACCAGCAAACTGAATAATAAGAAGTACCAGTCCAAAGAGATGACATTTTTGGTGTTGTGACCATTTTACTTACCATCTGCTGCTGTGTTATTCTGTGCAATGATTTATCCAATGCTCTTCAGTATTTAACTATGTATATTAATTAAATAAACACATGACATTAATAAGTATTCATGTTCTTTCATCAAGACAGATGTCAAATGAAAATACGACAATCCTAATCAAAGGTGATGATAAAGTAGAAGAATCTGTTCACCAACTAAATCCAAATATGACTCACTATTTTATTGTAACTGAAGAATCCAAACTAGAAAATTTTGTATTTCGCTTGGAAATGCGACTGATGAGGCCAGTGGGGAAGGCACGTCGTTACTTCAGTTTTGGTAAGAATGTAGGTAACACAAGGTATGTGATATTAACTAAATATTGTATTAAAATAAAACCTTGATAAAATATGAAAATCAAAATTCATCCTCAACATTGAGTGCCGTCTCTGCATTGAAAGTTAGCTAACATGGAGTGTCATTCCGCACAGTCTCTTACTTTGATAGTGCAAGTTGTCATAGGCTGACTTGTCCATCTTTTGATGTTACTCGTTCATGTTAGTCTTGGTCTGCCTCCACCTCTTTTACCTTGTATTTTCTCTTTCAAGATTACTTATAGTAGGCATCTGTGTCTTTTAACTTGCCCTAAAAATCTTATTTGTCTTGTTTAAATTGTGTTTAGTGGTTCTCTTTTCATTTTTAGTATTAAGACGAGATAAACAAGCAAAAGGCTTATTTACCAACATTACCACTAGACATCATCATCATCATGTGCTATATCGGTTGGCGTAGGTGATCATGTCCCTCCACAATCTTCTATCTACAGTGCATCGTATCAGTTCTGTTGTTGACTGTTTTCCATGCCATGACACCAAGCTATCCAGTATTTTCTCTCTTTGTCGCCCGCGATCTCTCTTTCCTTTTATTTTGCCAGTTGTAACCAAGTATTCCAACTTTCCTCTTCTCATGATGTGCCTGAAAAATGTTGATTGCTTCTTTCTGATGTTTTTTAAGAGCTCCCTTTTTGTGTTGGCCTCTTTGAGAACTTCCTCATTAAACCACTAGACATAACAGTTTTAAATCAAAAAGATGTTAAAAATTCTTATACAATACAAGTAAAGAACACATATCAGAAGCTGCTAGAAGAAGAAATTGAGCAATGCAGAAGTGAAAATCCTGATGAAAAAGTTACAACCAAATGGCAATGCATAAAGAAAAACATACAAGAAACTTGCAAAATCTTACCCAAAAAAGAAAAGAACAAAAATAAAAAAAGGATAACTGATGCCATCTTGGAAAAAAAGAAAGAAAAAAGATGCAAAGAAAACTAACCAATACAGCGAAATAGATAATAAAATACGCAAAACTGTAACTATGGAAAATAAACAAAATTTAAGAGGGATGCACACAAAAATAAAGAGAATTACTAGTAAAAATAAAAAAGCCACAGAAAATGGATGTATTGCAAACAAAAGAGGAAAAATACTGACAGGTAATAAAGATATAATTAATAGATGGCAGGAATATACAACAGAATTATTTTATGACGAAATGAAAAAGAAATCAATTATAAAATATATGTCAGGCTATAAAATCTTAGAATCTGAAGTGGAAAAAGGAAAAAGCTGCAGGACCTTATAACATACAGATAGAGTTGATAAAGTTACTTAAAGAATTTGGCATTGAAATGATCACAGACATATGCAACAATATATATTGTACAGAATACATACCAAATGAACTAAAACCTCAACTTTTATTGCATTGCCTAAAAGGAATGGTGCAGTGAATGCAGTGATTTTAGAACAATAAGCCTAATGTGCCATGTAACAAAAATCTTGCTAAAAGTTATACAAGGAAGGATTCAGAATAAAATCAATTTTGAATTAAAAAACAATAATTTGGATTTAGGAAAAACAATGGGACTAAAGAAGCCACATTCTGTATGAGGTAATTAATAGAAAGGTACACATAAGTAAACAAACCAATATATGCCTGCTTCTTAGACTACACCAAAGCTTTTGATAGAATACACCATAAATAACTTATAAACTGTCTAAAAGATATATATCTTGATGACATAGATATATGACTAATATGTAATTTATACTGTGAACAAATAGCAATAATAAAATATAACAAAGAGAACTCTACACATATTGATAAAAAAGAGGAGTAAGACAATAAAGACATATGTAGTAAACTGGATGCATTTAAAAACAAATGCCTCAGGAAAATACTTCTTAAGCCAATTGAATGGATTTAAGACCAGTGCAGAAATAAGAGAAGTGACAGGGCATCCAAAAATATATATATAATCAAGAGAAGAATGTGGTCATATCTTAGTCATGTGATGAGAATCTCAAAGCAGGCCCTCAAATGGGAACCAATGTAAAAAGAACACTGAAGCAAGAGGTAACAACAGCAGGCATCAGCTCCCTTGCCAAGATTGAACAACTTGCCCAGAACAGGGAGGTTTGACGAGATTCAATGTAAGTTCTGTGTATGGTCTGATGCTAACAAGGATAGTCCGACACAAGGAATCTAGAATTTGTGTCCCCTGCCCCGTCTTCGATTCGAAAGGACAATAGATCGATAGATATGAAATTAGTGTCATGTAGTTAAATTTATTTTGAGTATAGTACACTGAACATAACGTACAATTTGTTATAGCAGTATTTTAATTGTAGAGTTGCATCAGCTAATATTTCATGCCTTAAGTTTAATCTGTCTTGATAAATCAATAAAAAAAGACTTTTAAATATATAATAATTGTAATACATATTACATATAATATATAGCTCGTGCATGAAATTAATTCAGGAATATATCTGTTTTGGAACATTAATTTTAAAATGGACTTTTGTTTTGAAATTTGTACTTTTAGCTGATTCTGAAACTGAGGCTGGACAGACTCCATTGGTTGGTCTTTTAATCCAAGGTGGACCCAGTGACATTAACCACGTGTTAACTTTGTTAAGCAAAAATGTTCCTGTTATTGTTGTCTGTGGTCAGGGAATGGCAGCGGACATATTGGCTTTTGCCTTTAGGTCTGCACAAAATGTGTAAGTATTTTAAATATCTTTTTTATACAAATTACAATCAGAATGATAGAAATTGCATAATCAGTTACATTTCTTATAACTTTATGCTGCTGTATGAGTATTTGTAATGATGTCTTGTATTGCAAATAAAGTTATTGCATGCCGTAATGATTAATTTAATTTAATTTATTTAAGCATTGCATTCCATGTAATTGCGCTACGTTATGTCAGTACAATGCCATTATGTTTACATTTACAAGTTGTAATAAATAATTTTGTGTAGCTATGGAGATTTATTGAACCGCAATAGCTCAGTGGTTAGTGAACTGGACTACAAAGGACAAGAGGTAGGGTTCGATCCCAACCGACGGCTTCCGGTTCACCCAGCCTTTAACGGGTACCTGAGTTTTTTCAGGGAAAGTGAAGCGGCACGGGCGTAATACCGACCACATTACCCCAAAAATCATGTGCCAAAGGTCTGTAAAATATATGGTCACTAACACCATAGTCCCTATACGCCACTTGGCGTGACGGGGTAACTTTACCATTTTTTTTTATGGAGATTTATTACAATAACTTTTAAAATATGAGTTGTCATGATTACAATGTGACTGTTTTGATCCCATGTCTGTAACAATGATAATTATAATTTACATAACAAAACATGAAGATAATGATTAAAGATAATTAAGAGAATGCTAAAAATAATAACATGATAAATAACGGATTAATGAAAAATTAATGTAATCCAATTTTCTCTCTGGTAGTGGGGAGAGTGACAACAAGGATTCATATATCAAGACAGAACTGCTGCGTCGTCTGACAGAGGTGTTTTATCACGAATTCAAAGATGATGCTTTAGCCAGAAATCAGTGCAGAGATAGGATTCTTGAATGTGTGAACTATGCTACTCAGGTGCTTTCATTTTGTTTTATTCATTTCCACAATGGATAGTTTAATGCTTCCCATTACTTTTTTTAAGTCATGACTTCCTTTCATGATAGTTCAACCTGCAACCACAAGCCAGCACATTTATTTGGTAATAATAAAACAATTTAGTAGGGTAATCTAACATGAACAATGTGTTTTTCTTTCAGAATGCAATTCTAACCTAACATTTAATGCAGTGGCTTTGCTTACATTTGTGTAACAAGCTTTAAAAAACCAGCTGCGTGTTTGATAAAGCCACACTCATCATTAAGTCTCCTTGCCTTGCTTTACCGTAAAGTAGCATTTAAATTAATTTTTATTTCCATATGTTCTTCATCTTATCAGATATAAAAATTAATTTTAGTGATCAGTGTTTCTGGTAGAGAACTTTTGGTAGGAACACTCATCTTGTTTTTCAATGATTTAAATGTTAAACTGCTTCTTGTGTGTATTTCTGTATTGGTTCTTATCTTTTCTAACAAAATGAACATTGGTTTCCTTCAGAATTGTCTTTCAGAAGCCTCTGGTTCTGTTTCATTTCTTCACTAAACATTTCATATATCAAGTCAGATTGAATAAATTCCAGATAAAATTCCTTCAGAAGCCATCAAAGCAGATATTAACACCTATACCAAGATGTTACATAATCTATTAGATAAGATTTGGGAGAAGGAAGAAATACCTAAAGACTGGAAAGAAGGTTATATGATCAAACTACCAAAGAAAGGAAGTTTACAGAAGTGCACAAATTATAGGGGAATTATGCTACTATCAGTGTCAGGAAAAATATTAAGCAGAATCATTCTGGAGAGACTAAAAGAGGCCATAGAGAAACATTTGAGAGATGAACAAGTAGGTTCTAGGAAGAACAGATCATGTGCTGGTCAAATACTACTCTACGTATAATAATTGAACAAAGTTTAGAACTACAGTCCCCACTTTATATTGGATTCATAGATTACGAAAACGCATTTGATAGTTTAAACAGAGGAATGCTTTGGAAGTTACTGAGTCATTACTGAATCGCCATAAAGTTAATGGATAACCTGATAAGAAATAAGAACAATGTATGAAGAAATTAAATGTAGTGTAGTGCACGAAGGGCAGCTTACAGAAGCATTTGAAATAAGAACATGAGTAAGGCAGGGATGCCTTCTATCTCCATTTTGCTTTCTACTAGTCATAGATTGGACTATTTTGTTATCAAATTTTGTTTGTTATCAAATGCATTGGTAGGAGTAACCTAGCAATATGATAATTGTTATCAATATTTTGTAAGCCTTTCAGTACTGAGAACATTGGCCATTATATTTTCTAGAAATATCCTCCATTGTCCATCTATCACAAAGTCTAAAACTCTTAAGAATGGTTAAGAAACACCCTTTTTGCATTCCAACTCAACATCCTGACCAAATCCTGCTTCTTAATTTAGTAATTAGGTCAATGATGATTGCTCCTTTTGCTGGAGATTCCCTAGGCTATTCATATTTTCCAGATAATGTAATTTTCTGATGGCTTTCTTTCCAATCTTCTTGAGTACTGATATGATTTGTACAAATAGAGTGATATATTAATTTATTTGCACCTTTCTTCAAAATTCAAATAAGACTACAACAAATATTATCTTCTGAGACATCAGAGTTGCAAAATAATACAAATAAAATATATAGAAAGTTTTTTTTTTTAAATCATGGTATTTAATCTATGTTGATAAAGATAACATAACAAAATTTCAATTCAAAATTAATGGAAATGTTTCATTAATAAAAGAGGAAAATGTCTGAGATCATTTGCACCAAACTTTTGATTTAGAGAAATTGACTTATGTTTTTTTTAGATTTATATCGAATACTGCATTTGAAAGAAAGACTTTGTTTTCAATGGTAGGAAAATGGCTGGGGAGGAAATTAAAAATGAATAGCAATTTACTCAAACAAAAAGATTTTTTTTACATCATGAAACAAAAGTTAACTGTATTTTGTAGGGAGACTCAGTGCTGCTAACGTTGCTGGACTTTGAAGCACAAAGTTCTGAGTTGAGAGATCTTAGCAAAGTTATCCTCACAGCTGTGCTTGCTTGTAAGTTGTAATAACTTCACTGAGCTCTGTGAATTTTATATTTATATATTTGTGCTTATATATATATATATATATATATTGTGAACATACAATCACTCATCACTTTTGGGTCAAGTTTGGGGTTTTGTGACATACCAACATGGCAGAGAAGTGGTTAGGGAGTTTTCCAAGTATAACACTATGGTTTCCAGCATGAGAATGGAGATAGAATCAGCAACAGCGGCATTAAAATAGCTGGTTGCACAGAATGTGATTTATAAAGACTCTTGGTGATGGACAAAATATACTACAAGATATCTGCAACAGGAGAGGATGCAGCTCTTAGATGGCTCTACAGTGAGTGCGTTAACCTGGGCGTACTGTCCAGAGCACTCTGGTGTACACTGCAATGAAATAGCTGATAAGCTCGCTGGTATGCTCTGGGACTGAGTGTAGCCTTACTCTGGACAAAGAGAACATTGTCAAGTTTGTTCTTCATTCCTTAAGAGAAAATGGGGAGAAGGAGTGGGACATTGATGTATACATTGAGAGTCTGAGACGTCTATAGGTGGAAATGGTCTGGTCTGTCTGGAGTTCTTAGTGCGGAAAGCAGATATGTCTACAATCAACACTTTACAGGAACAATCGATCTGCATACATTTTGAGAAATGCTGGGATGGACAGTGGAGTGGATATGGGGGTGCCCCAACTGCACTGAAACTGATTCCATGAATAGAATAGAATGGAATAGCTCTATTTGGATTAGTGCGCTAACCAGTGTTGCTTGCTTGCATTTGCACGATAACTAAATGAGTACACCTCTTCGTCATCAACCCTTAAAAGGACGTTAAGTAGACATGTCAGCATTGTGCTGTGGTTTGTAGTATAACTGTGATATTTGTACCTTTTAACCCAACACATCCTACTTCAGCATGGCAAACCAGTGTTAAAAAGCGACTTGACAATAAGAGCATTAACTTGTTTGTTCTAGGTCAATGTTATGGCCTACTTTTTAGTAACATCCAGAAAAGTTACCTACACTAGACTACATTGGAAAATTTATTCTCCATAGAAAAAAGGAAATTGAACCAAAGAACTCAACCAGTAGTGCTAGGTGGAAAGAAAAAGACAGAGTGAAAGAAAGAGAGAGAGAGAGAGAGAGAGAGAGAGAGAGAGAGAGAGAGAGAGAGAGAGAGAACATCATTATTCCTCACATAGTTACAACGAATACAGATTTCATTATATATTGTGTATTATTTACTTATTGAATTTATTATTTTTGTACTCTGGTTTATTTTTAGGACTTTTAATTAGACTATTTTTACCTTAAAATGTGTATTAGCTGTTTACATTTATCAGAATGGGTATTGTTTAAGGTTTGGGAACTGAATAATCTACTCTCCATTATTTGTAATATCTATGTTCTGTGCAAGTAGCTCTATCTCATTGAGGGAGCCGATGCCATTTACTTTAGTTGTGTTGAATTTATCATTTTGGGTACTCTCTCTCTCTCTCTCTGCGATCAGGACCCAATCAGAGTAGGATTCCAGCTCCTCACATGAACTCAGCTGTCAGGTTAGGTGTGTTACAAACAGAACATCACAATTAGAGTCTGCCAGATCCCCTCTGATTGAACACCCGTTAAAAACGTTGCACTGTGTTCTGTGCCAGTGGCCCAGTGCATCCGATTTCAGCCAGCATTTTATTCAGGTTTGCTTTCCCTATCCTTTGATTGTCCCCAATCTTCCTGCAAGGCAGCAGGTGATCTTTTCTGTAGGGGGATTCTGCCCTTAGATGGTCGGCCCTCCCAGGCTTACGAGCACCATCTGCCCGAGTCACTAGAGGTGACTAACACAGACATGCACACACAAAGATATGAGATGTGACAAACACAGACATGCACATAGCGATACGAGGCATGACTAACACTGACATACATCAAGATATATGACACATGACTAACATAAACATGCACATAAAGATATGAGATATGACTGACATTGACATGCAACCACAAAGAAATTACACATGTCTAACATGGACATGCAAACAAAGATATGAGATATGACCAACATAGATAGGCACACACAATGTTATGAGATGTGACTAGCATAGCCATGCAAACACAAGGATACGAGATGTGACATACACAGACATGCACACACAAAGATATGAGATATGACTAACATAAACATACACACAGAGATATGAGATATCACTAGCCCAAACATGCACACACAAAGATATTACACTTGACTAACACAGATACACACTAAGATATGAGATATGACTAAACACATACACACTTAAAGATATGAGACATGATTAACACGGACACTCCAAGATATGAGATATGACTAACATGACACACACCAAGATATGAGCCATGGCCAGCACACACACACACACACAAGCCAAGATATGAGCCTTGGCTAGCAATGAAACACACCAAGAAATGAATTGCACAGAAAGAAAATATCCGGTACACATTAAGGTATCCATATGTTTGGGTTTGTTGTAGTCGGCAGACTCTTCTTAACGTGGGAATCATCGACATACGAGATGCCGGCCCCCATGAACACAGATATCGTCCAAACAGTTGTACGGAGATTTGAGAGTGCAGTCTGACCCGTAGAACGTTCCCTTGCATGAACAGATCCCGGTTGACTGTTCACAGGTGTTGTTGAAACAGTGGTCAGGACATTTGAGAGTGCAGTCTGGCCCGTAGTACGCTTCCTTGCGCGTACAGTCTGCTCTTTCTGTGTCACATATGATGTCTCAGCCATCAGAACACGCCTGTTCGCACTGTAGCCCAAAATTACCATCAGGACAAGTGTCATCACAGGTATAGCCAGGATGTTTGCAATGTAGGCATTTTCCGGATTTTCCTCACATAAGAACTGACACTAAGACAAGACCCGGAGCAGTCGTGTCCATAGATCCCATGTGAACAGTTGCCGTGACACGTACCAATGATGACGGTGCAGCCTTTGCTACTCCCACCACACACTGTACAAAATGACCAAAAATGCCCGTTCAGACAATAGGTGTCTGTAAATGTTTGCACCTCACACACCGTCAGTGCACTCTCGTCCTGCAAAAAGGTCAGTGAGAACTAAAACTTACTGTGTGCCATTGTTGCTTGTATGGTGACTACAATAGTGTTCACAGAAATATTTGGGTATGATATATCATTATACTGGAACACTACACAGCCACTGTCAGAGAAAGCCTTTGGAGTGTCATTCTTTACCCGAATCATAGTGCTAGCTCAATGATAAATTCGAATGGTGTACACAATTTTGGGTACATAGAAAATAACACTTGTCAATTTACTTATAACTACATGAATGGTTTACTAAGACTAAGGTGTTTCTAGGTGTGGAGTAAAGTTTTCACTGAACAGAGACTAACTTATTAAAAAAAAGAAAGACCTGTATATTGTATTTCATTTGTAAGATATGGTCTTCACAGCTAAATCTCCCCAAGGAGTTACAGAAACTGTTGCAGAGCAGATACAGTGGAATCTTCAGCTAACTATTGACTGGAAGAGACCAGATTTGGCTCTCTCAGAGATTTTCAACAAATACAGTGAGAAAATTAAAGTACATATCAACAATGTTTTAACTTACTTGTTTGCATTATTCATACTTTTACAGATATTTTGTGATGTAAACCTTGGTATTCTTAACTATAATTTTCTTAGTTGAGGAAAGTTTGTCCCATTTTAGGAAACATATTTATGTTATTTATTAATTTTAAAAAAATATTTTATAAAAGCAAGTGAAAATTAAAAATGAGGAAGAGGCTAGCAAAATCTATCCGTTCGTCGTCATGTGCCATATCAGTTGGTGTAGGTGATCATGTCCTTGCACAATCTTCTATCCACCGTGCATCATTTCAATTCTGTTGTTGACTGTTGTCCATGCCATGACACCAAGCTATCTAGTATTTTTTCTCTCTGTTGTCCCCGATCTTTCTTTTCCTGTATTTTGCTAGTTGTAACCAAGTATTCCAACTTTCCTCTTCTCGTGATGTGCCCGAAAAATATTGATTGTTTCTTTCTGATGTTTCTTAGGAACTCCCTTTTTGTATTGACCTCCTTGAGAATTTCCTCATTGGTCTTTTTAGCTGTCCAAGGAACTTTCAACATTCTTCTGAGAAATCCCATCTGTGTGGCCTCTAATCATCTTTTCATTTGTTTGTTTACTGTCCATGATATGTATCAGTTACTTTGTATAAAAAGAAAATCTGAAAATATTCTGACAACAAAAAGTAAATACGCGTAAAGATTAAGAGCAGAAGTTATTATATTAACGCATTTGCTACCAATGGGTTTAACACACTGTGGCAGAAGAAAATTTGAAAAAAAAAGCGAAAAAATAAATTAAAATTGTTCTAAAACATGCATTTTGTTTGGACCGTTTATTCAGGAATTCAAAACAGGTAGGTAATAAGAGAATTACAAAGTTTTAGTGGAAAATAGATGCAAGAACATTGATAAATTAAAAGCTGCAAATCGCTGCTTTTGGGCTTGGCTCATCAGCTACAAAAGCCATCAATTACAGCTTGTGGTATGGAATGTGTTAATCTATTTAATTATGAATGTGTTCATTTTGTACAAAGGCAGTTATTGAAGCAACCACTTTCAAGTATTATTTATAATTGCCTGGAGTTGTCATCATTTAAGTACAGACTGAAGCATAAATGAGCAGTGTACATTTGGCCTAAAAATGCTAATGAGAAAAATATGAGCTAAGGAATATCTGGAAACACTACACCTCATTTGAGTTTTTAAAAAAAAAATAAAAGCTCATTAAATTTAGGTCAATTTATTTAACTAACCCTTCTTGAACGCAGGTAAAAACTAGGCAGTCCTATTTTGATATGCTTATTTTCCATCAATTGAAAGACATTCTATCTATATTTAGAGCTGCCCGTGTTCTGTTTTCTGGTTTTTTTTATATCATAATATAACCAACCCCTTTTAGATTCCTTGCAAAAGTGCATGTACAATTAACACAGTTACCTTCTGCATAGTGATGAATTTACACTTTAAACTCTTCATGGTTTTAAAAATCAAGTAGTCACTTCACAACAGCTTACAAATTATCACACATACAAGAATATTCATTAATAGTAAATATTTGGTCAAAATATGCCACTGGACCAATTTATCAAGAAACCAGAAATGAAATTACCAAAAACAAACCTCGGAGTGGTGCGCGTCTTATAAGTTAAGAGTGCGAAATGGTGCTAAGATTGTGTGGTGTGCACGTGAAATATACCTTTTTAATTGGTGAGTTGATTACAACAAATGTGGCTATTGTAAAATCCTAAAATTTAGGACAAGCAAGAAAATCATATTTTTATATACCTCAAAAAATCAAAAATCTTTCCTAAATGCATGACATTAGGGCAAAAAATCAGACTGAGGGTCGGTGAAAAAATAAGACATCATGAAAAAGAATTACAGGAATTCATCAAATTGTTTCCGAGATAATTAATAAACTCTGTGGGCATGAATTTCTGAACAAACTATAGTTTCAATTTCTCACTGCTACAAAATTACTTCTAGATTATTCTTTTCACTGCTATATTGAGACTGTAAGTTTAATTTTCTCATTGTTACAAAATTACTGTTAGTTTCATCTTCTCGTTTCTGCAAAGTTAGTATTAGAGCTTCTCACTGTTATATAATTACAATTAACTGATAACATAAATTCCTTCAGGTTGGAGATGAACAATTCCAGCAGGTGCTGCTAGGTTCAGGCAGGCAAGAGTTTGTGGAATTGTTCCTTGATCGTGGCTTTATCCTGCACAAGTATCTTAACAGTCGTCGTCTTGAGTTGCTGTTTAAAATGTGTGAAGACAGAGCCTTCTTTGCAGAGATTTGTCTTGAGACAATTCTTGGTGAAAAAATGGTACATTTTCTAGAAAAATTAATTGAATCTTAATGTGACTGAGTGAAAAGTTGATGCTTAATAATGTGTTAAATTAAAAAAAACCAGTCACACACAGTGTCCCTGTTGTCTTGTTGTCACCTGTAAAATAAACATCAAATGGTATTGAGCAGCTAGACTAACAGAAAGACAAGACAAACTAGAAGATTTTGGCAAAAGCCTTCCTCAGGTATGGCAAACAAACTATACACATCAAACACAAAAGTCTAAGGCAGAAAACACAACAAACACAATATTAAAAAAAATAATTAATTTCTTTACTATCTCCTTGTTATTACCTGCATGGTTATTATATTTTTTGAAAGAATTATGACTTAGTCCTTGTACAATAAGGAAAAATGATAAGAATTGAATGTAGAACTAAATCATACATTATCATCAAGTACCGAGCCTGTTGGTGTAGGTGATAATGTCTCTCCACAACTTTCTATCTTGACAGTTATTTATCATTTCTGTTGTTGACCTTCTGCCAAGCCATTCTCTTACAAATCATACAAGGAAATATGAAAGGAGTAAAGTGCAAAGCAGACAAAAAAGGATTTTTAAAATAAAAACATCAAGAAAGGTTACATCATCACTAGATTACAAATAGCTGCAAGAAACAGAGAAAGCTGAAAGAGAATAGTTGTGTATGTTGATTTTACTTCAAGAATTTATCACATATTAGGTGACATGATGTTCTCATTACCTTCTTCATATTTTATTGTCTTAAATGTTTCCTTCTCTTAAAGCCCTGTCACAATAAATTTATATTAATGGGACTTTGCAGACTCTTGAACATCCTGTCCCAAGTGACTTTCTGAGTGGAAAGGACTGTCTTCTGAATGAGCTACTGTATATCCTGACAGGACTAAACCATTTGATTGACCCGCTCCAGCTTTCTCTTAATGCCAGCAATGACAGAGTTGAGTCTGCAGCAGTGGCAGAACAAAGAGTATGTCATGTTTAAATGTATAGCAAAAAGGTAGCCCTGTGACATATTCTGTTGTAGGGGTATGAAGTACATTTCACAGTTCTAGGCCACAACATCTGGAGCTGAGGGAGCAAGTTTAATTCCTTTCTGTTTCTACTTTTTCCCAAACATTTTTTTATTTTTTAGCATAAAAGGTAAAGTAAAGGTTCCCTCCATGCTTTGCTAGACATATGGGAAATAAGGTGTTAGTGACCATATTTTTCATGACCAAGTCACATTTTTGGATGATGTGGTTTGTACCACACCAGGCTGCATTTACTTCCCAGAAAAATCTCTCTGGTACCCATTTTTAGAGGCTAGGTGAACTCCAGAGCTTTGTTGGGACAAAAAAAAATCTGCCACTTCTGGGAAACAAACCCATACCCTTCAGATCAGGAAGCAAGCACACTAACCACTCAGCTAACAAGGGCCTTTGACGTTAATAATCAATTTTTCTACAACTCTGTAATCATTGTCCGCATCTTAAAGGAAACCCCTTATCATTTTAGTATTTATGACCATGTAACATTTGCATTTGCTTGCTGGGACTTTAAAATAGAGTGTGTTTAGTTCACAGGAGAATATGTAAATATGGACCAGTAGAAAACTCAATTGTACTCTAGGCAGATCCATAGATGTTAGCCAATTTTTACAAATTTATGTCTTTACATAAGGTCCCAAATAGATAAAAGCCACTGCCGTTCTTCAAATAAGGTGATCACAGTTTCAGCCAAAGCCACAAAAGATTTTTTTCTGTTAGCGGTGAAATAAAAACTATGACCCAAACACCTCATGGTAACAGCACTAGGTCTTTATACTCCAGCCCTGCAGACTCCAGAAATATGACAAATGCCAAAATGATTACTTTAATGTCAATACACAAATTATTAATAGAATTGTTTTGTTATCTTTCTATCCAGTTGTATATTAGTGGTTTATGCAGTATATTTCTTGTTCATATTTTCAGGCATTACATCCATCCTACCTGTCTGACTGCTTTATTTAACATTTTATAGGCTCTTCTGAATTATTGCTTCATCATTGTTCTTGTCACCAAACATAGATGTTGTTTAATTAATATATTGTTAACCACTGTGTTTCAATTACAGATACTTGTGTAGCACTTATTGCCCCTGTCATTGGCATATTTTGTGTGTAATTATTTTATTTACACTGAAATAAGCACTTGAAAAAAAAATTATGTATGACTCATTCTTTAATGTTACCTAATTTAGAATAATTTATATTTAACATACAGAACCTATATATATCTTGGTAGTAATATAGAAAAGACGATGGTCATACGTTGGACATGTGATGAGAAGAGATAATAACCGAATAGCAAAGCAAGCCCTCATATGGGAAACAACAGGTAAGAGAAAAAGAGGAAGACCCAGGGAGACACTGAGAAGAACATTGATGAGAGAGGCAAGAGCAGCAGGAATCGGCTCCCTCGATGAGTTAGAACTGCTTGCACAGAACAGAGACAGATGGCGAGATTTGATAAAATATCTTTAAAAGAAAACTGCTAGAACAAAAAATTCATATAGGAGAAGGTGTATCTTGGTCTACGCCCTATGGGCCGGTTACGGCTTGAAAGGTCAAAAGAATAGAAATAGTAATATAGATCAAAAAGGTTAAACAAAGAAAGAGATCAGAAGGAGGATAGCAAAAGCAGCAACAAATTTTAAAAACCTGGACAAAATATGAAAATCAAAAATACTATGCAAGAAAACTAAACTTAGAATATTCAAATGTATTATCAACACTTAACTATGCATGTAAAAGCTGGAAAACATCAAAAGAGATTGAGGAAAAACTAAACGTTTTTGAAGACAAATGCCTAAGAAAAATACTCTGATAATATCAAATATCTCGCCCAGAATAGAGATGAGTGGTGAAAAGCACTACAAGCTCTATGTGACATGTAATGGCACAGGAAGGATTAAGAATCACGAATTTAGAAGACCTTTAAGATGCTGGATAACACAGGGGCTGAAAGCAACCAGCAACACATAGCTGAATACTTGAATTAGGATTAGTAAACCAGAACTGAGCAAGATCCTACTCTTTTCACTGCTATGATTCTAGAAACAGACTAATCGCTTAGGCCCAATGAACAGGGATTGAAAATGGAGTAAAAAACTGGTACCCAAAAAAATGCAATCTTAAAGTTGAACATATATGAGTAAAAGATACAAATATTGTAAACCATATCATAATACAGCTATGCCTGTAAATGCTCTTTTTAGGGTAGACATAAAGAAGGCTAATTTGTTAGTGAATATAGAAGAAAAAAAAGAAGAAAAAATATAGACATTTAAATTCTTTGTTTTCAATTGATTAAATAATAGGCTCTGCATGCATTAATATACTGGGCTGCTCTGACACATAACATCAAGCTATTGAAGATACTATGGGGTAGGACCAGTGAACCTATGGCTATGGCTCTGGTTTTGTCTAACTTTCATGAACGCCTAGTAAAGTACTGGATTTCTGACCCAGATCTTCAGCTCAAGGCCAAGACAGTTGGCATGTAAGCTGGAGTTATTGTGATTGTCTTGTGATTGAGGAGACCCAATTAGAGGGTGCTTGAAAATTGAGGGGAAGTTGATTTAGTATCCATTCAGCTATACCTAATTAAATATACCTAATCTAACTATACTAAATCTAACTAAAGGGAAGTGTGACAGGGATGTGTCTTTTAACCTGACCATTTCTCATTATACATTGAAAACATCATTATACACACAAACACATGCCTGGAATGGCAGTAGGGGGAATTCAAATTCATAACTCGAGATATGCAGATGATACGGTACAATTGTCACATAGCTAAAGATAGTTTCAATCATTAATTGATTTATAGTTATTAAAGAAAGTGAGAAAAAGAGGCCCAGTTTAAGTGAAAAAAAAACAGAAGTAATGGTGATCTCAAAATACATAATCCAAATACAATATATATGCAAATGGTAAAATGCCTGGACAGTAGATTGTTTTAAACACCTGGGAAAAATGTTAGCATCAAATAGAAAATGTATTCCTGAGATTCTTTTGCCATCTAAGTGAGGATATGTGTCATTCTTATGAAGCTTTTTGACTGGTCCAACTCTTCCTCCACTGTTATGTAGATGTTAGACATTTAACATTCTAGCATGAAACAAATTTATTTGAGCGAGTTGCTTTTAAATGTACATCTGTGTGCCTGCTTTACGCTTTGTTAAGGTTGCTAAATAAATTGTTTTTGGCTATTAAATAGTAATATTTTCTAATTTTCAAATAACAATTTTCATCCTAGAACTGGCCTTAATATGCAATTCCCCAAATCAAACAAAAGTAGATCTCGAGGATCATGTGTTTATAATTGCAGAGAATTTGGCCAGCTAGCTGTCAAAATGATTGACCTGAACTATCAAGAATCTAAATCGCAGGCTCTGGAGTCCTTGACAACAAAGCTTCCAGATTTTCGGAACTATACAGCAGTCGATCTGGCCATCATTGGCAAAAATAAATTCTTCATCTCTCATCCATGCTGTCAAAAATATGCATACAACCTTTGGTATGGCTCAATTAGAATCCGAAAGAGGAAAATTTTTTTTTTTGAAATACCAGATATGATCAAGGTTGGTCCTTAGGTTAAGAACACAACTTTATATATCAACCTTTAATTAGTTATGTATTGCTTACTGATTTGCAAGAATGAATAAATAATAACATCTTTGCTGATCAAAAAGGTGAAAATTGGAGCATTGATTTGCATACATTATACATGTTTTTTTTACTGTAATCAACTAATTATTTTATTGCCTTCATTTAATTATGTGTTACAATTTAAATATAAGTTTTAACTAAATTTTGTTTTTAAAGAGAATTTTGGACAGTAAATTTTGTTAAAAAATTATATTACTAAATATTATTAAATTATATATTTGATAAATTTAAATATATATATTTTATTTACAAACTAACATCACCAGATACTGTAATATTAGTCAATCAAAGCCTTTGGAATCTTTTTGGGGGCACAGGCCACAAATACTTCTAATGCTAACTTATAATTATTACAATGCAGTTTATTTTATATTCCTGTATAGTGCAGAAACATGGACATTAGACAAGAAAACAGAACAGAAAATTGAAGCCTTTGAAATGTGGATTTATAGAAGAATAGGTAGAATTGGATGGAAAGAAAAGAAAACAAACGATGAAGTTTTAAAACAACTGAAAATAAAAAGAGAACTACTAAATACAATTAAGACAAGGCAAATGAAATTTTTGGGACATGTTAAAAGACACAACAGCCTACTAAAAGTAATATTGGAAGGGAAAATACAAGGTAAAAGAGGCAGAGGCAGACCAAGACTTACATGGACGAGTAACATCATAAGATGGACAAGTCAATCTATGACAGCCTGCACCATCAAAGCAAGAAACAGAGTAGAATGGCAATCCATGGTAGCCAACCTTCGTTACGGAGAAGGCACTCGATGATGATGAGTTTATTTTATTGTTCGAAGAAGTCACCTCTAACAGTGACTCAGTCTCAATGCAGTTTTTTTTTTTCCCCCAGATTTTTCTGTGTTTGATTCTCATTCTTCCCACCTATTACTGGATTGATATTGTACGTACAGTCAGACCAAAGGCTTGTAAGTTTTAAAACCCATATAGTCTCATATGTTGTAAAATCTTTGTTGAAGAAAATAGAGAAATAATACAGTGCTAGTGAACATTGACTGCCCACCCATGCTGCTTAAACTGATCATATCATTTCATGAATGAGTGAACACCTTAGTACAATTTGATGATAGCGCATACTTTAAAAATGCTTTGAAGTCAAGCTGAGGGTAAGTAGGGTCATGTCCTTGCTCCTACCCTCGTTAGAATCTTTTTTTGCTGCTCACTTACACTTGCACCATGCAATCTCAACATTTGGGGGTTCGGTGGTGTTGTGGTCAGCTTCAGTAGTGTTTTTTTTTTCAAAAATAAGAAAAATTAATTCCTGGATTATTCTTGGCATTATCCTCCCCTAATCTCCGGGTAGTCAGTTTATTGGAAAATGGCAATAACCAGGAGGTCCTGTGTTCACTTGCACATATTAAAGAACTCTTGGTGGTTAAAATTAAAAGAGTGGGTCATAGATTTGGCTCATGTTCCAGACAAAATTTTCAACAAAAACCTACATACACAGTGGATGCCTGGGCCAAGCTATGGCCATCTCATGTTTCAGTGATCTCAAATCTAGTCACAATCACTCACTCACTCCCTTTTTCTTTTCTTTTTATTGAAAACATTTTTAATACATATGCCAGCTTGATATTACTAACGAAGTCCAGAGGTACTGAATTTTGTGTGAAGATAAATTTTGTTCCTATTTCATACCAGCAGATATCTGCTAAGGTGTCCCTTGCTATACAGGCAGATAGTCTTCAGCTTAACCCTCTCCCTTAAGTTCTTCCTTATTAAATGTATTAATTGGCAAAACAGCCACAACATTTGTCAATTTAGAGCAGGAGTAAGACGGGTGTATTGTTTCCTCTACAATATATTACTTACATGGACTACATAGGTAAGTTAGCCAACCCATTAGAAACAGAGGAGATTAATTAGCTTCAATTCGCAGACGATCAATCACCAAACATGGAATAATAGAAGATTTACATGAACACATAAATAGAGTTAAAAGCACAGGCACCCAATAAAACATGAAAATCAACACCAACAAGCAATCATGAACATCGCAAAAGAGAAACTAAACATCAACATAACGATAACATAACAGAGGAAAAGGAATCAAATGGAGGAGTTTAAGTACCTAAGAAGTCTAATGACAAAAATAAAATTTACAAGCAGCAGAAATAAAATGTCAGATGAAAACGATGCAGGAAAACACAAATGAACTATCATCAATAGCCAGCAAAATTGGGCTTGAGGTCAATCATGAAAAGACTAAAGTCATGAAAAGTTTAATTCCAACAAGTGACAAAATATACATGGAAAACAAACCAGTAGAAGAGATCGATCACTTTATCTATCTTGGAAGTCACATTGATCGAGAAGGGGATACGAGCAAAGAAATTAGAATCAGACTGGCTAAAGCAACAATGTCTTTCAGAAGCCTTGAAAAGTTGTGGAAATCAAAACTCATTAGCACAAACACAAAACTTAGGCTATTCAAATCAAATGTACTATCAACCCTTACGTATGCGTGTGAAAGCTGGAAAGCAACAAGAGATATAGAAACAAAGTTGAACGCATTCGAAAATAAATGTCTAAGGAAAATACTTGGTATAGAATGGAACGAATTCAAAACAAACGAGGAAATTAGAGAAATCGCCAATCAACCACTAATATCTTCAGTAATAAAGAAAAGACGATGGTCATACGTTGGACATGTGATGAGAAGAGATAATAATCGAATAGCGAAGCAAGCCCTCATATGGGAAACAACAGGTAAAAGAAAAAGAGGAAGACCCAGGGAGACACTGAGAAGAACATTGATGAGAGAGGCAAGAGCAGCAGGAATCGGCTCCCTCAATGAGATAGAACTGCTTGCACAGAACAGAGACAGATGGCGAGATTTAATAAAATATCTTTAAAAGAAAACTGCTAGAACAAAAATTCATATAGGAGAAGGTGTATCTTGGTCTACGCCCTATGGGCCGGTTACGGCTCGAAAGGTCAATAGATAGATAGATAGATAGATAGAAATAAAATACATCAGAGCAAGTCAAATCATCATAAGGATATCATCACTGCTGTCCAATAAGGAAATAACACTATAGGCAAAATGGACACTCATAATCTTCATTCTAACCTTGTGCTATTAATACCAGACCTGGATGCTAGACTCAAGAAAAATCAGAAAAATTACCACCACAGAAATTAAATTGGTTAGAAACATGCCAGGAAACAGTCTGAGAGATAAGATCAGAAATGAGAATAAAGCTACAAATAATTCCTGCCATAGAATACATAAAGAAACAACAGATAAAATTGTTTGGCCACATGATAATACATCACAACAAAAAAGATCACAACATAGTGAACCTACAATAAACGTTATAAGAACACCAGATTCAAGGGCCTACCTCAGAAAAGATGGATTAATGGAATAATAGAAACATTAGGAAACATAATAGCAGGAGAAGCCAACAGAAGAGCAAAAGACTATAAGCTATAAGTTCTCTTGAAGCTGAAAAGCATATGAGGAAAGAAGAAGAAGATTGTATTCTAGGTGTACCTCTCAATTGCTTCTAAGTGTTAATGCTCTTTTGAGGAAGCTGTCTTGTAATCATGTTAACTTACAAACCATTTGATTGCTGTTTTACATATGATTCAGCACAGATGTAACTCCCAGCTGTTCTTGTACCACAATTTTCAATTTTGTTTCTTTTCATTACATTTAATGCTCTTTTTTAGATATCTCCTCTCTGTTGTGGCAGTTTCATTTCTTCTATGATTGTGAATGTCCAAGCTAGTGTTTGGTTATGTGTGTAGAAACAGAGCAATTCATTATTTAATTTTTGTTTAAAACTTCCAGTCCACAGACAACGAACACAGATTCAACCACCTATTTACTCAGTGAGTATTTTACTGTTACTGACTTAGTGGAGAGTAAACAATGTTGACATTAGTAGTGATTTTTAAAATAAACATTACACATTAAATCTGTTAGTTTTATGTTAGTTAAATTATAAGATTGTTTCAGCACTGTATGACGAAGATTTATTCATAGTTTTAACTTTTTTAAAAAGTTGCTTAATTGGTGTTCATTAAAATTTTTTTATTAGTTTAGTATCATTTAATAATTTGTCTTTAATTTCTATATTGATTCTGTTTGATCAGCAAATTATTGTTCTTTCAAGTTAGTATTGTATTGTTGTCTATTCTAGTTCTATATTTTTGTCTTGCAGCAATGAGAGACAATGGAGTGTTCTTTGACACTTCTTTCAAATGAATTAAAGTGTAAATATAAAATAATTAAAACACTCTTAGTATATATGGCTTTTGTCATCTTGACAGACGGTTGGTAGCAAGGAATCATAAATCAGTAGTTTGGTAAAATATTAGTGTCTTATGCTGGATGCTGCTTTGCTGAACAGCTTCTCTCGTGGCTGAATCTGCCAATATTGGACAGACATATAGATCTGTCTACAGAATGAACAAGATGTGTTTCTGGTGCCTGGCCTTGTCTCCTTTCTCCTGTGCCTTTTGTCTTCTGATTTTTATATCAGCACTCTCAAAATTTGCTTTGCCATTTTTTTTATTTTTGTTCTCCATGAGCTACAATCTGCAGTCAGATTTTCCCAGTTTCTTTCACTGATAGAGAATTCCCCCAAGGAAGCCCTGCAAATATCATTATATTTAAGCACTGGTCTGCACTTTTGTCCTTAAGTTTGCCATACAATATTTGTTTGGGAATGCAATTGCTTTACCATTTGTTTTACATGACCCAGTCACCTTAGACTATGACTCCTAAGTGTTGCCATGATGGATAGGAGTTTGGCTCATTGTAAGACATTAGAGTTTGTTACTTTGTCCTGTCATTTGATGTCCATAATCTTTTGAAGGCAACACACATGAAAGTTGTTTAACCTTTACTCTTGCCCTGCATAGGTAGTCCAAGTTTCTGATCCATATAGAAATGTACTGAGCACACAACTTTGGTGAATTTGAATCTTAGTCCTGAGTGTTAGTTTGGTGTTGGCCAATATTATATCTTTAAGTTTACCAAATGCGGAAGCTGCCTTTCCAGTTCAGGAATTTATTTCTTCTTCAAGGGAGACAGTGGATGTGACTATAGAACCCTGGTAGAAGAACTTCTCACAGATTCAAGGGGTGTGTTATTTAATAATATAGCTGCGAAGCTGACTACATCTTGTTGAAGTACATAAAACACGTGGATAATCCTGAGAATATAAAGTGAAAGCTCAAAAATAGATTAATAATGCACAAATCAGGAACATTTTTTAACTTTGTTGTCCTTCCTGTAATAAGAAGCTATAGAAGGGACACCATGTTGAGGTTATGTGCTCATATCACATACAAAAGTACTTGGCTAAAATACTGTATTGAGCAATTGTTTTCCTTCAGTATTCAAGCACTGTCTAATCTCAGAGTTTTGTGGGTGAGACTGAATGCCTAGTCCTATTGGAGACAAGTTATTTTACATTAATCTAGTGTTCAATTGAACATGTAAATAAAATTGTAAATAGTAACAAATAACAAATATCATACAGAATGCCTGTTGCTGCCCAGAGAAAAAATGGCCTACAAAGTCTTCCCGAATTAAATGTTTAGCTGATGCATGTTCTGCTGTGGTTGGGAAAGAAATCTGGATGGACAGATAACTACAGACATTCCTTGACTTACGATTGTTCGAGTTATGATTTGTTTTAGTTATGATATGATTACTCGCATTGGAAATATTTAGACGAAATAATATGATGTTATTTTTATATATTTAGCCAGAACTGTATAAAAACATTTTAATGTAACATTACATTCTCTATAACCTTGCATACAGTACTCTATAGGCTGCCGTGAGCTATTTACGACTTTATGATGGCTGCTATAATCTAACCTAAGATATCATATGCTACTTTTGACTTACAATATTTCCGATTTATAATATTTTGGAACATTACCCCATCATCAGTACTTAAACCCAGCAGTACAATGGGCTAGCTAAAAAAATGTAAAATTGTAAAATCCTTTGTGTCAGTTACCAACAACAGCAAGAAGTCAGACATATTAAACAAGAAAATAAGTTTAATATTCACAATTTTTGGTACATTTTGGATCTTTTGAATGTGCTGATGTACAGCATGCTTGTACCTACTGAAATAACTATGTGTTAAGGAGATCAATCAGTGCAGATTGACAGAATGACTGAAGCTTAACAGATGATAGAACCATCATATTAACTGTTCTGAGAGGAATACTTTGAACTTTTGCATTTTAAAGTAAATGAAATAAAGTAGAGAGTACAACACATATAATAAATTCTTTCCTTTGAAGATATCACCCAATAGTGTTGGCCTTCAAGTTTTAGTACCCCCCTCTTTCTTGAGAATTGCTGTCTATCTATCTATCTATTGACCTTTTGAGCCGTAGCTGGCCCATATGACATAGACAAAGATAATCTTTCTCTTATCTAAATTTTTTATTCTAGCAGTTTTCAATCCTTGTAAAGGTCTTTTATCAAATCTCGCCATTTGTCTCTGTTCTGTGCAAGCAACTCTATCTCATTGAGGGAGCCGATTCCTGCTGCTCTTGCCTCTCTGATCAATGTTCTTCTCAGTGTCTCTCTGGGTCGGCCTCTTTTCTTCTTGCCTGTTGTTTCCCACATGACGGCTTGCTTTGTTATTCGGTTGTTATCTCTCCTCATCACATGTACTGCCGTCTAGTTAATGATTATTCCATTAAGTTTTTACAAATTAATTTAAAAAATAATTTGAAGCTTGATTCACAACTGTATACATAATTTCCATCTGTTGTAATTTGCAACAATGTTGGACATACAAATGTACCTTTGACTTTGAGCAAATGCAAATGATTAAAAAGTAAACAAAACAAAAAAACAAGCTGTCATGTTTGGTAAATGTGTAGGATCAAAATAAATTCCAAACAAGAGTTATTCCAACTAGAAATTGTGCTCTGGATAGCTGCTATTAAAAAAATAAATTAATTTGGATTGTGTTTTCTGACATAGCAGCTTTATAAAAATGATTATTGTCAAAGAAAATAATTACTACTTTGTTTATCATTTTAATTGTAATTTTCTAATGACATCTAAACAAAGTAATTTATTTAATAATAAAAATTGATTGCTCAATGTAGGGCTTGTCTGATGGTGGGAGGTGGAAACGTGAAGCCCTACTGGTTGTAAAGCTTTACTACATTTGGATAGCACCAGTCACACAGTTCTGGATATCACAGGTCAATAGCAATGCCTTACTATGCCCTATGTTATTATCATTAACATAGTTAATTGATTAGAATTTCTTTAGATAAGAACTGGTGGAAAATATGTAGCACAATACAAACTTCAGCAACTAACAATTAAGGTTATTTCTTCCAAATAATTTATCAAATACAATTTTATTCAATATCATTATGTGCCATACCGGTTAGCATAGGCAATCATGTCCTTCCACAATCTTCTATCCATCATGCATTGTATCAATTCTGTTGTTGAGTGTTTCCATGACACCAAGCTATCTAATATGTTCTTTTTTTTGTCATCTGCGATCTCTCTTTCCCTGTATTTGCCAGTTGTAATAGTATTCCAACTTTCCTCTTCTCATGATGTGCCCGAAAAATGTTGATTGTTTCTTTCTTATGTTTTTAAGGAGCACCATTTTTGTGTTGGCCTCTGACAATTTCCTTGTTAGTCTTTCTAGTTGTTTAGGGAACTTTCAACATTCTTCTGAGAAATCCCATCTCTGTGGCCTCTAATCATCATTTCATTTATTTGTCTACTGTCCATGATTTGCTTCCATAGGTCAGAATTGGCTCTATATAGCAGCGATGAACTCTCTTTCTCACTTCTATTGATATAGATTTGTTGCACAAGACGTTTTTCATTTTCTGAAATGCTATTTTGACCTGAGCTAATCTGCTTTTTATTTCTGTGGTGCATCTTTCATCTGATGATATTATAGTGCCCAAGTATTTGATGCGTTGCACTTGTAATTTGTCCTGTTTATTTTCATACTGCATGATGATACTGCATACTTCTGTTTTCTTACTATTCAGACAGACCTTTCTTGTTGCTTTCTTTTACTATTATGTCTATCATCATAAAAAAGAGGAAGACCCAGGGAGACACTGAGAAGAACATTGATGAGAGAGGCAAGAGCAGCAGGAATCGGCTCCCTCAATGAGATAGAACTGCTTGCACAGAACAGAGACAGATGGCGAGATTTGATAAAATATCTTTAAAAGAAAACTGCTAGAACAAAAATTCATATAGGAGAAGGTGTATCTTGGTCTACGCCCTATGGGCCGGTTACGGCTCGAAAGGTCAATAGATAGATTATACACAATATTGTTAGTGATTTAATTAAAATCTTGGCAGTTTCCACAGTTGTATGATCCTGAAACCTCAATAATGATAATTTTAAGAATAATTATTAATCTTCCAATGTTATTACTACATTAGTGCTATACATATATATTTTCTTCATCCTTTCAGCCCCCTGTGTTTTTCAACAAACACATTCCAAGTCTGTTTCTTGCCATTCTTTTAAGATCATTCCATGTCTTCCCCATCTTCATCTCTGCTTCCACACCTGTCTTCTCCAAGAATATTTTGGTCTTCCTCTTTGTGTCTTCCCCTGGGGATTGCAAAAAAAGGGCCTGTCATATAATACTCTCAGTTGGCTTCCATAGTTTGTGTCCTATCCAGCGCCATTGTCTTCATTTTATCTCTTTGACCACTGGTTTTTGACTGGTACTTTCCCATAGTTCTAAGTTAGAGATTTTATATACACACATGTGCGCACACACACACATGACATGTTCAACTGAAACTCGTCCCAGCGGCCATATTTTATAACAAATATATATATAAGGTACATCGGCAGATGTGGCAGAATTAAATAAAGCAAAAGCAATTGTCATGAAGCAAGTTCTCATCAGCATTCTTTAGCAAATCGACATAGGCATTTAAACATGTATCCCACTGTTTGGGGGGATGGTAGATGCCATCCGAGAAAAATGACTTTGATTGCTGATTGAACCATTTTGTTACCGAGACCATGAAGTCTGCATCAGAGTTGAATTGTTGACCTTTCAGAGATTTAACGGTCTAAACAAATGAAAGTAACACAGTGACAGGTCAGAGCTGTAGGCTGGGTATTGCAGAACTTCCCACTGTTCCTTGCTAACGCTTCAAGCACAATAGTCATGACATGTGGATGAGCATTGTCATGCAACAAAATCACACCAAGTGAAAGCATGGCGGGTCTCTTATTCTTGATGGCTTTATGCAGGTTGTCTGGTGTGTCTTTGTAGCGAATGGCATTGAAGTTCACACTAGGCTCTTTAAAGTCAGTAAATAGAGTCATTCATGGTCCAATAAATGCAGGCAGCATAACCTTACCAACGGAATCTGTGACTTGAATTTATAGGGTTTTAGTGATCTGGGATGTTTCCATTGCATAACTCACTGTTTTGCTGCATGGGTCATTTTTATCACTAAACACTGCTTGCATTTGACAATGACTTTCAACATCCTTTGGCTGTTAGGAACTGAATCACTACTCGCTGATTGACCTTGGATGGATTTTCTATCATATTGATCTTTTCCCAATTGTCTGCAGCAAAACCAATAATACTATGTGGAGAATTAACAAATTCACAACTGCACATTGGTGTGTGCTTATTATTATTATGTGACATCATTATGCCTCCTATGTATGTCGTCTCGAGTGGGTTTCATTTGAACAAGCCTCATATATATATTCACAAATCACACTGATCAACCTAAGTTCAACAATCTTCCTCCCCAAAATAAAGCTTTCTTCCTATTGTTATTTAGAAAGAAAAGGTCTTTTCTTCACCATTTCTGCACCACAACAAAATTTCTGAAACTTTTTTTTTCAATATCACAAAATAGCTTCACCATTGTCATTTATTCTTTACTTTCATTTTTCTTCCTCCAAAGCTGTTTTTTATAGCTTTCCTGGCACTATTTACATATGCCCTGAGCCAGCCCTATTGTGGAGATCCAATTGTCCATGAATATCTGGCACTCTGGCTCATTGTTCTGTTTGTGGATAACTTGTATGGCCTTGTTGTTAAGAAACTGGTAAGTTTGTAATAGGGAAATATTTTATGAAAGGCTGTATCTGTTTTGTTTGTCCTTGTGGTTAATGTTTTATGCACAGTATAGACTATCAGCTAGTGAAGTTGTTATGGATTAAACATCAAATCAGGTACAGCACATATGTATTATACATATCTATATATTAGATAAGACAATTTTTGATACAAAACCTGTCACAGACAGTGGGAATTTTTCTCTAATCCATGGTTTCTTCATGGCTTTGCCCACTTACAATCTCTTGGTGGTGTGATCTGATTTATCTCTAGCCATTGTGGATAACAGGGAAAAACAGGAGGTCCAGTGTGCACTTTTTTCATATTAAAGAACCCTTGGATCCTATCACCAAGCTTGTTCAATCTAAACACTGAGCAAATCTTTAAAAACATCGCTGAGATGTCAGGCCTAAACATTAATGGAAAGTCAATCAATAACCTAAGATATGCTGATGATACTGTATTACTAGCAGAAAGTCATAAAGATCTACAATAATTACTTAATAAAATAAACATGATAAGCAAAAAATATGGATTAGATATGATTATCAAAAAGACTAAAAATATGAAAATATGATCATAAACAAAGATAATACTCAAAACCTACAAATGGATATAAAAATTTAAGGAATAGACCTGGAGACAGTTCATAGCTACAACTACCTTGGACATACTATAACCAGTGATGGAAAATGTGAAACTAAAATAAACAAAAGAATCATCATCATCATCAAGTACCGGGCCTGCTGGCATAGGTGATCATGTCTCTCCACAACTTTCGATCTCGGCAGCTATTTATCATTTCTGTTGTTGACTTCTGCCAAGCCATTCTCTTAAGCTGTCTGTTATTTTTTCTCTTTGCTATCTCTTCGTCCCTCAATTTTTCCAGTTGTTACAATATATTCCAGTTGTTCTCTTCTCTTTACATGGCCAAAAAATGATGATTGTTTCTTCCTAATATTGGAAATTAGCTCTCTTTTTGCTTTGACCTCTCTCAGAACATCTTCATTACTCTTCTTAGCTGTCCATGGTACTCTCAACATTCTTCTGTAAAACCACATTTCTACTGACTCCAGTGATTTTCTTGTCTGTTGTCCTATTGTCCATAATTCACATCCATATGTTAAGACTGGCTCTACGTAACATTTAAGAACTCTTTTTCTTGTTTCTATTGTCAAAAATGGATTGCATAGTATCTTCCTCATTTTTTGGAAAGCTGCTTTTGCCTGAGCCATTCTGCATCTACCTCTTTTGTACATCTTCCATCTGAGGTTAACAAATTTCCCAAATATTTAAATCCATTTACCTGTTTTAATATTGTTCCACTTTATTTTGCACTGAGGTGATGTCTTTTTCTTTGTTGTTACCATTACCTCTGTCTTTTTGTTATTAAGGCTGAGTCCTTTATTTTTGCTTTCTTTCACTATAATGTCCAACATTTCTTGTAACTCATTTTCACTCTTAGCGATTAAGACTGTATCATCAGCATACCTTAGATTATTTATGTTATGACCTCCAATTGTTATTCCATGCATGCCCCTTATGGATTTTAAAATAATCTCACTATAAATATTAAACAAATCTGGTGACAGCACACAACCTTGTCTAACATCCTGTTTTATTTGTTGAAACATTCCCAATTGGTTTCCAGTTCTTATGGCCGCTGTTTGCTGTCAGTACATGTTCTTTATTATTCTTAGATCTTTGCTGTCTACGTTTATGCTTTCTAAAATTTTGATTATTTCTTGGTGCTTTACTTTGTCAAATGCCTTGGTGTAATCTATGAAACATAGGTATAGATCTGTTTTCACCTCTATGGCTCTTTCTACTAAAGATCTTATGATATAAACGGCATTGCTTGTTCCTTTATCTCTAACAAAATCACACTTTTCATCGTTAATTTCTGGACTGATTTTTTCCTCACTCTTCGCATGATGATTCTTAGTAATATCTTAGTCATATGACTCATAAGGCTTATTGTGCGATGATCATTGCATTCAGTTGCACCCGATTTCTTTGGTAGGGCTATGAATATTGATTTGAGCATGTCGTTTGGTATATATCCGCTGTTGTAGATATCATTCAATATTTTTGTTATTATTTCTATTCCAAAATCACCCATGGTTTCAATCTCTTCTTTAGTTATATTATCTGGTCCAGGAGCTTTGCCTGCTTTCATATTGCGCAAGGCGTCTTCCACTTCTTCTCTGAGTATTTCTGGTCCTTCTCCATTATCCTTAATATTTACTTCTGTTCGTTCATCATTATAAAGATCTTTAATGTATTCTGTCCATCGTTCCTTTATGTTTTCTTGATCAATCAACAGTTCTCCTTCCTTTGATCTTAAACATCCAGTTTTTGATTGCATTTTTCTTCCTGTTAATTCCTCAATTTGTTTGTATATAGCTTTAGCATCTCTTTTTTGTTGCATTTCAATCTCTTTGCATCTCTCTTTTAGCCATGCTTCTTTTACTACATTGCATTTTACTACAATTTCTTTATTTAATCTCTTATACTCATCTTTATTTTCTTTATTTCTTCTTCTTGTATCCATTAGCTTCAAAATGTCATCTGTCATCCATTTCTTTCTTGAATTTGTCCTCACTGGTGGTATGAACTCTTTTGATGTTTGTTGCATTGATTCTTTTAGCATTTCCCACTGTTCATCAATGCTTTGTATCTTCTCTATTGCATTGTACCGGTTCTGAATTGTGATTTTATATTTGTCTTGCAGCTTCTTGTCTGATTTTAGTAAATCTAAATTTAACTTGATGTTAACTGAGGCTCATTTTGTTGTTATTAATTTTACTCTAAGCTTTCCCACAACTGGTACATGATCACTATTGCAATCTGCCCCTGGTCTAGTTTTCACACACACCAGACTGTTTCTAAATCTATTGCTTATCATTATATAATTAGATTGCTTATCATTATATAATCAATTTGATTACTTGCGTTGTCCCCTGGGCTTTTCCATGTCCACAGATGTCTTGGATGTTGCTTAAACCAGGTGTTTCCTATCATCATGTTGTGTGTTCTTGCCCAGTCAATAAGTTTCTTACTTCTTTCATTCCTCTCGCCTAAGCCATAATGACCAACTACTTCCTCAACTCTTTCCTTTCCTACTTTTGCGTTAAAATCCCCTAGAACTATGGTGTTTTCATGTGGCTTGCATTTATGAAGTGCCTCATTTAACTCATTGTAAAATTTATCAATTGTTTCCTCTAGACTGTCTGCTATTGGTGCATAAACTTGTATAAGATTTATGTCTATTGGCTTTCCATTCAATTTCACTAAAAGGACTCAGTCAGATATTGGGTAAAAGCCTTTCACTGTTCTTACTCTTTCTGCATCCAAGATGATACCCACTCCTCTTTGGTGTTCAGTACCTCCAGAATAGATTATTTTATATTTATCAGAATACGTCTCCCCTGATCCGGTGTATCTCATTTCGTAAAGTCCCAGTAATTCTAAACCCATTCTTTTCATTTCTTGTATGATGTTTTCTAGTTTACCCTTCTGCATGAGTGTTCTCACATTCCAAGTACCTATCTTTAGTGTTTGTTTTATCTTTATTTTGCTTACAGTAGCTTGATGACGATCGGGTATCACCTGTAGCACATGATGTCCCCAACCGAATGAGAGTTTTCCATTGGAATCCCCCTTAACGTTGTTGTCGTTATTTCTATTGTTGTGGCGATTCATGATTGTACAAAGAAGTTACGACGGTGGTTTTCTGTTGCCTTCCATCGGTTTGTTACAGTTGATTCCGCTAGCCTTTGACTAAAAAGTCTCACCCACAAGGCAGTGGGGTTGTTTTACTTCGGGGTACCCTCTCCTTAGCCTTTTACTTTCCCGAGCTTACGTGCAAGGCAGCAGGGCAGCCACAGGTTGTACTTAAACAAAAGAATAGGAATGGCAAAAAGTAATTTTAATGCCATGAAAAATATACTAACATCAAAATAAATAACATCAGGGCTAAAACTAAGAATAGCAAAATGATCTTCTCAATATTCCTGTAACATTCCAGAAATATGGACATTAAACAAGAAAACAGAATAGAAAAATGAAGCCTTTGAAATGTGGATTTATAGAAGAATAGATAGAAATGGACTAAAAGAAAAGAAAACAAACAATGAAGTCTTAAAACAAGTAAAAATGAAAAGAGAACTACTAAACACAATTCAAACAAGACAAATGATATTTTTGGGGCATGTTAAAAGATACAGAAGCCTACTAAAAGTAATCTTGGAAGGGAAAATACAAGGTAAAAGAGTGCAGACCAAGAATAACATGGACGAGTAACATCAAAATATGAACAAGTCAGCCTCTGACAACCTGCACCATCAAAGCAAGAGACAAAGTGGAATGGTGCTCCATGGTTGCCAACCTTCGATGCGGAGATGGCACTCAATGATGATGAAAAAACCCTTGGCAGTTAAACGCATAAAAAAGTAGGTAAAAATGACTGCTATTTGTACAATTTTAAAAAAATCTACCCATGCTAATGATAGATGTGCTAGGTTTCATATTTCATGATGTCCTAAACTAGCGACACACCATATACACATCCACTATAGGCCAATACTGAAGAAGAAAAAAAGAGATTATTTAAACCAAATGTTTTTATATAAATCATATTTAATGTAGAGGTAATGTTATCCAATTACTGCCACTGGGAATTACATTGTAGGGCCTCCATTAGGGGGTGGGGGATGTTGGTAGACATTTCCTCAATCTGTCCTCAGATAATTTTTCTGCACTGAGCAAAACCAGGTACCTATTTTTTTGTGTAAGCTGTTTTGACCAGATTAGATGCTTCTTGATGGCTCAGTTGTTAGTGAACTGGACTACAAAGGACAAGAGGTAGGGTTCGATCCCAACCGACGGCTTCCGGTTCACCCAGCCTTTAATGGGTACCGGATTTTTTTCTGGGAAAGTAAAGTGGCATGGGCATAATACTGACCACATTACCCCAAAAATCATGTGCCGAAGGTCTGTAAAATTTATGGTCACTAATACCATATTCCCTATACGCCACTTGGCATGACGGAGGCACTTTACTTTTTTTTTTTTTAACTAGATGCTTCTTACCCTAATTATGTATATAATTATTTTTAATGAAGATGCTATAAGAATAGAGATAGATGAATATGTGCATGCCACCCCCCAACAGGGCCTCAAGTACTTTCATTGATTGACATTGTAATATCTGGTGAAGTTAGTTTGTTTATTTTAATATAAAATATTACAATATAGTATATTATTACAGGTAAAGTCATATGTTATCTCCCCAGACCAAATAATCTGACCCAAAATCTGACATATATTTTCAGCGCTGTCAAGAATTCGATGTTGGACTGAACTTGAATACAATGATTGTTATCATATATACTGTGTCTATAGTGGTCATGTTCAGGGTGCTACATTTTACAGCCATCTCCTACACAAGTGTCAAGTTCATGCTCAGCCTCAGCCTCATATACTTTTTCTATTATGTCATGTGGCAGTTTTATCCAGTCTCCCAGACGCTTGGGCCAATGCTAGTCAACATCACAATTATGGTAAATGTTTGTAGAACTGCTACCATAATCAAACATCACAATTATGGTAAATGCTTGTATAACCACTATCATAATCAAACATCACAATTATGGTAAATGCTTGTATAACCACTATCATAATCAAACATCACAATTATGGTAAATGCTTGTATATTCACTACCATAATCAAACAGTTATGGTAAATACTTGTATATCTACTACCATAATCACCTGTGTTTTTAATGTAAACTACTATGTGTCACTAATAGCAGCTGTGCGTGTGTTTTTGTTTTGGTTATCTATCTATCTTTCATTTGCCTGAAGTATTGTCCATATCTGCATTGTCATTTGTTGAATAAATTTTACTGTTTTTTGTAGTTCTTTCAGAGGTCCATATAGTTTTGCCTCTAGTGTTGTATCTATGAACCAATGGGTTTTTCTCAGTCTACTATATTCAATACAGCCTTGAAGTATGTGATCAGTGTGTATATGTTTAATGGGATTACTCATGTAAGAGAAATGAATCACTTATGAAAAGATAATTTAAAATTGTAAATAAGGAAGGGTTATTTCGTAGGTTGAGCGACTGCTAGGACGTATAGCAATCAGTTCATCATTAAAAATGTTCCCGTTGGAAGTATGTTTTAGGTAAATGAATGAGCCAAAGGAAGGACAGTTTCATTTTTCACAACAGACCCATGCCAGCTGTTGAAGGAGATACTCCAGCTGAGATGACAAGATCTAGAGAGAAGAGGTTTTTACCATAATAGTTAGTTTGTTTAATGTAGCATTTTTCAAGAAGATCATCTATACAGAAATAATGTAATTGGATGAATCCTTTCCAGACTGCAGATAATTATTTATTGAAACATATGCATTAAATAAATTTACAGGAATTAATGGAACAAATCATACAAGAAAACCATAAAAACAATGAATGTGCTTGGTATATTGAAAATGAAAATTTAACTATCCTTTATCTGTACTGAAGAAAGCGGATATATTAAGTAGAAGGTGATGAGGGAAAGTGGGAGAACAGCATAATAGAATGGATGAGATTAATCTTCATAATATCTGAGAAGTTAGCGCTTTATCATGAAGTAAAAAAAAAGTAAAGTACCCCCGTCACGCCAAGTGGTGTATAGGGAATATGGTGTTAGTGACCATAAATTTTACATACCTTTGGGACATGCTTTTTGGGGTAATGTGGTTGGTATTATGCCCATGCCACTTTACTTTCCCAGAAAAAAATCCGGTACCCATTAAAGGCTTGGTGAACCGGAAGCCGTCAGTTGAGATAGAACGCTACCCCTTGTCCTTTGTAGTCCAGTTCACTAACCACTGAGCTATCGTGGCTACCTTCTTTATCATGAAGGTTGAAAAGTAATTGTAAAATTGTCATCAAAAGTACTTTATCAAACACCAAAGTTATAAGACTAATGATGATGTTGAAGAGGAGAAGGGATGCTAATGCATGGGGGTGTAAAAAAAAAAAGTAAAGTACCCCCGTCACGCCAAGTGGCGTATGGGGAATATGGTGCTAGTGACCATAAATTCTACAGACATAAGAAGGAATGCTAATGCATGGGGGTGACCTTCCATAAAAACATCAAGTAACTGTTTCTGGTGTATTTTCTTTCTCTCTCTCTCTCTCTCTCTCTCTTTTTTAAAATGTTAATTCTTTGCTTTAGAAGATGCTTTGGATTGGGAAGATTCCTAGGCTTTCCTTAAAAACTTGTCTGCTTTTGATGATTTTTTAAACAAATATTTAAAAGATCATCAATAATATAGCCATTAAACAGGTTGACACTCTAATTGATCACATCAGTGTTAGGATGCTATTTTTCCTCCACTCAACAACGCTATGTTTTCCCCAAATAGTAACACTATTAATTATTTAATTTCAGCACCTGCTTCACTTTCCTTCTGTGAAGAAAATTCCTCAGTGACTTTTTGCAGCCCCCTCTGCAGTTCTTAAAATTCTTCTATAGTTTGTAATTTTGGTACTATAGATATTTAAAAAAAATCTAAGAAAAACTAAAATGAACCAAAAAATGACCCTGATGTCAACCAAATTGAGAGTAAATTTTCTGGAACAATGTGACAGTTGCGTTTTGCTGAAAACTAAACTTTTTTAGTTTCAGTGTTCAAGTTATTTTGTCGTGCAAACTTAACCGTCTAGATTCATGATGGAGGGGTAGGAACAACATTATGACACAAGATGAGCTAATAGCATGGTCGGTACTTATATGTGCAAGTATTTTCTGATTTTCCCCCTAAACATGGACTGTGGCTACCACAATTCGTCTTAGGCAGGCTGGATCTTGGCTTGACATGGGAGTTTTCCTTCTTGTAGGTTGGATGGTGGTCAGTGCTGTTGAGCCCACTCTACTTGTGCTGAAAAGTAAATAAATTCCAAGGCATTACACGAATACTGAGTTGAATTTTATTTGAAAAAAATTGTACCCTTCTGAGTTATATAAGTAGTGTTTATATATATATTTGTGTGTGCATGCATTCATGCATGTGTGCGTTATATAATGAGCTGGGGCCTGTACATTTATAAAGGGAAAGGAAAGATAATTGAGAGGTTGGGTGATGCAACATATTAAATCCCAAAATTTACGATCATATTATTTTATTTCTTTATAAATGAAAGAAAGAAAAGAAAAAAGATGTTTATAATAATTTTTTACATTATACATTTTTGTGGGTACAAAATAGAGTAAAAGTTTCTTTAGATTGTAGGGATATATCATTTTTTTTTACATTATAACTAATGTCTGTATGCAAATAAAATCTTTTCATGCATTATAAATTACTATTTATTCAAAGGAAATTACTTTTCTTCACATATTAATTAGTTGTGAGATTATGTGCTATGACCGACATGTAATGCTCACATTATTCTTCATTGCCTAAACTGTCTGTTTGTCTGAAGCATTCATTTTCAGTGTCACAGCTTTCACAGAATATTTCCTGACAGATCCGCAAAGATTTAATCAACTGGCTAAAACTGTGGTTTATGACTCTTATCAGTGGCTCAGTAGCCATCCACGCAGTTCTCTACCCTGCTGAAACCTTAGATCTTCAAGTGGCGTTCCAAACTTTATTGAGAGGCATCTTTGCCCTTTTTTTAACAGATATCTCAGATTTGAGAGGTAAGTCTTAAAGTTGTAGCTCATTCTTTTTTATGACTGACATTGCATATTTGGGAGGTAAGTATCAAAATTGTAGCCCACTCTTTTTATGACAGATATCTCATATCTTTGAGGCAAATCTTAAAATTGTAGCCCACTCTTTTTTATGTCAGATATTTCTTATCTTTGAAGCAAATATTAAGATTGTAGCCCATTCCTTTTTATGTCAGATATCTCATATCTTTGAGGCAAATCTTAAAATGGTAGCCCATTCTTTTTTATGACATATATTTGATATCTTTGAGGCAAATATTAAAATGGTAGCCCATTCTTTTTTATGACATATATTTCATATCTTTGAGGCAAATATTAAAATGGTAGCCCATTATTTTTTATGACATATATTTGATATTTTTGAGGCAAATATTAAGATTGTAGCCCATTATTTTTTATGACATATATTTCATATCTTTGAGGCAAATATTAAAATGGTAGCCCATTCTTTTTTATGACATATATTTAATATCTTTGAGGCAAATATTAAGATTGTAGCCCATTATTTTTTATGACATATATTTGATATCTTTGAGACAAATATTAAGATTGTAGCCCATTCTTTTTTATGACAGATATTTCATATCTTTGAGGCAAATATTAAGATTGTAGCCCATTCTTTTTTATGACATATATTTCATATCTTTGAGGCAAATCTTAAAATTGTAGCCTATTTGTTTTTACACAGTTGCTTGTTTTTAAAGTTACATTTTAGTTTGAATCACAAAAAATGTTGCCATATTTATGAATGAAGATGACCTAAGGAATTCACTAAATCTTGGTATTTTGTTGGAGTGATTCAAGCTATAATATGAATATTCTACAGTCGCTTATTTGTGTGCTATTGATATTTTAGTTTCTTAATATTTACGAAAAGAAATATCTCAACATTTTATAAATTTAATCCTTTCTGGTGTAAAATAATAATATTTTAATCACTTATATTTAACAATTTAAGTTATAACATCTCTTATGATTATTTTTAATGTGCCAAAATAGAATTGTAATCAAGTTATGTTTCAGAACTGACAAAATTAGCGAGATCACTAGGTTATTATCAACAAACAGCTGTTTTATATGCCATGAGCTTGATGGAAGAAATTAAAATTATTCACCAGTCAAAGAAAATGTGCTCTAAGAAGGGCAAAGAGCACATCAAGATAAATAAATAATAATAAATGGTCATTCATTGCACTCAGCCTCAGTTCTAGAAGCTATGACCATATCTCTGGACCTAGTGGTGCATGGGAGTGAGAGAAAGACTAATATTGTGTGTATCTTCCTCATTGAAATATGGTGCTCTATCTTCTAACTGTCAATTATGATGTCCATCTACTTGCTGTCACTGATGCTGTCCATCTACTAACTGTCACTGATGCCTTCTTATCTCACTATTACTGATGCTGTCCATCTACTCATTATTATTGATGCTGTCCATCTACTCATTATTATTGATGCTGTCCATCTACTCACTATCACTAATGCTGTACACCTGCTCACTATCACTAATGCTGTACACCTGCTCACTATCACCAATGCTGTACACCTGCTCACTATCACCAATGCTGTACACCTACTCACTATCACCAATGCTGTACACCTACTCACTATCACCAATGCTGTACACCTGCTCACTATCACTAATGCTGTACACCTGCTCACTATCACTAATGCTGTACACCTACTCACTATCACTAATGCTGTACACCTACTCACTATCACCAATGCTGTACACCTGCTCACTATCACTAATTCTGTACACCTGCTCACTATCACTAATGCTGTACACCTACTCACTATCACTAATGCTGTACACCTGCTCATTATCACTAATGCTGCTCAACTGCTCACTGTCACTGATGCTCTCCACTGATGATAACTATCCTTTCAGAAAAATACACATATAAGTTGTATGTTACAGAATTAGGAAAGTTGACAACAGTATGTAAATAAACACTAACCATTTCACTAACTCTAAATGCCTCAAGATTGTAAACCTGCAGCAAGTTATGCTATGGTATTATTTTTATATATGGCCCTTATCGTCTTGTCAGACAGTCTAGTGGAGGCTATTGTGTATTTTTTTTAGGTTTTGTTTGGTTTTGCCTTCTCTCGTGGCTAATTCTACCAATGTTTGACAAACACATGCAGTCACAGAATGAACAAGTCAGGCCCATTGATCCACATGGTTTTCCATCCTTCTTCATTAGTCTTTTCTCTTCTAAGTCTTGCCTTAGCGCAGTCTCAAATAATGTTTTACCATTCCTTATACATGCTTTCCATGATGTACGAAATTGTATTATCTTTACATTAAGAAGTATGCAGCTTTTTTCTAGGCCTTAGGATGTCTAAATAGCTTAAGTGGTTAGCAGATGTTTAAACCTAAATTACTTAGTATGCCCCTGTTTATGGTTGGTGTTCCATTCAGACCAGCTGTAACTATGCACATGATTTTCTCAGTCAATTTAACTTTTAAAATTGCTGATGGAACTAGAACATTCTTTTAGTTGTCTTCGTGCAAAAAGGGCCTCTTTTAAAAGAAATACCCTTTTCTCTCTCCTCATTTCCTGTCATTTCTTTCCTTATTCAGTCTCACACCATCACTGTCTCATTTTCCTTTACTCTCATATTCACACTCTTGAAAAGACTCTTTCCATCTCCAAGAGATCTTTATAACTAACTAAATGATCATTATAACTAACGTCTTTATAACTAACTTAATTAAAATTCTTTATAACTAACTCATCATCATCAAGTACTGGGCCTACTGGCATAGGTGATCATGTCTCTCCACAACTTTTGATCTCGGCAGCTATTTATCATTTCTGTTGTTGACCTTCTGCCAAGCCATTCTCTTAAGCTGTCTGTTATTTTTTTCTCTTTGCTTCCCTCTATCTCTTCGTCCCTCAATTTTCCCAGTTGTTACAATATATTCCAGTTGTTCTCTTCTCATTACATTGCCAAAAAATGATGATTGTTTCTTCCTAATATTGGAAATTAGCTCTCTTTTTGCTTTGACCTCTCTCAGAACATCTTCATTACTCTTCTTAGCTGTCCATGGTACTCTCAACATTCTTCTGTAAAACCACATTTCTACAGACTCCAGTGATTTTCTTGTCTGTTGTTCTATTAACCATTATTCGCATCCATATGTTAAGACTGGCTCTACGTAACATTTAAGAACTCTTTTTCTTGTTTCTATTGTCAAAAATGGATTGCATAGTATCTTCCTCATTTTTTGGAAAGCTGCTTTTGCCTGAGCCATTCTGCATCTCACCTCTTTCGTACATCTTCCGTCTGAGGTTAACAAAGTTACCAAATATTTAAATTCATTTACCTGTTTTAATATTGTTCCACTTGTCTTTATTTTGCACTGAGGTGCACCTCTATAACTAACTAAATGATCAATAATTAATTTGTGCATTTTTATTGACATACAAGTATTTTTTTGCCCTTTTGTCTGTATCATAGATCTTGTTTATTGTTATGTCTTTACTACAAGTGAAATTTAATTTGTTGGAAACATTTGTTTTTATTAATATTAATATTGGCTATTATTTTTATTTGCAGGAGATACTTGCAGCTGTCTCTACAATTACTCATCACAGTATGGATGCAATGGTAAGGCACAATTCAAGCACTTTTATTCTAGCTCTTCATATTATACAGAGATTAGCTGTGATGGTCAGATGAGAATGCTGATGATAATTAAGCATTATTTTTGGGGGGAATTATTTCATTGGCAAGTTTAAAATTAACCTTACGTCTGCTGTCATTTGTAAATTTATTTTCAAAAGATATGAGCGTTTGATTTCTAGTTCAGTTTGTTCTTTATTAACAGTGTATTAATTTTTACATAATATTTACTGCTTCTATAATTTTAAATTTAATTAGTCAAGAAAACGTAGCCAAGATGCAATGCTTGATCTGAAAGCAGTTAGTTACTTACAACTTATTGCAGACATCAAGTTCAGCAAACTAGAGCTGATCAAGACTCAATATGTTTTCACTTGGTGGTCTGGGAAATAGGTTAATCAGCCTGGCCAAATAAGCAAATATAAAAGGACTTAACTAGTCCCACATATATGCTATCAGATGTTGATGTGTTGGACTCTACTATCAAAGTTTAGTTGTAAACTGACACAATTATGTTTCTGTGGAGGACAAACACAAACAAAAATGTCAATAATATGTTAGGCTATCATTTTGTCATGTGCTACTACTCTATGACATGGAAATCTCACACTGGTTCAGTTGCAATGTTAATAGTTGGTATCCAGAACTAAAGAGTTTGAGTTTTCCCTATTTATATGAGTTTTCCCTATTTATAATAGAAACTCCAATTACTACAATGAACCTCAATAAAGTCAAGACTTGAGCTGATTAAATTCCATATAAGAGTTATCAACGACAAAAGATGCTTCCTTCAAACCAACACAAAGCACAGAATTGTGAATATTCTTGACAGCATCTAGTCTCCAATTGAAATGATCATTCCATCCTAACCAGAAAATGTATAAACTACCTTGAGTTCATGAGTTAACATGGTTTTATAACAGCTGTGAAAACAATATTCACTTGTTTAAGTTTTGTTTGTTTCCATATTGACAACTGTATAAAAGATACTTGTATTTTAGAGTTTTATCATGCCATAAATGTTACTTTTAAGGATAAATTATAAACAAAACACAGTTTCAGTGCTAATCAAATAAAATATTTGATCAACAGTTCCAGAGTAATTATCATTTTATCCACCAAGGCAATCCTACTTTGCACAATTTCTAAATTATTTACCACACACTTTTCTTAACAAAACTGTTTGCCAAAACATTACAGTAACCAGATTACTTACCAAACAACTCGAATAACTAATAAAATATAATTTACTTACTAGAGTTATCTTCTTTTTCAGCCAATGAAATACCAAGTAAGTATAAGTTGTAGACTGAAATGCCAAGTAAGTTCAAGTAATAACCATGAAATACCATGTAAGTTTAAGTGATGACAAATTAGACAATATTGAAAGCCAACATAAGATGGATATGGGCAAGAATCTGATTGGCTCCAGATAACAAGAGAAGAAAGAGAATACCAATGGATAAATGGAAAGAATAATTGACAACAACTGAAGGAAAACACCTTAACTTGCGAGAGGGACAGGAGGAGTGGCAGGGCTTGGTAGGCTGAGTCAGGTCAACAGTCAAGCCGTGGCACAACTTATAAAATGTTTAGATTTCAGCTGCAGAAGATGAGGCATTATTGTTGTTGAATATAATAATACAAGTGCACATCTTGTGGCCCAGATCACAGTTGTAATACATTTATTTACAATCCCCATAACAGCAGGAAAAGTTGATAGAAAGTTTTGTTTTTCTTTGTTACTTCCAAGATTTCAGCTTTGAGATGGTCAGGAGCAGCACTAAAAGCAAAAGGTTTAAGTGGAAGAAAATGGACTGAAAAGGCACACACAACCAAAATGTGAAAATGGAGTACAAGAAAATTAAATAGAGACACAATATGTGATGATGGTAACATATTATGAAATGTAATTGAGTTTGTTAGTAAAAGGGGAAGTGAAAAACTTAGAAAAAGTTCAATCTGTTAACAGTATAATACACTGTAGATGAGTGCATAGAAGAGTAAGGGACTGACAATAGACATGCCCTGTAGTACATAGATTACAAAAGAGCAGCAGAACAAGGCTCCCACTATGAAGTGAGAAAAGAATAAAGCTACTGTTACTTTCCATGCATTTCGTAAAAAGTGACTAAGCAGATTTGGAATCGTTACCTGTGCAGTCAAATAGGACAAGCACAGAGTGAGCTTGTCAACAGAACTTAACCAAATTTTGAGAAATGCTGTGACAAGTGGTGGGGCGGATGTGAGAATTCCTGACTGCTATGAAAGTGGTTCCATGGATAGAATAGAATAGAATAGAATAGAATAGAATAGAATAGAATCGAATAGCAGAACAAGGGAAGTCACTGTACTGAGCAGTGAGTTACAACCCACTAATTATGGGGAAAAAAAGTAGCTTTACACTTTTAGCAGGTCATACTCTTTAGCCATACCTCTTCTTCTTCTTTCCTTCCTCGTTTGCCTTTCAGTGTCGAGGAAAGATATAATTTGTGGTCATTTGCTCTTCTGTTTATATCTGCTGCTGTTATGTTTCCTAGTGTTTCTAATATTCCGTCAATCCATCTTTTTCGCGATCAGCCTTTGGGTCTGTTCTCGCAACATTTATTGAAAGCTCATTATGTTGTGTTTTGGTCTTTCTGCCTTGTCACTTGGCCAAACCATTTTATTTGTTCTTTATTTGTCTATTCTATGGTGGTGATTATTCCTAGCTTTTTTATCAGTTCATTTCTGATCTTATCTCTGAGGCTGGTTCCTGTCATTCTTCTAACACATTAATCTCAGGAGAGGTTGTTTTTCATATTGTTCTTGCATCTAGGTTCCAGGACTAGCATTGTCTCTGTAGTTGGATTGATTAAATGCACAATGTATGTAAGATGTGCTTTGAGATTTGACCTTAATTAACAGATTTCTTGATGAAACAGAACATATTCATGATAAATATTTAGAGAGGGATTGCTTGAGAAATTTTATAAAAGAGCATGGGTGAAATGTTAGTTATATTCAAAGATTATATTAAAAAAACTGGTTTATTTAAAATTGTAAATTGGGAGAGCTGATTAAGAAGTGCTATGCTACACAAGCACTATAAATATCAGAGGTGGGCAACTTTTCATATGCTAAGAGCCAGATAAAATAAAAATATGAATTTTCTAAGGGCCAAATACAGCCACCCTTATATAAATTACTTAGCTACACAAACTACTGAAATATAGAAATCATGTTATTTATAGAAAGTGAAAGATGTTTTGGAAGATTGAACGAAATCATTTCCCAGTTGCCAATGTTTAGCAAATCATTTATGTAAGTTGTTTTGTTTTATAAATGTATTGTGAATGTATTTTCTACTTTAAATTATATTCTTGTTTCAGCTCAGCAGCTGGTGTGTGTAGTTATTTTTAATCAGACTCACTTGTCTGTCAAAATTGCTGACAGGTCAGTTCTGGCTCGAGGGTCATCAGTTACCCACCTCTGATCTATAAGTAGTGGCACATTTAAGTTTGATTTAATCAGTCACTAGGAACTATCAAATTGATGATTTAAAAATAGCTAATGTTTACAATTTAAATTTCAACGAAGACTGCTTGTCTTTCTGTACTAATGATTGGTAATGTGCTACTCTGTGACATGGAAATCTCACACTGATCGAGTAGCAGTGTTAATGGTAGGTATCCAGTACTAAAGAGTTTTGAGTTTTCTCCATTTGTCATAGAAACACTAATTACTACAATGGAACTCAATAAAGTCAAGACTTGAACTGGTTAAAGTCCTTATAAAAGTTATAAATAACGAAAGATGCCTACCTCAAAACTATGATACAAATATTAGGAGAGAGATACCATGAATGGTACAAATAGATGTAATAACTGAAAAATTATAACAGCTGAGATTATATTTAGAAGGGAATAATGTATAAATATTCAACAGGGATAAAATAAAAATAATGATAAATAACAATACCCAGAGGGCAATATATATCTCAATTGCTAGCATTGGTAAACTAGACCACTATACATATCTTAGTATTAATATAGATCAAGAAGGTGAAATAAAGAAAGAGATCAGAAGCAGGATAGCAAAAGCAGCAATGAATTTAATGATGAGTCTGTGCAGCAAAGAGGAAAATCAAAACTGATTCTCTTCTCCAGTAAAACATTGACTTTTTTGATGAACTGTCTTACAGAGCTGACAAGTGTCACGAAACAATTAGTCTAAAGGTGCCAAAGATTCATCTTTCATCTACTCTCATTTGTGTGAATTTTTCTGTCACAGTCTTCAAGTGTTATATTGTCAGCAGTTGTTTGATGGGGCACATTTTTAGCTCTATTGAATGACATATCCTGAATATATGTCGGCATTGTGTAGAATTGAAGTTTTGATAATGACACTGACAGAAACCAAGTAAGAAGAGTATTGTAGTTTGGCTCATTTTAAAAATGTTTCCTTTTGTTAGAAATTGTTAAAGACACCCTAAATACTTGCCCTCGTACAAGTGTTGGAGGCTACTTCATTGTGCTGCAGTACATCTACCACACAAAGCTTGTCTATAATACACTCATATTTACTATTTGTAGGTGAGTAAGTACTCATAATTCATATTAACTCAAGTTGACATATTTAATAAACATAAACAAATTTCTGTACAATATAATGTTGTAGGTGCATGAATTCTATAATTTGATAATGTAACATCCATACACTTTGAGACGGCAATAGCTTACTAAAGGAACAGATCTGAAGTGATAGTGTCAAGAGTGTGATAGACAACTGTATACTGCACCAGGAAGTAATTTGATCATCAGGGAGGTTTGGATTACCAGAAGTACTAATTGAAAATAATAAATAGAAACATTTGGTGTGAGGAAACTGAATAATATCTGTCAGAATTACCACTCCTAATATTAGAGGCATTGAACCCACACTAATGTATGCTTCCGTTTTTAATATATTTTTGTTTGTTCACCATCTCTAAAATAAGACACACTGTGACACCCATCATAGGTTACACAATGTTAAAGCTGTGGTCAACACTATTGTTTACATAAATAAAGAGTGTCTTTTTTCAGATACATTCTAAGAAGAGACTGGTTTTAAAATGCAACATCTTATTGTTTGTGAGCCTGAAATTTTGAAATAAGCTCACCAGAGGAAATTATCTCTCTCATCTATTATCAATCATGGGAGCCATGTTAGCTCAATGGTTAGTGAACTGGACTACAAACGACAAGAGTTAGGGTTCGATCCCAACCTATGACTTCCAAGTTCACTCAGCCTTAAATGGGTACCGGATTATTTTCTGGGAAAGTAAAGCTGCACGGGCATAATACCGACTACATTACCCCAAAAATCATGTGCTGAAGATCTGTAAAATTTATGATCACTAACACCATATTCCCTATAAGCCGCTTGGCGTGATGGGGGCTCTTTCCTTTTTTTTTTATCATCAATCATCAGGTGATTGATCTAGCTGAGAATGCTGGTCTTTTTTTTATACGTTTCTCACCATGTTGTCTGCCACTGTAGAATGTAGTCTGTGAAAATATTTGTAGGTAATCCTTCCCTATCATACAAGAAATATATCCTCCAATATTGATTTTTGAAGTTCATTGTGGTATTTAATTTATCCAAAATATGGGAGTTTTCTTTGTTTAATTACATTCACCAGCAAGTTTTGACTTATATTAAGTTCCCTGAACTTGTTATTTGTTGGTATTTTATCTATTCAAGTCGTGAACAATTGTTCTCAAGCATTTTTTCTTAGATTATGAAATTTTATTTGCAGCAACCTGGAGTTCTGCATGTTGTATCAGTACTATAATTTTATTTGTTGCAACCTGGATTCCTGCATATTGTTTCTTTACTGTAATTTTATTTGTAGTAACCTGTAGTCCTTGCATGTTGTATCTATCTATCTATCTATCGTCCTTTCGAGCCGAAGACGGCACATAGGGCAGAACCACAATCTGAAAAAACAAAAACCTTGCGTGCCAAAATGGCACATATATGCAGAGATCACTGCTTCCAAAACTTATGGCTCTGTTTCCATAACAATATTTTTTACAATGACAGCTTGTCAAGCCATCGATCAACCTCCTTAGTCGCCTCTTACAACATGCCTGGAAGGTCACATGTTGTATCAGTACTATAATTTTATTTGTTGCAACCTGGAGTTCTGCATGTTGTTTCTTTACTGTAATTTTATTTGTTGCAACCTGGAGTCCTGCATATTGTATCTGTACTATAATTTGATCTTGCTTCTTCAGCTCAAGAAAAAAAGGAGTAATGTCAGGAGTAATGTATATGAAGGATGGTCAACTACAGGAGTAGGCAACCAATGGTCCAAGGACCAGAAATCAGCCCACCAAGCAACCCATAAGGTTTTGACAAACCCATGAGGTTGTTTGGAATTGCTAAACACTTTCAGCCCTTGAACTGAAATTTAAATAGATTTTAAAAGTAGCATACACAGGCACCATAACAATATTTTTACTAACCAGCATAACACAATCATATGCTAAACAGTGATGACAAAATTAATATGCTTTTGTTTAATATCTGTTTGTGCAAGTTTTACAGTGTTCAATATGAACTGACACTTAGTTTATGATAGTATGTCCACCTATATTCTTCTAATAGTGTACATAAGTAATATGTACAACCTGTAGGCTACCATAGTCTTGCTATAAATTAGAGCACAACATGTAAAGACTTATTTTAAGGCCAAAGAAACCAGAAATATCCTAATTTAGTTTAATAAAGTGGTCAAACAATAACACCTATTAAAACGCAAAAGAAAATAAACAAATCAGTATTTCTGCCAGCATTGTCCACTGGTAGCAGTGCCAAACATGGATGTTAACAACCCAGTAGAAAGAAACAATTACAACTACTCTCTCTCTCTCTTTCTCTCTGTTGTTCAAAAAGTTCTTAGGTTACACGATGTCTTTTCTCCTGTCACCAAAATGAAACTTTCAGTCCTCTCCAGATCTCTGTATTGTCTGTTCTGACCAGGGTCCACGAAAAAGGGAAGTCAATTTGCTTTTCTTTAACATATTTCGATTATTTTGTTTTGGATGTTTCATTACTAGTTAGCTATGTAGGATTAGTTTTATTTACTTACATATCTGTGTGTGTTGTTGTTTGTTTGTTCCTGCTGAAGGCCTATTGAGCTGAAATGTCGTTCAAATCTGTGTCGTCTACTATCCACGTAAAGCTTTTACCATACCATTTTTTCTATTTTTTTTTTTTTCAATTTTCCCTCACATTCAGCTTTACTGCAGCTTCGCATTTTTATGCATTCATTTGCATTTCTTTGCCTTAACCCCTCTCTGTATTGTCTCAGTTTTGTTGTTGTCTGGCGAGGTTTGACATCAAAGTTCAACATAATTGTTGCACAACTGGTGTTTCATATACTGGACCCACTCTTCTCAGTGGCATTTGTTTGTACGGGTTATTCCTAGGCTGTAAAGATGGCTTTGGAGTCTGCAGTGACCTTTTCTGAGGTGGAAGATGATAGTCTGGACATTCTTTGTCATCAGGTGTATTGGGTCCTGCATATTGTTTATTTGCAGTTTTTGCTCTCCATTTGACTTTCTTTTATTTCATGTGATGAATTGATCTCTCTGTAGTTCACTGGGTGGACATATTAGGCTTTCCTGCTGCCAGTTTTGGAGAGGGTATTAGCTACCTCATTTAAAAAAATCCTCAGTGGGAGGGTATCCTTTGCAAGACTACTTATGTGGACTGTGGCCACTTGTGTGGACTGTGACAACTTATTTAGTTCTGACATGATGTCTAGAGTGGTGGATTGTGGATATTATGAAGTTGTTAGGGACTCCAGAAAAGAGTTGTAGCCTGAAGAAGACTGGTTTTAGTGGGAATAATTGTTTTTTTATTTTCAAATGCTTTGATAGCTTCAAGTAATGCTATGAGATTAAGAAGATTAAGATCTGTAATGTGAGAATATTCTACTTATTGCAATTGTTTCTTCATTACTTCTTCTATCTCTCTATTTTATGAAGACACTCACTCCTTCATTTCTGATAAATTCTTCTGCGGAGCCGCCTGTGGTTTCATTGGGATGGGTTGTATTTGTTGTCTATCATTACCAGCTAGGGTGAGATTTTTCATTTCAAATAGACTCTCATGGTATTTTTACTTGTTTGCTTGCTACTTTGATATAGATGAAGATGCTTTCTTTACCGAAGCTGTGCACTCCATAGGATAGAAGGTGTGTGATTTTTTGGGGGTTACTGGGAAGGATATCTTTGAGTTGATTTTGTAGTTTTCTAAACAAGTGGTTGTAGCTGAATCTCTTATGTCTAAATTTGGGAGGTTCCTGTGTTCTGTTGAGCATGGAGTGGATTTTCATGCACATTATGTTTTTGGTTGTATATCATCACTTTTTCTGTACACCTCCCAAGAGATTTTATTTTTGTAAGTCTTTCCAGTTCTTGAATTAGTGTACTTTTCATCCCTCCAGTTATCAGCCTTATCCCTGTGTAGATGTAGACCTCTTAAGAGGTTGACAAGTAAACTGAGGCCACATAAAGCTTATGTATAAGGTAAACCAAAGAACATTCCACTTTTCCCTGATGCTGAAAGGCAAAACAAGATGGAAAAATTAGAACAAGTTTAATATTGATGTGTTTCTTTAATCTTAAACTTATCATCAGTGTAATTTCTTGTAAAGTTGATGATCCACAAACTTCTGTAAAACAGTGTAACTATGGCCAGGACATACCAGATAGTGATGGAGATCTGGAAGTATCAGTTCTTCATGTTGGTACAGGAGTTTGTCATGCGGCCACCAATCCCCGTGCCCTTGGTGGTGCTCATCTACCCAGCTCTGTTATTGAAGTCAATCTTCATAGAACTGTACCATCTCTTCCTGACCTGTTGTCCATGTGGGCCGCAGCAAAAGAAGGTAACTGGAAAGTGAATGATATTATATTTTTGTGTGTTTATTCATCTTATCCCATTTTCATAGAATTTGTCTTGTCAGTTTTGTTTTAAAGTGTTTGGTTGCAGAAAATGTTTGGTTTTAGTCGCATTTGTGCAGAAAATGTATGGTTTTAGTCTCATTTGTGCGGAAAATGTTTGGTTTTAGTCTCATTAGTACGGAAAGTGTTTGGTTTTAGTCTCATTTGTATGTAAAGTGTTTGGTTTTAGTCTCATTTGAGCGGAAAATGTTTGGTTTTAGTCTCATTTGTATGTAAAGTGTTTGGTTTTAGTCTCATTTGTGCAGAAAGTGTTTGGTTTTAGTCTCATTTGCATAGCTCATTAGTCTGGGGGCTAGGTGGTCTGGAGGTAAGCTGTCAGTGTCTGAACAAAAAGGTATCAGGTTTGAATCCCTTAGTTTATCTTTCCTTCAGATCCTGAGCAGTAAGATCCAATGTCTAGCCCTCTTGGATGATGCAAAACAGGAGGTTTCTTGTACACTTTATGCATACTGAACAACCCTTTACATAAAAAAATGGCACCTGTTCAGGCAAAGATTATTAAACAAAAATATTCTCAATTACCCCACTAAATGTCTTTGTTGGTGCTACAGAGTTTTGTGCTTGTGAACTAAACCCATCTTCAGTGCTTTCACTAGCAAGAAGAAACAGTGGCATATATATTGAGATTATAAAGAGCTACTTGCTGGGGAAAATGCTGGAGAGGAGATCTATGCATTTGATCTACGCAATGAAAATGATCAGATGACAATTTGTCTGGCATCTTCTTGATTATTTGACTGATCTGAACTGTATTTAGTGTATGATGTTATTGATTTGACTTTTGTGTCTAGTTTCTTTACAAAGTTTTTGTTATGTCCTCCATGCAGTTAGTACTTTTCCTGTTTTGATCTACTAGTTCATACTTACAATCATACATAGTGTTACATAGCTCATTCATTGTCTCATGTAAATTATGTTACATGAATCACACCTTAGCCAGATAAAGCATTATAATATTGGCAAGATCAACCATGAGGGAAGCTGATTTGACAAAAAGAATACCTTGCAGTTATCAATGAAGATTAATATCTGTCTAATTCAACCCGTCAGTGAATATGCCAAAAAGCCATATTGTTATATACAGTAGACTCTTGGTCATTCAGGAGTGGTTTAACCGAGAAGCGAAATATTCTGGAGACCTTCATCAAAAACTTAAAAATAAAAAAAAATTCTTCCTTTTTTTAGTAAATTTATCAAACTGATACAAATCTATGAGCCCTTCTTGATTACTTAGAACACCAAGAAGACAGTAACTTTGCAGAAAAATTAATCCTGAAATCTATGCAGCACTATTTGGCAAAAGGCTGTTGAAAAGAAGAAACAGAAGCGCTTACTATCTTATTTCAAGCAGTTTTAAAATAAGTAAGCACTAACTTTTTAATACTGTACCTACTCTTTCAGTTGCACATATATAATGGTATATAACCAGGATTTTTGTTACTCCAGATTTCCCATTCATGCTGGATAATCAAGAGTCAATGGAAATATTAGAACTTATATTTACAGTCATTAATCATCTTTGAGAATTACATTAAAATATAAAACATGATATTTTAAAATTACATTGTTGATGTTTATTCTTAAAATGTGTGAAAACAGCCTAGATCATATTTATAATAGAGAACTCTATATCGCATTTGTTATTTTTAATGTTTTTAAGCAAAGTTGCTTCCTCGATTTTAGTTAAAATATCTCGTGTTAAAAAATAGAAGTAAAAGTATGAAATGTAAATCAGTGTCATAGCATCAGTAATGATAGGACAAAGTGTTCTTGACCAGCAACTCCCAACAAACTGGAGTTTACAGCTTGAACTCCATAGAAATGGAAACATTTCCAACCTGCCCAGGGTTTGAACTCTGACCCCAATTGTTGGCTGAGTGGACCACAAGAGCTATTTACAAACCTCAGATGCTGTGGGTGGCATTCAAACCTGGGTTATCTAGTCACTCAGCTTGTGCTTTCCATATCAACACCACTGCAATTCTCTCCATCTGATCAGAAGTAATATATACTACATTAGGCTCTGGCCATCCAACTGACCTTTCAGGATAATTTTTATTCTGGGGTTACTGATGTCAGAAGTTACATCACTGAGGTTTGTTGGTGATAGATTCTTTCATTATTTATTTATGTCATTAAAAAGGTTACATATGTTCTCTCATGTCCAGAATGTATTTGAGAGCAATCTAATGGTTGAGAAGCTCAGATTTTGCAGTTTTAGTTTGTCAACAAAAAGACATTAAAATGCATTTTGCAAAAATATATCGCACTATGTACAGATGTTAAATTAAGGACAAGAGGTCTGGTTCGATCCTGATTGACGGCTTCCAGGTTCACCCAGCCTTAAATGAGTACCAGATTTTTTTTTCTGAGAAAGTAAAGCAGCACGGGTATAATACCAACCTCATTACTTAAAAAATCATGTGCTGAAGGTCTGTAAAAATTATGGTCACTGACACCATATTCCCTATATGCCACATGGCGTGACGGGGCACTTTACTTTACTTACATTAAATTAGATGCAACTCTCCAATGTATATGAATATTATAGTAGTGTGAAGTTGAGTGTAAGAATGTTCTCTCAAAATTATATTGAACATTGTTCTTCTACAAATAGTTACAGTTAGACAATGTGGGTCCTGTGCAAGGTCTGATGCTTGATAACAAAGATTGTTGGACACAGAGAGTCTAGAACTTCTGCCCTAAGTGCCATGTTCAGCTCAAAAGGACAATAGATAGCTGGATGGACAGACAAGCTGGATGGACAGACAAGCCGGATGGACAGACAAGCCGGATGGACAGACAAGCCGGATGGACAGACAAGCTGGATGGACAGACAAGTGGATGACACACCTATCTAAAAGCTGTTTTATGTTGTATAATGTTGCAAAGAATGTTTGCATAAATCCCTATCTCTTCAAATGTACGTTATACACATATTATAATATTTCAAACAAAAAATGAATGTTACTCAAAGACATACTGCACATGGCTAACTATAAATGAACAGCTCCACAAAGTTAAATGAGGCATTCTGGAAGTATCAAACTCTCACATTTGTAGGCAGCGGTATACAAAAGCATGGAAAGACAAACTTATATTTTCTGATTTGCAGATTCCACAAGCAACATACAACATGTGGAATGCCTTTATCAAACTTCACAAAAAACAAGAAAGGATGATGATTGATAAACTTAATGAAGATAAGACCACGGAGCAGAGGTTTGTGTTTACTTTAAACTATTGTGCTCACTTTGTTGCATTTGTTCACCTGAAACCATTGGAAGTGTGTGCTGGTAATGATATTTTGTGTGTGTTACCGACAAGAGGCCACATCTTGCATATTTGTCTTATGCTTGTTAATTGTAAAGTTACATTAACAATTTTAGCCAATTTGATATTTTTGATATATTGTTTTTTCACTTGCCAGAATTGTTGTACTTTAGTGTGTAAACAATGCTTAAAGATTGTTTTTTTTTAAAAAAGTTTTTTACTTTTCATTTTGAGGAAAATAAGGCCATCATTGGATTTGCATGTCCAATGCAGAATGTTGCATTCATCACAGCCTGTCAGAAAGAATCTCTGTCTCTAGTCAGATCTTCAGCTGTGTCAAGGTCTTGCACACCTTCTTGATCTGCCTTTGTCTCATCTTCCTAGGTTTACATGCTTTCCATTGTTATTCTTTCTAGCTCACTGTGTCTCTGTAGCCACAGTATTGTAATTCCTTAAGTACAATGTTTATAAGCCTCTTCTTTTCAATATTTGTGTCTTTTAAGATGTCTTCATTGCTCATTCTCATTTTCTAAGGTATCCAAAGGATTTTTCTGTAACATTTTATTTAAAATGAGCCAATTTTCTTCTTTGTTGTTTGTGAGGTTGTTCATGATTCACAACCTTATATTGCTATTGAGAAGATGCATCATATCAGTAGTTTTAATTTTACTACTTTGTTGATATTATATACATATGTTCTTCGTGGCATTTAATTTTGTGTGTGTGCTGCTTTTGCTAATCTAAATAAGGGCAAAGGAAGACAAAGTGCCTAGTTTGACCTCTTATTTCACACTTTATATGATTTCTGGTCTGATTTGGAAGCTCTGGTTTAAGTAACCTATCATTTTTGTATGATTACTCTTTTATTATTAATCCATATATATATTTTTATGTTTTTTATTATTTATGTCACTTTAATAATACCTAGGTGCTCTCATTCTTTGTCATGTCTGCTGCTCTTGTAATTTAGCTTGTAACTCACATACAAAAACTGCTAATTGTTTGTTGATGTATGTTTGATTATATAATGTGTACCATTTAAGTAAAGCTTTTGATAGAGTCTGTTTTAAAAGTGGAACATCTTGTTCTATGCCAGAGATTTGTTGACTCTATATCTCACAGGAGAGAAAAAAGTATGCATTTCATATGTGTTGCTTGAGGCATATACTTTAGATTTTTTTTAAATCACGAAACAGAGTCATGACACAATTAACATTACTAAGATTTTGGATCATTGATGTCAATATTCCTGGATCACTTCCACTTTATATCGTATTCATAGATTACGAAAAGGCATTTGATAGTTTAGACAGAGGAATGCTTTGGAATTTTCAGAGTCATTACGGAATCCCCATAAAGTTTATTAACCTGATAAAGACAACAGAAATGGAATTCAGTGGTCACTGACCGAGCAACTTATTGACTTATACTTTGCTGATGACATTGCTCTCCTATCACACAACCATCAACAGATGCAAGATAAAATGAGCATACTTGATGAGAGATCACAACAGATGGGACTGAAAATAAATAGAGATAAGACCAAAATTATGAGAATTAATGCAGTTGGCAATAACCAATTAAAAATAGGAGAAATACCTCTACTAGACATACAATCTTACATATATCTGGGCAGTAATATAAACAAGGAGGGAAGAACAAAGAATTATACCAAAATCAGGATATCAAAAGCAAGAAGAGCATTCGTTACCCTAGGAAACATATGGAAACCCAAAGAAACTAGGTTAAATACAAAAATAAAAATTGACACGCCAATGTTAACTCCAATGTTAAGTCAATCCTATTATATGGCTGTGAAACATGAATGACAATCATGAAGATACAAACCTTCAGAATAAAAGGATGGAAATGGCAGGACAAAGTCACTATGGAAAAGTGCCAGTCAAATACCAGTGGATAAAGAGAAACAGTGAAAATGATCCCACTGGAACTGGATAGGACACATACTACGGAAGCCAACTGAGAGTGTTACACAAATTGTTGGAATCCCCAAGGAAAAAGACAAAGAGGAAGACCAAAATATTCTTGGAGAAGACAGATGGAAGTAAAGAGGAAGATGATGGGGAAGACATGGAATGATCTTAAAAAAATTGAAAGAAACAGAATGGCCTGGAAAGTGTATGTTGAAGACTTATGCTCCACAGGGAGCTGAAAGATAGAAGAAGAAGAGGAATATTTAGGTATCATACACCACTACTATGTTTATGCATAAAAAAAAAAAAGTAAAGTACCCCCGTCATACCAAGTGGCGTATAGGGAATATGGTGTTAGTGACCATAAATTTTACAGACCTTTGGCACATGATTTTTGAGGTAATGTGGTCGGTATCATACTCGTGCCGCTTTACTTTCCCAGAAAAAATCCGGTACCCATTTAAGGCTGGGTGAACCTGGAGCGATCGAACCTGACCTCTCGTCTTTTGTAGTCCAGTTCACTAACCACTGAGCTGTTGTGGCCCCCTAGACTAGCTTCTCCTATATTTAGGCTTCATACACCTTCCTATATTTAAGTTTTATATGCTTTTCCTATAGTTAGGCATCATTAGCTTTTCCTATAGTTAGGCATCATTCACTTTTCCTATATTTAGGCATAAATTCACTTTTCCTATATTTAGGCATGATTCGCTTTTCCTATATTTAGGCATCATTCGCTTTTCCTATATTTAGGCATCATTCGTTTTTCCTATATTTAGGCATCATTCATTTCTCCTATATTTAGGCATCATTCACTTCTCCTATATTTAGATATCTTACACTTTTTCTATATTTAGACATCTTACACTTTTCCGATATTTAGACATCTTACACTTTTCCTATATTTAGACATCTTACACTTTTCCTTTATTTAAGCATCTTACACTTTTCCTATATTTAGACATCTTACACTTTTCCTATATTTAGACATCTTACACTTCTCCTATATTTAGACATCTTACACTTTTCCTATATTTAGACATCTTACACTTTTCCTATATTTAGACATCTTACACTTCTCCTATATTTAGACATCTTACACTTCTCCTATAATTAGACAAATTATGTTTCTCTTATATTCAGGCATCTTTTGACAGCCCAGTGCTCTAACATTTGACTACTCTCACAACCTGTAGGCCACCTTTACAGTTAGGCACAAACAAGTCAATACAATCTTTTCAAACATAACTAACATAACATGTTATTTGTGTGCTATTTTACATTCCATACAGATTAACTTTCATAGCTAATGAACAAAAAAGTAAAGACAAACAGATAAGCAGCCTTAATGACAGACTTGTTGAAGTACTAAATAGTCAGACTTCCATTTTTCTTATGATGGAGCACATGAAAAATGTGCTAGAGTCCTCAGGTTTGTGTATTTATCAAGAGCTGTTAGTAATTTGTTACTTAATAACCTTTTCAATATTATGTCTCAAACCTCATTACAATAATGTTTCATGCATATTATATCATCATCATCATCATCATCAAGTACCGGGCCTACTGATGTAGGTGATCATGTCTCTCCACAACTTTTGATCTCGGCAGCTATTTATCATTTCTGTTGTTGACCTTCTGCCAAGCCATTCTCTTAAGCTGTCTGTTATTTTTTCTCTTTGCTTCCTTCTATCTCTTCGTCTCTCAATTTTTCCAGTTGTTACAATATATTCCAGTTGTTCTCTTCTCATTACATGGCCAAAAAATGATGATTGTTTCTTCCTAATATTGAAAATTAGCTCTCTTTTTGCTTTGACCTCTTTCAGAACATCTTCATCACTCTTCTTAGCTGTCCATGGTACTCTCAACATTCTTCTGTAAAACCACATTTCTACAGACTCCAGTGATTTTCTTGTCTGTTGTCCATGATTCGCATCCATATGTTAAGATTGACTCTACATAACATTTAAGAAATATTATATACTGCAAGATAAAGAATCCAAGAATGAAAAAGCAAATCTCACAATATTAAAAAATGTAGAAATGAGGAATTAGTTATTTAATCCAAATGTTCTTCAGTCGTTTGGACAAAGCATTGAACAGTTTTATTAAAAAGTTGAACAAAAATAAGAGTAAGAAAGTCAAGGTTCCCTCCATGCCTTGCTAGGTGTATGGGGAATATGGTGTTAGTGACCATATTTTTCTATGACCACAGCACATTTTTGGGTGATGTGGTAAACCACACGCCAGGCTGCCTTTCACTTCCCATAAAAATCTCTGGTACCCATTTTTAGAGGCTGGGTGAACTCTGGGCCTTGTCAGTCCGAAAATAAATCCGCCACTGCTGGGGATCGAACTCAGACCCATCTGGTCAGGAAGCGAGCACATTAACGACTCACCCACCGATACTCCAATTAGGAGTAGTTGCTGATAAATAAATAAGACACACTCTACTTTATGAAAAGTGGTCATGATGGCAGCTTTGATAAAGATGGCCATATATGTGTATAGCCACCATAAGCATTAATGCGGAATGGATGTCATTGTTTCACAAATAAAACCAACATTCTGATATTGCCTTGAAAATTCATGAAGTCTGAAACATGTGGTCATTGACAATGATGTTACTAGCAACTGCGGCCTGGTTGTGTTGGCAGTGGTTATTATGCCTCTGTCCTACTCAGACAGCTTATCCTTTTCTACTTCAGCATTTATCTACTAAGTGGGTGTGATCCTGTTTTGTCACTAGTTTACAATAAGCTGCCTTTTAGCCTGACACATCATCGTGGGTAGATTCAGAATAAAGTTTTAACAATTTTTTCTGGGCAACTAACTTTTGGCCTACTCTTTTCAACTTTAAACTACCAAGAATTCTTTAATAAACACAGAATGTAAATGTAACCTTCTGATTTTCAGAATTACCCAAGAGATCTAGAAATCAGATCACACTACCAAAAGGCAGTGGGATGGTAAAGCCACAAATACACCACAGATTCAAAGAGAAAATTTCGGTCATCTGCGGTGGGATTTGATCTTGGGTCTTTCTTATCCAGAGACCAATATCTTACTTAGAGACTACCCAGCATCCCCAGACAGCATATTTATTTTAATGTAAATTTGTTTCCTTACCAAGCACAGACCTTTTTAGATGCCCCACAATTCTGGTGAATGACTAAATAAATGTGTCTTTGAGTGACTGAGTTAATGTGTCTTTGATTAACCAAATAAATAAGTCTGAGTGAGAGAGTTAATATATCCTTGATGAACCAAATAAATGAGTCTGAGTGAGAGAGTTAATATATCCTTGATGAACCAAATAAATGAGTCTTTGAGTGACTGAGTTAATGTGTCTTTGATTAACCAAATAAATGAGTCTGAGTGAGAGAGTTAATATATCCTTGATGAACCAAATAAATGAGTCTTTGAGTAACAAAGTGAATGTGTCTGATTGATCAAATAAATGAGTCTGAGTAATGGAGTGAATGTGTCTTTGATTGATCAAATAAATGAGACTGAATGACCGAGTGAATGTGTCTTTGAATAACTTAGTAAATGTGGCTTTGAATAACTTAGTAAATGTGGCTTTGAATGAATGACTGAGTGAATGCCTATGATTGACTGAGTGAATGTGCCTTTGACTGAACGAAATAAATGAGTCTGAGTGACCTAGTGAGTGTGTCTGATTGGGCAAATAAGGGTGTCTTTGAGTGACAGAGTGAATATATCTTTGATTGACCAAGTGAGTATGTCTTTGAATGACTTGGTAAATGTGGCTTTGAAAGACTGACTGAACCTGTCTCTGATTGCCCAAGTGAATGTGTTTCTGAATAATTAAACAAATGTGTCTACTAATGGCTGAGTGAAAGCGTATTAATTGGCAGGCAACCTTCTATATTGACATGCCCTGTAACCAATGCCAATATAAATGTAACCTATATCATCACACGGCAGGAAGTGTTAGGTAGTCCTACCATAGATATCCTTGCTGGCCAACACAAATTATAAGCCTCTTATAAGGCTACACATGAAATACATATTTCCTCTCTATCTTGGTTAAAGCAATCTTCAGGTTAAGTGTGATAACATTTATCATTCTAAGGTTAAGTGTAATAACATCTGTCTTCCTAAGGTAAGTGTGATAACATCTATCTTCCTAAGGTTAAGTGTGATAACATCTATCTTCCTAAAGTTAAGTGTGATAGCATCTATCTTCTTAAGGTTAAGTGTGATAACATCTGTCTTCCTAAGGTAAGTGTGATAACATCTATTTTCCTAAATTTAAGTGTGATAACATCTATCTTCCTAAGGTTAAGTGTGATAAGATCTATCTTCCTAAGGTTAAGTGTGATAACATCTATCTTCCTAAGGTTAAGTTTGATAATATCTATCTTCCTAAGGTTAAGTGTGATAACATGTATCTTCCTAAGGTTAAGTGTGATAGTATCTATCTACCTAAGGTTAAATGTGATAACATTTATCTTCCTAAGGTTAAGTGTGATAGTATCTATCTTCCTAAGGTTAAGTGTGATAACATTTATCTTCCTAAGGTTAAGTGTGACAGTATCTATCTACCTAAGGATAAGTGTGATAACATTTATCTTCCTAAGGTTAAGTGTGACAACATCTATCTTCCTAAGGTTAAGTGTGATAACATTTATCTTCCTAAGGTTAAGTGTGATAACATTTATCTTCCTAAGGTTAAGTGTGATAGTATCTATCTACCTAAGGTTAAGTGTGACAACATCTATCTTCCTAAGGTTAAGTGTGATAGGATCTATCTATCTATTGACCTTTCGAGCCGTAGCCGGCCAAGATACTCCCACTCTTATCTGACTTTTTTTCTAGCAGTCTTCAATTCTTTTAAAGATATTTTATCAAATCTCACCATTGTCTCTGTTCTGTGCAAGCAGTTCTATCTCATTGAGGGAGCCGACTCCTGCTGCTCTTGCCTCTCTCATCAATGTTCTTCTCAGTGTCTCTCTGGTTCTTCTTCTTTTCCTCTTACCTGTTGTTTCCCACATGAGGGCCTGCTTTGCTATTCGGTTATTATCTCTTTTCATCACATGTCCAACATATGACCATCATCTTTTCTTTTTTACTGAAGATATTAGTGGTTAATTGGCGATTTCTCTAATTTCCTCATTTGTTTTGAATTCGTTCCACGCTATACTTTAGACATTTATTTTCAAATGCGTTCAACTTTGTTTCTATATCTCTTGTTGTTTTCCAGCTTTCACACGCATACGTAAGGGTTGATAGTACGTTTGATTTGAATAGTCTAAGTTTTGTGTTTGTGCTGATGAGTTTTGATTTCCACAACTATTCAAGGCTTCTGAAAGACATTGCTGCTTTAGCTATTCTGATTCTAATTTCTTTGCTTGTATCCCCTTCTCGATCAATGTGACTTCCAAGATAGCTAAAGTGATCGATCTCTTCCACTGGTTTGTTTTCCATGTATATTTTGACGTCTGTTGGAATTAAGCTTTTCATGACTTTAGTCTTTTCATGATTGATCTCAAGCCCAATTTTGCTGGCTATTGATGATAGTTCATTTGTGTTTTCCTGCATCGTTTTTATCTGACTGCTGATGAGAACTATGTCATCAGCAAAGTCGAGGTCCTCCAAATGGTCTCCTTGTATCCATTTGATGCTTTTATTACCAGTGCAGCATTTCTTCATTATGAAGTCCATAACAACTCCAAATAACAAGGGCGATAAAATACATCCTTGTTTAACCCCAGTTTCTATTAGGAAACATTCGCTCAGTCCTTCCTCTGTTCGAACTGCACATGTGTAACCATCATACATGTCTTTAATAATATTTATGATTTTTGATGGTAAGCCATATTGCTTCAGAATTTTCCACAAAGAATCTTCATGAATACTGTCAAATGCTTTTTTGAAGTTGAGTATCTATCTACCTAAGGTTAAGTGTGATAACATTTATCTTCCTAGGGTTAAGTGTGATAGAATATATCTACCTAAGGTTAAGTGTGATAACATTTATCTTCCTAGGGTTAAGTGTGATAGTATCTATCTACCTAAGGTTAAGTGTAATAACATTTATCTTCCTAGGGTTAAGTGTGATAGTATCTATCTACCTAAGGTTAAGTGTAATAACATTTGTCTTCCTAGGGTTAAGTGTGATAGTATATATCTACCTAAGGTTAAGTGTGATAGTATCCATCTACCTAAGGTTAAGTGTGATAGTATCTATCTACCTAAGGTTAAGTGTAATAACATTTATCTTCCTAAGGTTAAGTGTGATAGTATCTATCTTCCTAAGGTTAAGTGTGATAACATCTATCTTCTTAAGGATAAGTGTGATAACATCTGTCTTCCTAAGGTTAAGTGTGATAACATTTATCTTCCTAAGGTTAAGTGTGATAGTATATATCTTCCTAAGGTTAAGTGTGACAACATCTATCTTCTTAAGATTAAGTGTGACAACATCTATCTTCTTAAGGTTAAGTGTGATAGTATCTATCTTCCTAAGGTTAAGTGTGATAACATCTATCTTCTTAAGGTTAAGTGTGACAACATCTATCTTCTTAAGGTTAAGTGTGATAGTATCTATCTTCCTAAGGTTAAGTGTGATAACATCTATCTTCCTAAGGTTAAGTGTGATAACATCTATCTTCTTAAGGTTAAGTGTGATAGTATCTATCTTCCTAAGGTTAAGTGTGATAACATCTATCTTCTTAAGGATAAGTGTGATAACATATGTCTTCCTAAGGTTAAATGTGATAACATTTATCTTCCTAAGGTTAAGTGTGATAGTATCTATCTTCTTAAGGATAAGTGTGATAACATCTGTCTTCCTAAGGTTAAGTGTGATAACTTCTATCTTCCTAAGGGTAAGTGTGACAACATCTATCTTCCTAAGGTTAAGTGTGATAACATCTATCTTCCTAAGGTTAAGTGTGATAACATTTATCTTCCTAAGGTTAAGTGTGATAATATCTATCTTCCTAAGGTTAAGTGTGATAACATCTATCTTTTTAATGATAAGTGTGATAACATCTGTCTTCCTAAGGTTAAGTGTGATAACATCTATCTTCTTAAGGATAAGTGTGATAACATCTGTCTTCCTAAGGTTAAGTGTGATAACATTTATCTTCCTAAGGTTAAGTGTGATAGTATCTATCTTCTTAAGGATAAGTGTGATAACATCTGTCTTCCTAACGTTAAGTGTGATAACTTCTATCTTCCTAAGGGTAAGTGTGACAACATCTATCTTCCTAAGGTTAAGTGTGATAACATCTATCTTCCTAAGGTTAAGTGTGATAACATCTATCTTCCTAAGGTTAAGTGTGATAACATCTATCTTCTTAAGGATAAGTGTGATAACATCTGTCTTCCTAAGGTTAAGTGTGATAACATTTATCTTCCTAAGGTTAAGTGTGATAGTATATATCTTCCTAAGGTTAAGTGTGACAACATCTATCTTCTTAAGATTAAGTGTGACAACATCTATCTTCTTAAGGTTAAGTGTGATAGTATCTATCTTCCTAAGGTTAAGTGTGATAACATCTATCTTCTTAAGGTTAAGTGTGACAACATCTATCTTCTTAAGGTTAAGTGTGATAGTATCTATCTTCCTAAGGTTAAGTGTGATAACATCTATCTTCCTAAGGTTAAGTGTGATAACATCTATCTTCCTACGGTTAAAGTGTGACAACATCTATCTTCTTAAGGTTAAGTGTGATAGTATCTATCTTCCTAAGGTTAAGTGTGATAACATCTATCTTCTTAAGGATAAGTGTGATAACATATGTCTTCCTAAGGTTAAGTGTGATAACATTTATCTTCCTAAGGTTAAGTGTGATAGTATCTATCTTCTTAAGGATAAGTGTGATAACATCTGTCTTCCTAAGGTTAAGTGTGATAACTTCTATCTTCCTAAGGGTAAGTGTGACAACATCTATCTTCCTAAGGTTAAGTGTGATAACATCTATCTTCCTAAGGTTAAGTGTGATAACATCTATCTTCCTAAGGTTAAGTGTGATAATATCTATCTTCCTAAGGTTAAGTGTGATAACATCTATCTTTTTAAGGATAAGTGTGATAACATCTGTCTTCCTAAGGTTAAGTGTGATAACATCTATCTTCTTAAGGATAAGTGTGATAACATCTGTCTTCCTAAGGTTAAGTGTGATAACATTTATCTTCCTAAGGTTAAGTGTGATAGTATCTATCTTCTTAAGGATAAGTGTGATAACATCTGTCTTCCTAAGGTTAAGTGTGATAACTTCTATCTTCCTAAGGGTAAGTGTGACAACATCTATCTTCCTAAGGTTAAGTGTGATAACATCTATCTTCCTAAGGTTAAGTGTGATAACATCTATCTTCCTAAGGTTAAGTGTGGTAACATCTATCTTCCTAAGGTTAAGTGTGATAGTATCTATCTTCCTAAGGTTAAGTGTGATAACATCTATCTTCTTAAGGATAAGTGTGATAACATCTGTCTTCCTAAGGTTAAGTGTGATAACATGTATCTTCCAAAGGTTAAGTGTGATAGTATCTATTTTCCTAAGGTTAAGTGTGATAATATCTATCTTCCTAAGGTTAAGTGTGATAACATCTCTCTTCTTAAGGATAAGTGTGATAACATCTGTCTTCCTAAAGTTAAGTGTGATAACATTTATCTTCCTAAGGTTAAGTGTGATAGTATCTATCTTCCTAAGGTTAAGTGTGACAACATCTATCTTCTTAAGGATAAGTGTGATAACATCTGTCTTCCTAAGGTTAAGTGTGATAACTTCTATCTTCCTAAGGGTAAGTGTGACAACATCTATCTTCCTAAGGTTAAGTGTGATAACATCTATCTTCCTAAGGTTAAGTGTGATAACATCTATCTTCCTAAGGTTAAGTGTGATAACATCTATCTTCCTAAGGTTAAGTGTGGTAACATCTATCTTCCTAAGGTTAAGTGTGATAACATCTATCTTCCTAAGGTTAAGTGTGGTAATATCTATCTTCCTAAGGTTAAGTGTGATAACATCTATCTTCCTAAGGTTAAGGTGATTGCATCTATCTTCCTAAGGTTAAGTGTGATAACATCTATCTTCCTAAGGTTAAGTGTGATAACATCTATCTTCCTAAGGTTAAGTGTGATAACATCTATCTTCCTAAGGTTAAGTGTAATTACATCTATCTTCCTTAGGTTAAGTGTGATAACATCTATCTTCCTAAGGTTAAGTGTGATAACATCTATCTTCCTAAGGTTAAGCGTAATTACATCTATCTTCCTAAGGTTAAGTGTAATTACATCTATCTTCCTAAGGTTAAGTGTAATTACATCTATCTTCCTAAGGTTAAGTGTGATAACATCTATCTTCCTAAGGTTAAGTGTGATAGTATCTATCTTCCTAAGGTTAAGTGTGATAGTATCTATCTTCCTAAGGTTAAGTGTAATTACATCTATCTTCTAAGGTTAAGTGTAATTACATATATCTTCCTAAGGTTAAGTGTAATTACATCTATCTTCCTATGGAAAAGTGTAAAATCTTGAACAATTTCTTGTTATTATTTGTTTTAGACGTACATAGAGGAGCTTGTTATCATGTTACCACTAAAAAGTTTTTTCATAATCACCTGTCACCCCATTAATGTGTCTAAATATAACAATAACTACTTACAGGTAATCATTAGAATATTTGCAGCAATTATATCTTTTTCAGGTTAACTGAAAAAAATGTAACGTAATTATTGAATTGCAACACAGACAAATATAAGAAATGTACTTAGTTTCTCTGTTTACTTCATTTATATTTATCTCTCTTCCCCTGCCCACCCTATATTTCCTCTCTCAAATTTGTTTAATCCACTAGTCAATTATGAGTTGACACAGTACTGTAGACTGATTGATAAATGTTAGATAAATAAATTGAATGTACAAATTAATTAGATACAAGTAAAATAGAAGTAATCCCTTTTAAACCTTGTTTTGTTCCATTACATCACCGAGCATGTTATAAAGAACAAATAAAGAGGATTGTCACCTTCATCATAAAATATACATTCTTCCTCTTCTTCATCACTTCCTGCTATCTGTCTTCAGGTGTCAAGAAAAATTCAAAGTTTAGCAATTCACTCTTCAGATAACCTCAACTATTGTCATTTGATGCTGTTATTGAGTGTCCCTGCTGTTGACACTTCATCTTAGTCTAGTATCCCATGGACCCTGCTTATTTATCTTCTTCTATAAACTATGCATGGTATGGAATCACAAACAATTTTTTGTTGTTGACATGAATACAACTGAAGACTTGTTTTAAGTCAGTTCATATTCTTTTACTCATTACCAATGTATTTTTCTCCTGTGATCACTCAAGCTGCTTTTCTCAAACATCACATTTCTATGGTATCTGATTCCAATTATGAAATAACACATTACCTACCATTATTGCTTTGTGTTGAAGTGTAGGGGATAGCTGTCTCAATATTTTGTTTGCCTTGTTGGATCAGATGTCTATTTCTTTATCGATTTTGCTACTTTCAGAGAATGTTGTTCCCAGATATCTAAAGTTTACTTGCTTTATAACTTGGTATTCTATAGTTATGTTTATTAATGTTTTTTTTGTCTTACTGTTGACATTACTTCTATTTTTTACAGAATACATTTAATACATTTCTATCCACCTTATTGAAAGCTTTCTCCTGGTCCTAAAATGCTATGCAGATATTCTTTTTATATTCTACGTACTTTACTAGCTGCCTGAGTGCAAATATTGCATCTGTACAGCTTCTAATCTTTATAAACCCCATCTGTTCTACTACCAACTGGGGTTGGCTCAGAATAGATGTTAATCTTGATTACTACTCAAACCAATTTAATTTGAGACCATTTTAAGCTTTACTTTTATTATTTTAGTGCGAAAAAATGCTGACACAACTGACACTCACACGCTGGAAATATTTCAACATAGCTACTGTAGAAGGTCACCTTACCCAAATACGGCCATCAGACGATTTGCGGTCTTTGACAAGTACTTGCCTTGGGAGGTTAGTTAGGGATGAGTCTGTGTGAATTTGAAGAAGGCTGAAAAAAAAAGTCCTAGAAGATGGAGATTAGGAGGAATGATGAGAATTCATAGAAACATACATTTGGAGAGGTTGTTGGAGCGTAAGACCGGAAGTTGTTGTTGCAAGTTTGGGAGGGGTCATGGAGATAAAGACTTTAGCTATTTATAAATCAGGAGTGGGGAGGTGGGTTGTGGAGATAAAGAGTGGAAGTTGTTATTGCAGATATAAATTGGGAGGAGTCATAGAGATAAAGAGTGGAAGTTGTTATTGCAGATATAAATTGGGAGGAGTCATAGAGATAAAGAGTGGAAGTTGTTATTGCAGATATAAATTGGGAGGGGTTATTGTTATAATTCTCAGAAATTATAATCCTGGCTAGGGGTCAAGATGTTCATTCTCCAAATGGACTCAGTACTGTCAGTGGCCAACATCAGAACACACCCCCCAAGCGGTGCCCTTAGAAACAGATTGAAGAGTGAAGGCAACCCGGTACTAAAAAATGCTGTGCTGAGGTCAAATATATCGGGCTGAAAGGCGCAAATAAACCACATCATAATATGTCTATGCCCACTCAATGTCCTTTTAAGGGTAATGAAGAAGAGTGTCTATTCCTTTAGTAGTCATAGGTTGAACACCAAGAAAAGAATAATCCTGACTGACAGAAGATCACATTTGGAAGTTAACCTACGTTCCAGATTGGTAATTGGCTTATGTAGAGTTTTTAAAGAAATGATGTGGTTACGTTATCATTTATATGAAGCCTTGATGTTTGAAAGGTGTCACTGACCAGAGAGTCCTGGATTCAGTTCCCAGATATGGCACTTTTGTTTGTTTCTTTAAAAGTAATGTTCTTGAGATGTTGAAACAGATGGTCTTCAAGAGAAGCATTCCAGACAAGTTGAGACTAGTGTTTCAAGAATTACAGAGAACTGGAAGATGTTAATGTTCCCTTGAGATACGATGAGAGCTGCTAATGAGTATTATTAACAATTAATGAGATTTTTAAAACATATTATTTGTGTTCTTGCCAGGAATACTACCCCAACTATGACCCACCCGTTTATAGCGGCCCATGGATGATTATGAGGATGAGGTGCGCATTTACATGGACCCAGACCTTGTCGAGTAGGTCAAGACAACACATATACACACACACATAGATCTGGTCACACTGCTAAAAGTAAACCACACCTACACATTGGTACCAGAATATAAGACATGACTTGGTGTATGAGGGAAATGATTGTGTATTGACCTGAGCAGGAGTTGCAATAGTCTCATGCTAAATTATGACTAACTTCTCATGCTAAACTATGAATAGCTTCTCATGCTAAACTATGACTAACGTCTCATGCTAAACTATGACTAACTTCTCATAAAAAACAATGACTAAATTCTCATACAGAACAATGACTAACTTTTAATAAAGAACGGTAACTAATTTCTTATATAGAACAATGACTAACTTTTCCTAATGAATGGTAACTAACTTCCTATATAGGAACAATGACTAACTTTCCTAAAGAACGGTAACTAACTTCTTATACAGAACAAAGACTAACTTTTCCTAAAGAACGGTTACTAATTTCTTATACAGAACAATGACTAACTTTTCCTAAAGAACGGTAACTAACTTCTTATATAGAACAATGACTAACTTTTCCTAAAGAACGGTAACTAACTTCTTATATAGAACAATGACTAACTTTTCCTAAAGAACGGTAACTAACTTCTTATATAGAACAATGACTAACTTTTCCTAATGAATGGTAACTAACTTCCTATACAGAACAATGACTAACTTTTCCTAAAGAACGGTAACTAACTTCTTATACAGAACAATGACTAACTTTTCCTAAAGAACGGTAACTAACTTCTTATACAGAACAATGACTAACTTTCCTAAAGAACGGTAACTAACTTCTTAACCAGAACAATGACTTCTTCTTCTTTTCTCTTTCACTGATACCTAAAAGGTGTCGTGGTTTATATCATTTGTCGTTCTTGTGCTGCTCGAATTGTCTGAATTAGTGATTTTCCTTTGTTGTTACATGTCTCTGTCACTGCATCTATCCATCTTCTTCTGGGTCTTCCTCTTGGTCTTTTTCCATGCATTCTCGAGAAGAACGCCCTTGATGGTGATAGGTGAGGATTCATTCTGACCAGGTGGCCAAACCATTTAAGTTGTTGTTGTTCTATATATTCTTGGCAGGGTTTTGTTCCTACCATTTTTCTTATGGTTTCATTTGGTATTCTATCTCTTCTTGTGTTGTTTGTTACTTTTCTCAAGCATCGCATCTCACATGTATTGATCTTTCTTAAATGTGATTTAGAAAGGGTCCATGTTTGACTTTCATAGCACAAAGTTGGTATGAAGATGCTATTTATCATTTGTTGTTTAGCTGGCATAGAAATGTTTGGATGTCTTAACAATGGTGAAAGCTGGTATGTGACAGCATTTGCTTTTTGTATTCTCATGTCAATTTCTCTGTCTAGTTTTCCATCTTCTGTGAACATTGTGCCTAAATACTTGAATTCCTCTACTTGTTTTATTTCTTTGTCTTTGATCTTGATGTTTAATGGGTGTCTTAATTTGCTTATTCTTAAAGCCTCTGTTTTTGCTGTGTTAATTTTCATACTGTAGTTTGTGCAGCTTTTATCTAGAGATGTTAAATGCTGTTGTAGCAGGTTTTCATCCTCGTATATTAGGCATTGGTCATCTGCGAAGAGTAGCTCATTGATGTTGGAGTTTTCTACCTCTATGTTATTATTTGATTTGTCCTTGTTGTTGGTTGTTTCCTGATTTATTTTGTCCATATATATGATGAAGAGGAGTGGTGAGAGGACACATCCTTGTCTTACTCCTGCTGTAACCTGAAACCATTCTGACAGACCTTCCGATGTTCTGACGGCACTTTGACTGTTTTTATATAGTGCTATTATATTTTCTAGTAGTTGTCCTGCTACCCGTATGTTTCTAAAGTTTGCCAAAGTTTGTTCCTGTCCACACGATCAAACGCTTTTTCCTGATCTATAAACACTATATTTAGGTTTCTGTCATATTCTATTGTTTTTTCACATAGTTGTCTCAATGTAAATATAGCATCAGTACAGCTTTTGCCTTTTCTGAATCCGAATTGATTATTACTTAATTGAGGTTCTATTATGTATCTTACTCTCCTCTCTAATATTTTAGCAAACATTTTACCAACTTGACTCAATAGGGATATTCCTCTGTACATTTCACACTCCCTTTTACTTCCTTTATTTTTCCAAAATGGGACAATGATAGCTTTTTGCCAGTCGTCTGGGACTTTTCTTTCTTCCCAAGCCATATTGAATATGATAGTAAGCCAATCTATAGCTGTTTCCTTACAGGCTAGTAGCATTTCTGTTGTTATTCCATCTATACCAGCTGCTTTGTTCTTTTTATTCTGCTTCAAAGCCCATTCTACTTCTGCTTTAAGTATATTCGGTTCCTGTTCATCATACTGCCTATGTTTAAACTCTGTATTTCCGTTTGTATTTCCCTGGTTTAATAGTTCCTTAAAGTATTCTCTCCATCTGATTATTATGTTTTTCCTGCTGCTGATTGGTCTACCGTTCTTGTCGTTTATTATAGTGGTTGGGTTATAATCATTATTTCTTACTCTCATTGCTTTTACACTTTTGAAAAATTCTCTGGGTTCTTCTCTAGATGTTTTTGCTAATTCTTCACCAAATGCTTTCCATGAGTCTGCTTTTGTTTGTTCTAGGATCTTTTTGCTAACATTTCTGGCTTGTCTATAGTGATTGTAGTCTTCTGTTGTTTTGTCTTCTGCCACGTTTTATACTTTTCTTTCTTGTGTTTCACTGCTGATTTAACTACTTCATTCCACCATCTTGTAAGTTTCTTTCTGCTCTTTCCTATATTTTTCAGACCGCATTTCTCTTGTGTTGACTCTATTAGACCTTCTTTAAACTGTTTCCATGCTTCTTCTATGTTTGTAGGTTGTATTCGGGTTTGGTATTTGTTGGTTACGGATTCTTCTATTTCTTTCTGTATGTTTACATTCTTTATTGCTTTTAGATCGATTCTTTGTGCTTGAGGTCTTGTCATCTGTAGTTTCCTAACCCATTTTTTCTGCCATAGTAAAACAGGCTTATGGTCTGTATCTAATATTGCATTTGGTATAGATCTTGAGTCTGTTATGTCCCTCCTTTGATGTCTTCTAGTTAAAATAAAATCGATTTGGGAGGCCTTGTCTGTGTCATTCCATTTATACCAAGTCAGTATTTGGTTACGATTGTGCTGATTAAATGTGTTTGTATATATAGATCATGTTCTGCACACATATTTAGTAGGTGTTTACCGTTACTGTTACACTCTGTTCTAATATCACTAAATGGTCCTAGGTATAATTCCCATGGTGTTCTCCTTTGTCCTACTCTACCGTTGAAATCTCCTAGTACAAATAATTTCTCTGCATCTTTGACTTTATTTATTGTGGCTGATAGTTCATCAAAATAAAGAACAATGACTAACTTTTCCTAAAGAACGGTAACTAACTTCTTATACAAAACAATGACTAACTTCTCTTACAGAACAATGACTAACTTCTTATACAGAACAATGACTAACTTCTCTTACAGAACAATGACTAACTTCTTATACAGAACAATGACTAACTTTTCTTAAAGAACAGTAACTAACTTCTTATACAGAACAATGACTAACTTCTCTTAAAGAACAGTAACTAACTTCTTATACAGAACAATGACTAACTTCTCTTAAAGAACAGTAACTAACTTCTTATACAGAACAATGACTAACTTCTCTTACAGAACAATGACTAACTTTTCTTAAAGAACAGTAACTAACTTCTTATACAGAACAATGACTAACTTCTCTTAAAGAACAGTAACTAACTTCTTATACAGAACAATGACTAACTTCTCTTACAGAACAATGACTAACTTTTCTTAAAGAACAGTAACTAACTTCTTATACAGAACAATGACTAACTTCTCTTACAGAACAATGACTAACTTCTCTTAAAGAACAGTAACTAACTTCTTATACAGAACAATGACTAACTTCTCTTACAGAACAATGACTAACTTTTCTTAAAGAACAGTAACTAACTTCTTATACAGAACAATGACTAACTTTTCTTAAAGAACAGTAACTAACTTCTATACAGAACAATGACTAACTTCTTATACAGAACAATGACTAACTTCTCTTAAAGAACAGTAACTAACTTCTTATACAGAACAATGACTAACTTCTCTTACAGAACAATGACTAACTTTTCTTAAAGAACAGTAACTAACTTCTCTTACAGAACAATGACTAACTTTTCTTAAAGAACAGTAACTAACTTCTTATACAGAACAATGACTAACTTCTTATACAGAACAATGACTAACTTTTCTTAAAGAACAGTAACTAACTTCTTATACAGAACAATGACTAACTTCTCTTACAGAACAATGACTAACTTCTCTTACAGAACAATGACTAACTTCTTATACAGAACAATGACTAACTTCTCTTACAGAACAATGACTAACTTCTTATACAGAACAATGACTAACTTTTCTTAAAGAACAGTAACTAACTTCTTGTACAGAACAATGACTAACTTCTCTTACAGAACAATGACTAACTTCTTATACAGAACAATGACTAACTTTTCTTAAAGAACAGTAACTAACTTCTTAACCAGAACAATGACTAACTTCTCTTACAGAACAATGACTAACTTCTTATACAGAACAATGACTAACTTTTCTTAAAGAACAGTAACTAACTTCTTATACAGAACAATGACTAACTTCTCTTACAGAACAATGACTAACTTCTTATACAGAACAATGACTAACTTTTCTTAAAGAACAGTAACTAACTTCTTAACCAGAACAATGACTAACTTCTCTTACAGAACAATGACTAACTTCTTATACAGAACAATGACTAACTTTTCTTAAAGAACAGTAACTAACTTCTTATACAGAACAATGACTAACTTTTCTTAAAGAACAGTAACTAATTTCTTATACAGAACAATGACTAACTTCTCTTACAGAACAATGACTAACTTCTATACAGAACAATGACTAACTTTTCTTAAAGAACAGTAACTAACTTCTTAACCAGAACAATGACTAACTTCTCTTACAGAACAATGACTAACTTCTTATACAGAACAATGACTAACTTTTCTTAAAGAACAGTAACTAACTTCTTATACAGAACAATGACTAACTTCTCTTACAGAACAATGACTAACTTCTTATACAGAACAAGGACTAACTTTTCTTGAAGAACAGTAACTAACTTCTTAACCAGAACAATGACTAACTTCTCTTACAGAACAATGACTAACTTCTTATACAGAACAATGACTAACTTTTCTTAAAGAACAGTAACTAACTTCTTATACAGAACAATGACTAACTTTTCTTAAAGAACAGTAACTAATTTCTTATACAGAACAATGACTAACTTCTCTTACAGAACAATGACTAACTTCTTATACAGAACAATGACTAACTTTTCTTAAAGAACAGTAACTAACTTCTTAACCAGAACAATGACTAACTTCTCTTACAGAACAATAACTAACTTCTTATACAGAACAATGACTAACTTCTTATACAGAACAATGACTAACTTCTCTTACAGAACAATGACTAACTTCTCTTACAGAACAATGACTAACTTCTTATACAAAACAATGACTAACTTTTCTTAAAGAACAGTAACTAACTTCTCATACAGAACAATGACTAAGTTCTCTTACAGAACAATGACTAAGTTCTCTTCCAGAACAATGACTAACTTCTTATACAGAACAATGACTAACTTTTCTTAAAGAACAGTAACTAATTTCTTATACAGAACAATGACTAACTTTTCTTAAAGAACAGTAACTAATTTCTTATACAGAACAATGACTAACTTTTCTTAAAGAACAGTAACTAATTTCTTATACAGAACAATGACTAACTTTTCTTAAAGAACAGTAACTAATTTCTTATACAGAACAATGACTAACTTTTCTTAAAGAACAGTAACTAATTTCTTATACAGAACAATGACTAACTTTTCTTAAAGAACAGTAACTAATTTCTTATACAGAACAATGACTAACTTTTCTTAAAGAACAGTAACTAATTTCTTATACAGAACAATGACTAACTTCTCTTAAAGAACAGTAACTAATTTCTTATACAGAACAATGACTAACTTCTCTTAAAGAACAGTAACTAACTTTTTATACAGAACAATGATTAACTTTTCTTAAAGAACAGTAACTAACTTCTTATACAGAACAATGACTAACTTTCTTAAAGAACAGTAACTAACTTCTTATACAGAACAATGACTAACTTCTCTTACAGAACAATGACTAACTTCTCTTACAGAACAATGACTAACACCATTTATTCCAAATTTAAATCTCAGATTTTACCCAATGTAGTTATAGCCACAAGGCAGTTTAAGTTTGAAAGTGCACTTTGTAAGCTGACAACTTTTGACTTGATAAATTGTTGAATGTTGAAAATACTGACTCTTGTGTGTTGAAATATGTGATTTCATTAGGCATTTAAGGCACTTGTTAATGGAAGTGACCTTTCTGTACTGTAAAAAAAACCATCAGTACTCAGTTTCAGCAAATGATTACATTTATGCATGCCAGTTGTTTTTGTCACTCACTGGTTAAATACACTTCATGTACAACTTCACAATAAGCAATTTCTGCTCATATTACACTTGTTTACATTTTGCTGTCAGATGTTTCTGTGTCTACATTTTGATTACAGAGTCATCATCATCCTTCCATTGTCATAACAGTGCCGTGTATCATAAGTTTCTGTACTGAACAAGTCTCTCAAGTCACAAGCCAGTATGGATATATATGTTAGAGTTTGTGACAGAAATAGATCTTTTACGCTGGTCTCAAAAACACCAATGATCATGGATAGAGAATGATATCAGTGCCATCGGCTGTTAACCTATTTGATGATGTGACATGTCTATTGTCCTCGATCTTCTGAAATTCAAAATTGAATGAAGAACAAAAAACATAAGAGGACATTTGAGATGTATGTACAGCCAGTGCACCCAGGGAATCATCAATATGTTTAACCTTTGTTGTCTGCTAAAGGGAGACTGAGTTTGCCTAATGCACAATTATTCATCATAACCAATCAGGAGTCACTGTTTCAATCTAAGTTAGTGCCTTTGACATGACTTGATCAGATCTGTCACGGCTATATCTAAGAGAATAGATCCACACAAATAGTATCAGTTTTCTCATGAAAATTTAATATAAAATGTTTTCTTCAAGTTGTTATTAAATATGAATCTTTCTAAATAGAGTTCAATTTAAGAATACCATTGAAGAGACATGTTTTTCTATTGTCCTCATTAATTTTCATTCCCTGCTCTAGCCATTGAATTATTTAATGTATTTCTAGAGTCCACAGTACCCTTTCCTCATTACACCATAGACAGGCACATTTATTTTTGTAAACTCAATTAATTTAATCTCAGAACTAACAGGCCTCTATGTTATTTCATAAGGTTGCCAGTCATTGAGATAAAGGAATCTAATCTGCTAAAGTGCTGGCACATTTATCTTTCCCCAAGTTTGTTTTTACACAGTTTAGCTATCATATCACTCTATAAACAGCATGAGGTTTCTATTGCATTTCATTTTATGATAAATTAGTGTCTTTAATAGTCTTCTGATTGTTCTTGTTTGTGTTTTAACCAATTTCAGGGATTACATTTTACATATAGTGATTACAAAATTAGCTCATCTCACTGTAGACATGACAGCTTCAAGAGTGCACTGTCTCATTTATCAAATTATAAAGAGTGTATGTATACTCAGCACCCTTGTTAAAACTTTTCAGTTCTATTGCATTCATCATCTCTCTTATGTCACACTCATGGGAGTATAATAATCCTCTATATCACTTTTAAAAAAATGTGATGGAGATAAAGGTGTACAAACTACAAACAAACTCCTATCTAACTCAGAGCATCTAAGTCTATAGCTGCTGTGTCTCATCATTCTAAATTCACACACACCTTTTTCATTCTGTTTATGGCATTTTAGCTGTAGCAGTGTAAGTTCACTAAGTAAATTCACTATTTTGTGTAAAAATGCCTTGAATATGTCACATTTCCATGATTCTGTTAATTGATATATGTGATGGGTTCAGTTTGTGAATTCACAAAATGGTGAATGTTAGCTTAGTTATTAGATATTGTATCAGTGACAGACATTTTCTTGTTAACATGCCATTATAAAAGGAAATATTAAAATACTATACAGTTTTTCACTTGTACATTGTGCAGAATGTACTGTTCCCTTTTATAAGTATCTTTAAATTTGTATACTTGGCTTTCCTGTGTCAATCACAGAGAATAATCTTTGAAATAGAAAACAAAAATGTGATGAGGGTGCCCCTTAATCAGTCATCTACTGTTGGGCTCTTAAAGACTGAATGACAAGATGGACAGATGAAAATATACCAGAACGAACGCAATGTACAATGTTCTCATTACTGATGGAAGACTTACAGTAAACAAGTTGAATTGAAAATAAACAAATGGAAGATTATATTTTGTATAGTGTTGAAGAAAAGTGTTTGTGTTACAAGCTGAAGGTACGTGGTTTGAGCCACATTTGAAGTTCTCAGGTATTTTACAGTGACCTTTAATTTGAAAGTGGGTAGATCAAGTACCCTAGTGCCATCACAGAGAGACACCATATTGATCCTATGTTCAAGTTTAGCCCTGATAAATGCCCTTGTCAGTTGGATATAAAACAAGGAGCACAAAATGTTATTTTCTGTTCTTATTACTGGACATAAAAAAAAAAAAAAGTAAAGTAAAGTACCCCCGTCACGCCAAGTGGCGTATAGGGAAATATGGTGTTAGTGACCCTATATTTTACAGACCTTCAGCACATGATTTTTGGGGTAATGTGGTCGGTACTACGCCCGCGCTGCTTTACTTTCCCCCAAAAAAATCCGGTACCCATTTAAGGCTGGGTGAACCCGGAAGCCATCGGTTGGGATCAAACCCTACCTCTTGTCCTTTGTAGTCCAGTTCACTAACCACTGAGCTATCGCGGCTCCCCATTACTGGACATAGTTATTTAAAATTCCTAACATTATATTATTCATGATATCGTGATTAAGCCAGCAGTTATCAAGATAGTGGGTAAAATATCATATTAGTTTGAAATACCAAAAAAAAAAATAAAAAATAAAAAAATAGTAAGGCAGCGGTGCATCCCCTCTCCTGTTCAACATCTATGCTGAGAGGTGTCATGAGAAATGTCAAACTGATGAGAATTTTGTGAACACTCACAGTAAGAGGCAACATAATATCAGAAACACAGTTTTCCTCACAAGCATTGCAAAAGGATTAGAAGAGACTTGAGTCCGTATAAAAAAAAACTGTGAAGAGCAAAACCCTTATATAAATATACAGAAAACTAATGTAGTGTCACCAACAAAGCAAGCAGCTAAACCAAAATTATCATCGACAATGAAGAACTTGAAATTGTAAAAGAATTACGACTATCTGAGATCTGTCATAACTAACAATGAAAGCTGCTAGAAAGAGATCAAAAGAAGTCTAGCAATATCAGTGTGACAATTAAATGCCAAGAAGAGCATATGGCAAAACAAGGCAATAAAGACACAACTGCAGAGAACACATATCTGGATAAGCAGCATATGGTTATGAATCATGTACATTTTTGCAAACAACAAAGAAAGTTAGTTTATTCAAAACAAAATGCAACAGAACAATACTTAGGATACCTTAGATAATAAGAAAAAGATATGCAAACACATTAAAAGATTGAACACTAAAGAGAACTGGTTTATAAACATCTTACAAAGGAAATTAAAATAATATGACACTTAAAAAATACAGTGGACAGGAATGAACAATAATGGAAGGCATGGTTCCAGGAAGATAAGACAGGGCAGACCAAGAAGAGACCTTGAACTCAACAACAAAAGAAGTCGGAGATCTGGCTAGAGATAGAAATTCTTTCCGATGTGCTGTGATGAGAGCATCATTCTACAAAAGACATACAACCCGGTGCTATATTCCGTTCTTGATAGAAATGCTTCAATACAGATTACTAAAAGTACTACCTTTCTAAAATAAAGATTGTTATATTATTTTCCCGTTAACTCAATGTTTTCTTACATTCCTGGGGATGTAACTCCAAATGTTTTGAGATTTAAGTGTGTCCCAACAAACGTGCACTAATTTCAATAAATTATTTGAACGCATTATAACATATTTTTAGTCACTGAATGTAAGAATGAAAGCATTTTCACAAAATATAAGAAATAGGCTTCTTCTTCGTCTTTTCTCTTTCACTGATACCTAAAAGGTGTCGTGGTTTATATCATTTGTCGTTCTTGTGCTGCTCGAATTGTCTGAATAGTGATTTTCCTTTGTTGTTACATGTCTTTGTCACTGCATCTATCCATCTTCTTCTGGGCCTTCCTCTTGGTCTTTTTCCATGCAATCTCGAGAAGAGCGCCCTTGATGGTGATTGATGAGGATTCATTCTGACCAGGTGGCAAAACCATTTAAGTTGTTGTTGTTCTATATATTCTTGGCAGGGTTTTGTTCCTACCATTTTTCTTATGGTTTCATTTGGTATTCTATCTCTTCTTGTGTTGTTTGTAACTTTTCTCAAGCAAATCAAATGTGATTTAGAAAGGGTCCATGTTTGACTTTCATAGCACAAAGTTGGTATGAAGGTGCTATTTATCATTTGTTGTTTAGCTGGCATAGAAATGTTGGATGTCTTAACAATGGTGAAAGCTGGTATGTGACAGCATTTGCTTTTTGTATTCTCATGTCAATTTCTCTGTCTAGTTTTCCATCTTCTGTGAACATTGTGCCTAAATACTTGAATTCCTCTACTTGTTTTATTTCTTTGTCTTTGATCTGATGTTTAATGGGTGTCTTAATTTGCTTATTCTTATAGCCTCTGTTTTTGCTGTTTTAATTTTCATACTGTAGTTTGTGCAGCTTTTATCTAGAGATGTTAAATGCTGTTGTAGCAGGTTTTCATCCTCATATATTAGGCATTGGTCATCTGCGAAGAGTAGCTCATTGATGTTGGAGTTTTCTACCTCTGTGTTATTACATGTATTTGATTTGTCCTTGTTGTTGGTTGTTTCCTGATTTATTTTGTCCATATATATGATGAAGAGAGTGGTGAGAGGACACATCCTTGTCTTACTCCTGTTGTAACCTGAAACCATTCTGACAGACCTTCCGATGTTCTGACGGCACTTTGACTGTTTTTATATCTATCTATCTATTGACCTTTCGAGCCGTAACCGGCCCATAGGGCGTAGACCAAGATACACCTTCTCCTATATGAATTTTTGTTCTAGCAGTTTTCTTTTAAAGATATTTTATTAAATCTCGCCATCTGTCTCTGTTCTGTGCAAGCAGTTCTATCTCATTGAGGGAGCCGATTCCTGCTGCTCTTGCCTCTCTCATCAATGTTCTTCTCAGTGTCTCCCTGGGTCTTCCTCTTTTCTTTTACCTGTTGTTTCCCATATGAGGGCTTGCTTTGCTATTCGATTATTATCTCTTCTCATCACATGTCCAACGTATGACCATCGTCTTTTCTTTATTACTGAAGATATTAGTGGTTGATTGGCGATTTCTCTAATTTCCTCGTTGTTTGAATTCGTTCCATTCTATACCAAGTATTTTCCTTAGACATTATTTTCGAATGCGTTCAACTTTGTTTCTATATCTCTTGTTGTCTTTTTTATATAGTGCTATTATATTTTCTCAAATTATATTTTATATTATCAGCTCAAACATGCGCAAGCCACCCTACAACGCGAAGCAAGAAGATGCGCAAACGAATACTGGAACAATCTATGCTCTGAAATACAGAAAGCCTCAGACAGGGGCGACTCAAAAACCATGCATGACAATATAAAAAAGGCCCTTGGACCAAAAATAACAAATTAGCCCCCCTAAAATCCAAGTTTGGAGAACCTATTACTGACAAGGGACAACAAATGCAAAGATGGGTTGAACACTACTCTAATCTATACAGTGACGAAAGACCAGCAAACACAGCTCTAGCACAATCAATACCCAAATATCCTACAATGTTTGAACTGGATGTTGAGCCTACTATGAACGAACTTGCTGACGCTATAAATGCCCTCTCAAGAGGAAAAGCTGCAGGAAATGACAACATTCCCACAGATGTACTAAAGGACAACCTAAGCGTACTACTTCCACACCTATACAAACTGCTAATTAAATGCTGGAGAAACGGAGAAATACCTCATGATATGAGAAATGCCAAGATTATAACGCTGTACAAGAATAAAGGAGACAGGGGCGACTGCAATAATTACAGAGGCATTTCTCTCCTTAGTACAACAGGCAAAGCTTTTGCTAGAGTCGTACTTAATCGCCTGCATAGACTTGCAGAACGGGTGCTTCCCGAGTCCCAATGCGGTTTCAGACCCGGGAGATCAACCATAGATATGATCTTCACTCTTAGACAACTGCAGGAAAAATGTCGGGAACAAAATATGCCGCTCTGTATTGCCTTTGTGGATCTCACAAAGGCATTCGACACAGTAAACAGAGATGGTCTCTACAAGGTGTTAGAAGGCATAGGCTGCCCTCCTAAATTACTTAGGCTGATAATTTCCTTCCATGAAGACATGAATGGCAAAGTTCATTTTGATGGGAGTCCATCAGAGAATTTAAAGTCAACAAAGGAGTGAAACAGGGATGTGTCCTCGCCCCCACCCTTTTGGTATATTTTTTGCTGCCCTCCTAAATTACACCTTCGAAAACAGATCAGGAGATATTTACATTCGCACTAGACCAGATGGCTCACTGTTCAACCTAGCACGACTAAGAGCAAAAACCAAAACAAATGTTGCCCTACTTAAAGAATTTTTATTTGCTGACGATGCAGCCCTAGTCGCTCATAGTGAGGCCACCCTACAGTCGCTGATCAACAACCTGGATAAAGCATGCGACCTTTTTTCACTGTCAATTAATGTTCAGAAGACAGTAATACTAAATCAAGGTGACTTCAAACCTATATCTATTACTCTAAAAGACTGCCCACTAGAATCAGTACAGAAATTTACATATCTTGGATCCACAGTTACGCAAACCATCTCTCTTGATGAAGAAATAAACTATCGAATTGGTAAGGCAGCTACGACCTTCGGCAAACTCACAAAAAGAGCATGGAACAACACGAAACTAACTCAAAAGACTAAACTCTTAATATATCAAACTTGTGTGCTTAGCACACTACTATATGGATCCGAAACCTGGACAACATACTCAAACCAGGAAAAAAGACTAAATGTCTTCCACATGCGATGTCTCCGCAAAATAATGCACATCAAATGGCAGGACAAAATAACCAACTTAACTGTCCTGCAACGTGCTAAGACCCTAACAATCATGTCGATGCTCAGAAGTCGAAGGCTAAGATGGCTGGGGCATGTTCAACGGATGGAAGAAAAACGCATTCCTAGGCAAATACTATATGGTGAGCTAAAACACGGAAAACGACAAATCGGCAGACCTAAACTACGATATAGAGATATCTGCAAATCATCTCTGAAAGACTTCTCCATCTGTGAAAACGACTGGCAACATCTGGCAAGTAATCGCACATCATGGAGAGCACGTATAAGAACGGTATAACAACATTTGAGACTGTTCTAAGACAGGACTTAGAAGAGAAGAGACTCATGAAAAAGGATGGTAAACCTGTGGACCAGCGAGCCTGACCTGTTCATTATGTGACCGCGTGTGTTTGTCAAACATTGGTAGAATTAGCCACGAGAGAAGCTGTTCGGCAAAAACAATACCTCAAAAAAATACGCAATAGCCTCCACTAGACCGTCTGACAAGACGAAAAGGGCCATATAATATAATTATATTTTCTAGTAGTTGTCCTGCTACCCCATGTGTTTCTAAAGTTTGCCAAAGTTTGTTCCTGTCCACACGATCAAACGCTTTTTCCTGATCTATAAACACTATATTTAGGTTTATGTCATATTCTATTGTTTTTTCACATAGTTGTCTCAATGTAATTTCCATAATCAATGAGAAATAGGCTATCGAGCGATAATTCATGTTTGTTAATAGGTTATCAGAAGTAGTAATAATATGCTACTGTCTCATCATCATCGAGTGCCATCTCCGCAACGAAGGTTGGCTACCATGGAGCGCCATTCTACTCAGTCTCTTGCTTTGATGGTGCAAGTTGTCATAGACTGATTTGTCCATCTTTTGATGTTACTTGTCGTCTATGTTAATCTTGGTCTGCCTCTGCCGCTTTTACATTACATTATTTTCGTTACATTATTTTCCCCTCCAAGATTACTTTTAGTAAGCTGTTGTGTTTTTAACATGGCCCCAAAATCGCATTTGTCTTGTTTGAACTATGTTTAGTGGTTCTCTTTTAATTTTTAGTTGTTTTAAGACTTCATAGTTTGTACTGCTACTGCCTGCTACAATATTATTCATATGTGGCGACAACTGCAATCGTGAAATACGAAAGTGAAGTCTTATTTTCTTGCAACTGACACAGACAATTAAATTCATAACATTATATTATTTAACTTTCCAATTTAAGTAATTTATAATAATAATAAAAGCAAAACTGGCGTCATTACTGACACTCAGTGTAAACTCATTGGAAGAGTCACACATGGAGTACAGGTCTGTTGATATGAGTGGTGCAAATTGAATGTACCGTAACAACTTGTGGAGTTTCTGAACACAATTAACCCTCATGGGCTCTTCACAGTCGTCTTTAGTACATGCTAAGGGCGGCTGTGTTTTTTTCTGCCTCACAAGTTGTTCCTTAACTTGGTCAGTGCAAAAATAAACAGAGAGGTTGTGGGTTCAAATCCTGGCTGCACCAGTTGGAATTTGTATCTATGATTTCTCTCTGCGGCAACCACCCCTGGTCTCAGCAGCGAGGCCCGGCTTGAAACGTCAATCACTCATCGGCGGAAATAATATGAGTACCTCCGAAGACGGAGTTTTCTGCCTGTGAGGCGAGGGACCCCTGTGCACACGGCTGCCAGGGAAAAAATGGATTAACACGCAAAATTCAGTTCCTAGTCTCCAGGGACTTCGTCAGAGCTCAAAGCTGAGGAGCGAAAAAAAAACAAAGAAAAAACAATAAAATGAAATTCGTGTCTTTTTACTTCTATTTTGTTCGCGTTTGTATGTGTTCACCACATTATGCACGTCCTCAAGAATATTTACTAATTAAATCATGTTACATGGCATGCAGTAGTTTATATATTTTTCAATCAATCATGGGAAATTAGATTGTAGCAATCATGGATTTAAACTAATTAAATTGTGTATCAAATCACAGGTGCTTGTGTACCATAAAAGAATAAGGCAGGTTAGAAACGTATCTACAAAATGAGTAGCACGACAATAAAAAGACAAAACAAATATAAACAAACATTTGTATACGAGATACGTGCCTTATTTGTCCTAAGAGTGATTGCCAATCGTGAGGCGTACGAGACAGTCTCAGAGATGGATGAGACCACTCTGGTGTTTGAGCCTGAGTTTAATGTTGTCAAGGAGGACAAGACGAAATATGGCGACTTCTATACTGCAGACAGGGTTAGCTGGATTACCAAGGATGACCGGCCTATTCAGTATGTAATCGACCCTAGTGGAGTTCCCAGGTAAGAGAATGGTAGCGAACGTACAGGTTAAATATGAGAATGAACAATTAACGAAGTATTAATGTATCTGCTTGCAAATGGATGGGTGATCTCAGGACCGGATTTACCTGTAAGCAGTGACTTAGGACCACACAATCCGAGGGCCTCAACAAATATTCAGAATATGTTTTGGGGATACACTTTTTTTCATAGCAGAATATAATTTTTTTTTTTTTTTTTTTTAATGAGGAAGATACTGTGCAATCGATTTTTGACAATAGAAACAAGAAAGAGAGTTCTTAATGTTATGTAGAGCCAGTCTTAACATATGAATGTGAATCATGGACAATAGGATAACAGTCAAGAAAATCACTGGAGACTATGGAAATGTGGTTCTACAGAAGAATGTTGAGATTACCATGGACAGTTAAGAAGAGTAATGAAAACGTTCTGAAAGAGTCCAAAGCAAAGAGAGAGTTCATTTCCAATATTAGGTATACACAATCATCATTTTTTGGCCATGTAATGAGAAGGGGACAACAGCTGTGATATATTGTGACAACTTGGAAAAATGAGGGACGAAGAGATAGAGGAAAACAAGAGAAAAGATACCAGACTTCTTAAGAGAATGGCTTTGTAGAAGGTCAACAACAGAAATGATAAATAACTGCCGAGATCGAAAGTTGCGGAGAGACATGATCACCTACGACAGCAGGCATGGTACTTGATAATGATGATGATATTATTTTAAAAATACGAGATCTTCTGATGTTAATTTGTATGTTTAATTTAGCTTAGGGCCTGATCAGCTAATTCCGGAACTGGGTGATTTGCATTTGTTCTGTTTTTTTTTTAGTTAATCAAAACTACCCTTTAGGTTTCACTTATTTGGTGTGTTTTTGCCTTGTTTATATAACCACTGTGCTATTAGAGAGTTTTATTTCCAACACTGTCAGGTTTCGTCTCTTACCACAAATAGTGCATGCAAACATTTGAGTGAGTCGCTCTCTAGCCGAAGACGGCACACACAGCAGAAATCATAGCTCTCAACGCGCGCTGATTCACTTTTTCAAGCCTTGTTTAATTCTCAATCCTATAAATAGGCCGCCACATTTGCTAATTGTTTAACGCTGAGTATCTTTTGCTTTTCGATGGTTTTTTAAAAAAAAATTTGCATTTATTTCTGACCAGATGATGTCCGCATGAAGGTCTGGCGCTGGAGCCTTCTTAACATTTAATTTGGGGAGGAATTGTTTATTTATGCAGATGATCACGGAAAGCAGTAAATAGTCGACATCTTCTAGCTGTTTTTTTTCTCTTAACTGCTTATCTTGAACACAATGCCCACGTTTTATCGTCCGTATTTGAGAGGACTAGGCAGCCAGTATCAACTAACGTAAGACCAGAATTATTGATAGTAAAAATGCGTGCTCTAATTAAGATTTTAACTGGGTATTTTGCACGTGAGCTCATTAATGACGTCCACATTGTAGCCTGCAAATTTGATTATATAACTTCTCCACTAGACGGATGTCAGCCTTTGAAATGAGAGTTATTTATTATCATCAGTAATTTTAATGCCAAGAAAAATATACTAATAACAAAACAAATATCAGCAGGGCTGAAACTAAGAATGGCAAAATGTTACATCTTCTCAATATTCCTGTATAGTACAGAAACATGGACATTTGACAAGAAAACAGAACAGAAAATTGAAGCCTTTGAAATGTGGATTTATAGAAGAATAGGTAGAATTGGATGGAAAGAAAAGAAAACAAACGAAGTTTTAAAAACACTGAAAATAAAAAAGAGAACTACTAAATGCAATTAAGACAAGACAAATGAAATTTTTGGGGCATGTTAAAAGACACAACAGCCTACTAAAGTAATATTGGAAGGGAAAATACAAGGTAAAAGAGGCAGAGGCAGACCAAGACTAACATGGACCAGTAACATCAAAAGATGGACAAGTCAATCTATGACAGCCTGCGCCATCAACGCAAGAAACAGAGTAGAATGGCGATCCATGGTAGCCAACCTTCGTTGCGGAGAAGGCACTCGATGATGATAATGATGATGATGATTATTATCATCAAGTTGTTACATCATTTTCTGTTTTATTTTAATTTAATTAAACAATAGTTTTTTTTCCAAATTAAAAATAAATAAATAAAAGAAGAAAGAGCAGGCTTAGAAGACACAATACATCAATTCACACAGTTTGACACTACGCTCTCATAACAAATCCGCCATAAACGTATATTGTAACACTACTGATACGATCATCATGCAAATTAAGCCATTGAATAGTTTGGGAGTTTTAAAACGCAGCATGCCTGATGGCACTAAATGTGTATAAATTGTGACTAATGCCATTGTAATCATCCATATTTTTTCCCCGCCAGAAATCCATTAGGTCGCACTGGAGTAAGGGGGCGGGGCAATCTCTGGAGGTATGGACCGAATCACATGATGTTCGCTGTGATTTCCCGCTGGAAGAGCTCCTATAACAGTGATGGAGTTATGCAGGGTCATATCTTGGTCGGTGGTAAAAAAGTGAAAGAAATCTTGATGGTTAATAATCCTATGATCAAGGAAGACTCCCTTCCTGGCGTGAGTGCTCGTTTCGTTAAAGGAAACAAGAAATAATAAGAATTTAGGTGACAATTCATGGTCTAAGTAATAGACCACCACTAACATTGCAACAATTGCTTTCTTCATTCAAATAAGAAGTGCACATATAAATAGACATTGCAACTTACGACATCACTAACATTGTTACAATTGCTTTCTTCATTCAAATAAGAAGTGCACATAAATATACATTGCAACGTATGACATCACTAAATTTGCGATAATTGCTTTCTTCATTTAAATAAGAATTCTACATACATAAATACACCTTTTAGTTGTTGCACTGGCCTATGTTGTGTACAGAGTGGTAGTGCAGGGTCTCTCACTCGCTCTGGAACCGAGCATTCCGGTATAATAATTATTATTTATTAGCCTGTTTAGGTGCAGATGATGGTTCCTTCCAGCATTTGTTATGTTGTGGTCACATTTCTTATATGCAAACAAAAGTGGGATAACTCTGCTTCACATTTCTCTGGTAAAATTATCATTAGTGGTAAAAACGTTGAAGAAGTGTCGAGTTCCGTAGCGAGTGAGACACCCTATTGTAGAAGTTGTGGAAAATGCTCTGGTTATGTTTTTTCTCCTGTATTTCTGCGTTTACTTGCCAACTATTACTCTTCCCACATAATACCACGCATGTTAAATGGGTGTAAATTCATCGTGTTGTTGTAGGTTTACAGGAAGTTCTTGTTTGTCCCGAGCAACATGTTTATTAGAAAACATGTTTATTAATAAATGCGACACACCATTTATTGTACAAACTTATTTCTGCAAGACTTACCTCCCTTTTCAGTAAAACGTCTATGACGTATTGTATACCTAACGTGGTACATCAGTTTGGAAAGATCTATCTATCTATCTTTCGTTCGCCTGAAGCATTGTCTATATCTGCAATGTCGTTTGTAATTCTTGCAGTGGCCCATATAGTTTTGTCTGTAGTGTTGTTTCTATGGGCCTATGTATTTTCCTCAGTTTACTATATTCAGTGCAGTCTTGAAGTATGTGTTCTGCAGTCTGGGCGCCTGTCCACATGTACAAGTAGTTGAGGTGCCGATCTTGAATTTTGTATACATGTGACTATGGAGTCGATTGTGTCCTATTCTGAGGCGTGTAATGATAACTTGTTCATATCTATTCATATTATGAAAGGCATCCTGATTTGGGGCTTGTGGTCCTCTGATTGATTTGATTATCTGTTTCTTATGATGGTATGTAACCGGTGTATCTAGTTGTGTGCCTGTTGAACCTTCCTTTGCCAACTAATCTGCTGTTTTAAAAGATCATTGAATTAGTCTTTAGAGCCGGATCATGCCGCTTAGATTTCTGTAGTTAAGTATCTACTCTCCTCTTGGATCTTTGTCTCCAGGGCTTCGTGAGTGGACGAACCAGTCGCTACAGCGTCATGTGTGAGGTTTTCATGCGGGACATCCTGGGAGAGAAAGATGTGCCTGGTACAATAACACTGGACCAGGATGATATGATTCTTGTAGGTTTATCATCTCACGTGACCGCATTATTTAATGTTTATGGTGTCACGTTGTAGATTTATAATCTCACGTGACCGCTTACTTTAATGTTTATGGTGTCACGTTGAAGATTTATCATTTCACGTGACCGCTTTATTTAATGTTTTTTGTATCATTTTGCAGGTTAATAATCTCACGTGACCGCATTATTTAATGTTTATGGTGTCACTTTGTGTATTCTCTAATCTTGTAGGTTTATCATCTCACGTGACCGCTTTGTTTAATGTTTATGATGTCACTTTGTGTATTCTTTAATCTTGTAGGTATAATATCTCACGTGGTCGATTTATTTAATGTTTGTGATGTCACTGTGTAGTTTTAATTAATTTTGAAGCATCGTCTCACGTGACCGCTTTGTTCATTATTTATGATGTCACTTTGTAGGTTTATCGTCTCACGTGACCACTTTGTTCAGTATTTATGGTGTCACTTTGTAGGTTTATCGCCTCACGTGACCATTTTGTTTAGTGTTTATCATTTCACTTTGTAGGTTTATTACCTCACGTGATCGTTTTGTTTAGTGTTTATGGTTTCACTTTGTAGGTTTATTACCTCACGTGACCGTTTGATTTAGTGTTTATGGTTTCACTTTGTAGGTTTATTACCTCACGTGACCGTTTTGTTTAGTGTTTATGGTTTCACTTTGTAGTTTATTACCTCACGTGACCGTTTTGTTTATTGTTTATGGTTTCACTTTGTAGGTTTATTACCTCACGTGACCGTTTTGTTTAGTGTTTATGGTTTCACTTTGTAGGTTTATTACCTCACGTGACCGTTTTGTTTAGTGTTTATGGTTTCACTTTGTAGGTTTATTACCTCACGTGACGTTTTGTTTAGTGTTTATGGTTTCACTTTGAAGGTTATCGCCTCACGTGACGTTTTGTCTAGTGTTTATCGTTTCACTTTGTAGGTTTATCGTCTCACGTGACAGTTTTGATTAGTGATTTGTGTGTCACATTTAGGAGGCTATCTCCAAGCATAAATTAATTCGATCAACTCTAAACAGGGTCAACGTTGTTGACTTGCTAGTCTACTCCTGTGTTCTAGTTGAAGCCTACTACAGCTGCATGTTTATTTCCTACCAATTGTCTTGTTTCTATCATATGTTGCTGTACACTAGCATCAATAAATTACTCAGGTACGCAGGTACTTTAACGGCACTCGAAAAAACCTACACACACCCTTCCCCGTTCCGTCTAAGAAAAACTAAGAGAAGAGAAAATTCAGAAATTAATAGGCAACTGGGCCCACGGTTTGAACTCATTCTGTTTCATCTTCTTTAGTATTCACCCATCTAGGGTCGTCGATGCATTGTGTCGCTGGTTTACGACACAGCCGCAATATCTGCGCATTTCAGCACGACGTATCCATCTTCGGCATATCCAGATTTTTAGTTGTTTAACAATCTTGTCCGGGTCGTTTTGACCTTATTCTTTTAGATTTGTATCTACCAATGGTTCATTAACGTGCACAGGGAACCTCCAGTTTTTCGCTGTCATCCGAAAGTGCAGGAGCCAAGGGAGGGTGAAGTCACGAAGAAACCACTGATTCGAAGAGACAAATTGCCACTGCCTGTGGCGAGATTTGAACTCGGAACTTTCTTTCCCAGAGGCAAGCATCTAACCTTCACACCACTCAGCCCTTCCCCCCCCCCCTCCCCCCGAAACCATTATGTTTGACACAGCGCCTTGCCACTATAAATACCTATACTAACGAAAACTGACATCTCATTACCCCAGAATTCTGGCAGGTCGCGCAAACACGTTCCACGTGACTAGAGAATAGAAAAACAACAATTCATCAAGTACTGACAACAATCTTCTACACCTCAATGATATGATATCAATGTCAAAATTCGGTACTAGATTCTAACCAAAAAAAATCAGTAGAAAATATACATGAAATATGTCAGAAGCAACTTGAGAGCCAGAATTTGAAGTATGTGATAATTAGCTTGCTATAATACAATATATGGCGACGAAGGAGGTTGATCGATGGCTTGACAAGCTGTCATTGTAAAAAGTCTTGTTATGGAAACAGCGCCATATATTTTAGAGCAGTGATCTCGGCAATATGTGCTATTTTGGCACGCCAGGTTTCTGTTTTTGAGATTGTGGTTCTGCCCTATGTGCCGTCGTCGGCTCGAAAGGACGATAGATAGATAGAATACAATATATAAAGAAACAACAACTTCATTGGTTTGACCACATAACGAGACTAAAATAACAACAAAGGATCAAGAAAAACCCGAGATAACATCAAGAAACACTTCGTCAATAGTTAATCAATCAAGAGAACATACTTTGAGGATGGATAGACGAAATGATTGAAATACTCGGAACTGTTACAGCTGGAGTGACCAATCAAAGGGCCACAAGCTATCTCTACTCGATACTGAAAGGCAAAGGAGGAATGAAAGAGGACGAGCAGGTAAAGACCACATCCACATAGACACAATTATTGATATATATGATCTGATTCAGTTTTAGGTTGGTTTGTTTCCTCAATATTCATTTTTTTTTTTTTTAAACAATTTATGTGAGATTCGCCTCGTATATTTCATGGGTTCTTCTCTATTACCCAACTGTTCATGTCTTTCTAAATTGTATTTCCTAATCTGCTGCGTTCCCTGAGGCCATTAACCACACTCTACAGATCCGCATTTTTCATAATACCAGTTTCCAGATATCAAAGAAACGAATAAATTACATCAACTTCACTTGACTTGATCATAATTGTAGATATTATCGCAACCCATTTGATACATTTTGTTATTCACATTAAAAAATAAGAAATCAGCGCGAAATGGCATATATCTATACCGGAACTAATTATTGAAAAACGCCTCTTTTCTCTATTTTGTTTTATAGAAAATAATGTACTTTTATAACGTGAACTATTTTTTGGCTTGTAATGTGACGGCTGTTGAGTCATGCTTGTAGATTAATTTGGAAACAGCTAGCAATTTAATTATTTTAGATTGTCCCTCCATTGTTATTGACATTTTTTTATGATAAATGTAAACAATGGCAGCACATACTAAAACCAGATATTTATTTTAAACTATTTGACATACGGACAACGTGTTTCCTTGATTCTCCATGCCGTGTTAAAATCCTCTTTTTTCCTTATTCACAAGTGAGTTTATTGTTGAAGATCGTGCGGTTAATGTGCTCGCTACAGACCACAAATATCCGGGTTCTCTTCTCAGATGTTGGGAATGTTATTTTATTTTGCCAAACAGGGCTCCAGGTTTCACCCAGCTTCTGAAAACGTACACCAGAGATCTGTTCCAATGAGAAAGTAGGGCGGCCTAGCATTTTTGTCGATGCCGCGAGTGGATCCCAGCAGAAGCCCTTTGACTCATTGATGTGGCGGGTAATAACAGTTTTTTTTTTTTTTTTTAGCCATCCCGGCTTTTCCTGGAGAATGTAGAATTCGTCTAGTTCAAAGGCTATGGCAACGGCGTGACTTGTCCTTCCAAGAGGTACCTCAATACTAGGTCTTCCATGTCAGTAAGAGCCGCCACCATGGGAAATACGTCGATCCTAGCTTCTGTTAGTCAAAAATGTTGGTTGTTGATAAAGATTAGCTCTAACATTATACACTCGATAAGCCTAAAGGTAATCGATTACATGTTGTGTACCAAACCTTTAGAGCGCGGATTTGAATCCCGTAGTGTCAACAGTTTTTTTTTCTATCAAGGATGACTAGACACCTCACAGCGACTGCACTGGACAAACAACCTTTTTTTCTCTCCGGTCCCGTAAGTTCCCTCGGCAGACCCCAGTAATGATGCCATAAAGATACTATAGGCCTAAAGGCATGGAGGAAACCTTACCGCCGTTCCATCTTGACCTTATCCATCATTTTGCGCCTCTATCTCACAATCATTTTTCCCCTTGTCATATGCGGCGGCCATCCTCTCACCATTTCCTGTTAATACGCTTCTGCATAAAACGTCATTATTAGATGACAAGCAACATTTATAACGCAAACAAGCCGTTCAAAATAACACCCCTGCCCCCTCAATCCTGTACAGTTCTTCCGCCAGTTTGTGAGTAGTGATTTCATTCTGTCCGGAATTCTCGGCATGAACATCTCCGCCTCCACCGGCATGAGCAGCAAGCTCTTGTTTCGTGGATACCTCGACGACCCTAACAACACAGACAACGCCTGGGTGGAAGCTGAGGTCTGGAGCTTTCATTACCACAACAAGGACAAGTTTGATAAGAAGATACCGCAGGTAACACCTAACAATTACTCTCTTGACTTTGCCACTTAAAACATTGGACTTTCTACAGCTCGACTCAGGCTTCAGTTTATCAAACTTGCTCTCGACAGCAAGACTCAAACTTCGATTGTTCTATGATTCGACCTCTCTACTCAGATTTCAATGTTTTTACAGCTCTACTCAGATTCCAATATTTCAATGATTCCATAGCTCTACTCAAGACTCAAATATTTCAATGATTCTACAGCTCTACTCAGATTCCAAAATTTCAATGATTCTATAGCTCTACTCAAGACTCAAATATTTCAATGATTCTACAGCTCTACTCAGATTCTAATGTTTCAATGTTTTTACATCTCTACTCAGATTCCAATATTTCAATGATTCTACAGCTCTACTCAGATTCCAATATTTCAATGATTCTACAGCTCTACTCAGACTCAAATATTTCAATGCTTCTACAGCTCTACTCAGACTCCAATATTTCAATGCTTCTACAGCTCTACTCAGATTCCAATATTTCAATGCTTCTACAGCTCTACTCAGATTCCAATATTTCAATGCTTCTACAGCTCTACTCAGATTCCAATATTTCAATGCTTCTACAGCTCTACTCAGATTCCAATATTTCAATGCTTCTACAGCTCTACTCAGACTCCAATATTTCAATGCTTCTACAGCTCTACTCAGACTCAAATATTTCAATGCTTCTACAGCTCTACCCAGACTCCAATATTTCAATGATTCTACAGCTCTACTCAGACTCCAATATTTCAATGCTTCTACAGCTCTACTCAGACTCCAATATTTCAATGCTTCTACAGCTCTACTCAGATTCCAATATTTCAATGATTCCATAGCTCTACTCAAGACTCCAATATTTCAATGCTTCTACAGCTCTACTCAGACTCCAATATTTCAATGCTTCTACAGCTCTACTCAGACTCCAATATTTCAATGCTTCTACAGCTCTACTCAAGACTCCAATATTTCAATGCTTCTACAGCTCTACTCAGACTCCAATATTTCAATGCTTCTACAGCTCTACTCAGACTCCAATATTTCAATGCTTCTACAGCTCTACTCAGATTCCAATATTTAAATGATTCTATAGCTCTACTCAGACTCCAATATTTCAATGCTTCTACAGCTCTACTCAGATTCCAATATTTCAATGCTTCTACAGCTCTACTCAGATTCCAATATTTCAATGCTTCTACAGCTCTACTCAGACTCCAATATTTCAATGCTTCTACAGCTCTACTCAGATTCCAATATTTCAATGATTCTACAGCTCTACTCAGATTCCAATATTTCAATGATTCTACAGCTCTACTCAGATTCCAATATTTCAATGATTCTACAGCTCTACTCAGACTCCAATATTTCAATGCTTCTACAGCTCTACTCAGATTCCAATATTTCAATGATTCCATAGCTCTACTCAAGACTCAAATATTTCAATGATTCTACAGCTCTACTCAGATTCCAATATTTCAATGATTCTATAGCTCTACTCAAGACTCAAATATTTCAATGATTCTACAGCTCTACTCAGATTCTAATGTTTCAATGTTTTTACATCTCTACTCAGATTCCAATATTTCAATGATTTTACAGCTCTACTCAGATTCCAATATTTCAATGATTCTACAGCTCTACTCAGACTCCAATATTTCAATGCTTCTACAGCTCTACTCAGACTCCAATATTTCAATGCTTCTACAGCTCTACTCAGACTCCAATATTTCAATGATTCCATAGCTCTACTCAAGACTCCAATATTTCAATGCTTCTACAGCTCTACTCAGATTCCAATATTTCAATGATTCCATAGCTCTACTCAAGACTCCAATATTTCAATGCTTCTACAGCTCTACTCGGATTCCAATATTTCAATGATTCCATAGCTCTACTCAAGACTCCAATATTTCAATGCTTCTACAGCTCTACTCAGACTCCAATATTTCAATGATTCCATAGCTCTACTCAGACTCAAATAGTTCAATGATTCTACAGCTCTACTCATCACCATCATCATGTACCATACCAAGTATTCCAACTTTCCTCTTCTCATGATGTGCCCGAAAAAATGTTGATTGTTTCTTTCTGATGTTTCTTAGGAGCTCCATTTTTGTGTTGGCCTCTTAGAATTTCCTCGTTGGTCTTTTTAGCTGTCCAGGGAACTTTCAACATTCTTCTGAGAAATCCCATCTCGGTGGCCTCTAGTCTTTTCATTTGTTTGTTTACTGTCCACGATTCGCTTCCATAGGTCAGAATTGGCTATATATAGCAGCGATGAATTCTCTTTCTCACTTCTATTTACAAAGACTTTTTGTATAAGACGTTTTTAATTTTCTGATATGTTAATTTGGCCTGAGCTATTCTGCTTTTTATTTCTGTGGTGCATCTTTAATCTGATGTTATTATTGTGCCCAAGTATTTGACACGTTGCACTTGTTTCAGATTTGTCTTGTTTATTTTTATGCTGCATGATGGTGCTGATTGTTTCTTCGATATGACCATTACTTCTTTTTTCTTACTATTCAGACTGAGTCCTTTTTTGTTGCTTTCTTTTACTATTACGTTTATCATTTCTTGTAGTTCATTCTCTGTCTCTGATTATTAAGACTGTGTCATCCGCATATCGCAAATTATTTATGTTGTGACCCTGACTTCAATTCCGTTTTTGTCTACTACTGTTCTCTTAATATTTTCGCTGTAAAGTGAAAACAAATCCTGCAACAGAACGCAGCTTTGTCCTGACTCATTGTTTTATATATTGGAACTCAGCTCTACTCAGACTCAACTACAACATTCTATAGCTCAACTTAGATTTAAGTCTTATCAACATTGTTTTTGACTCCACGACTAAAACTATTTTAAAATATTGAATTTGGTATGTACTTGTTTCAATTCAAATCGAACAATAAGCGTTCAAAGGTACGAACAAAAAGTCCCTAGTTTTTCAAGCTACGGACAACTAAAACGTTCCGAAAAAAATGTACTTGAATGTACTAATTAAAAAGCTAGAAACCAAGAAGCTAGACAAACAGAAGTTAAAAACATAGACGCGTAGTAAAAAAAAAAATAGTTAGGAAATATATACAGACAACATATAAATAGCTTCTGTGGCGCTTACTTTTAGACATGAATCATACTAAAGTCAAGTAATCATCGGTCAGTTCAGTTTTGGTGACAACACCATACAGCATGTCCAAGTACATGTGTACGTATTGATTATAACGTCATTATGGTTTGAATTGCACTGTACGTTTGGCATGTAATCTAGTGCAACTGGTTTCTACTTTGGGCACAACCTAAGCGGTTTGGGGACTCCTCTGATCACATTTCTATAACGTACATAACTCTAGGGTTAAGAGACATACTACCTTCATTACCACTCCACAAAGTGGAGAAACGACAGGAGAGCTTGTTTGTATAGACGTTTGACTGCTTGTAAGATTTATCTTAATACATAAAACGTCAAAAAAAAATTATAGAGTTTTTGTGTGTGTTTGTGGCATATATGATAAGTCATAGGAGAGGAGATGCGATCACATCTGGTTCATATCAAACTGAAAAGTATTAAATTACAGACAAACCGTTCAGACTGTGATCGATGGAGTTCACAGCACGAAGGTCTGTTGACATGTCTCAAATAGTCATGCACCTATGAGTGTCTGACTCAGTTAAAAGACGAATCAATTATAAACCGATTTTGAAATTTTAGCAGAAATTTTACATTAATTGTTAATTTGTAATTGCTACTTATAAATTTATAATTTTCTTTCAATTTTTTCTTGCCCAATAACGACTGTTTTTGTTATAAATTCCCTGCCCCTGAAAGAGTTCAACTAAATACCTTTAGTGCTGAAATACGCAAGTTGGCTGGGGAAATAGCCGGAATAGAATTATTCTTAACAAGATGTGGAATAGAATATACTAATGATGTTTATTATTAATCTATATAAAACAACGATCGACACGCAAGGTCTATATAATCATGAATGATTAAAAGCCAAGTCTTTTTTTTTTGGAATCCCCAGGGGAAAAGACAAGGAGGAAGACCAAGGAATTCTTGGAGAAGACAGATAGAAACAGAGATGAAGATGATGGGGAAGACATGGATGAATCTAGGTGCACTTTTTTATCGTGTTATAGTCCGTCTTCGTGAGACATGCGAAGAAACTCTGCGGAAAAGAGAACGCCAGAATAAGGCATGGATGACAACGGAGACCCGGGATAAAATTAAAGAAACAAAGAACAAGAAAGCAGACATAAATAAAAGCAAAACGAGAAGTAATGAAGCCAAAACAGGAAGCTTACACAGAGGTGAACAAAGTAGCGAGAAGATGCATTAAAAGGGATAAGAGGAAATATATAGATGAACTAGCTAAAGAGGCAGAAGAAGCAGCAAATAAATGGAATATGAAAGAACTGTACAACAGCACAAAGAAATTAGGTGGAAAATACAAACAAATCAATGCCTTTATTAAAGATTAGAAAGGAAATCTGCTTAGTGATATAAGGAACAAATGGAGAGATGGAAAGAGCACTTTGAAGAACTTTTGAACAGATGCGGCTCAAATAATCCTCCAGATATACTACCAGCAGAAGAATATTTACATGTTAATAGTGGAAAACCAAGCAAAGAAGAAATAATGAAAGCCATCAAGTTACTAAAAATGGTAAAGCCACAGGACCAGTTGAAATTCCTTCGGAAGCCATCAAAGCAGATATCAACACCTCTACCAAGATGTTACATAATCTATTAGATAAAATTTGGGCGAGGGAAGAAATACCTAAAGATTGGAAAGAAGGTTATATGATCAAACTACATGTACCAAAGAAAGGAAGTTTACAGAAGTGCACAAATTATAGGGGAATTGTGCTACTATCAGTGCCAGGAAAATATTAAGCAGAATCATTCTGGAGAGACTAAAAGAGGCCATAGAGCAACATTTGAGAGGTGAACAAGCAGGTTTTAGGAAGAACAGATCATGTGCTGTTCAAATAACTACTCTACGTATAATTGTTGAACAAAGTTTTGAACTACAGTCCCCACTTATATTGGATTCATAGATTACGAAAAGGCATTTGATAGTTTAGACAGAGGAAAGCTTTGGAAGTTGCTGTGTCATTACGGAATCCCCACAAAGTTTATTAACCTGATAAAAACAATGTATGAAGGAATGACATGTAGTGTGGTGCATGAAGGACAGCTTACAAAAGCATTTGAAATAAGAACAGGAGTAAGGCAGGTATGCCTTCTGTCTCCATTTCTCTTTCTGCTGGCTATAGATTGGATTATGAAAAACTCAAAACAACAGAAATGGAATCCAGTGGTCACTGACCAAGCAACTTGATGATTTAGACTTTGCTGATGACATAGCTCTCCTATCACACAGCCATCAACAGATGCAGGATAAAATGTACATACTTGATGAAAGATCACAACAGCTAGGACTGAAAATTAATAGAGATAAGACCAACATTACGAGAATTAATGCAGTTGGCAATAACCAAATAAAATTATGAGAAATGCCTCTACTAGATGTACAATCTTACATATAATAATATAAATAAAGAGGGAAAAACAGAAAATGATACAAAAATAAGGATAAAAAAGTCCTATTATATGGCTCTGGAACATGGAGAACAACAAAATTGACAATCATATAGATACATACTTTCATTAATGGATGCTTAAGCAGAATAAAAGGATGGAAATAGCAGCACAAAATCACTAACATAGAATTATGGAAATATACCAGTCAAATACCAGTGGATAAAGAGATACAGCGAAGACGATGGCGCTGGATAGGACACACACTGCGGAAGTCAACTGAGAGTATTACACAACAGGCCCTTTTTTGGAATCCCCAGGGGAAAAGACAAAGAGGAAGACCAAGGAATTCTTGGAGAAGACAAATAAAAGCAGAGATGAAGATGATGGGGAAGACATGGAATGATCTTAAAAGAATGGCAAGAAACAGAACGACTTGGAAAGTGTTTGTTGAAGACCTATGCTCCACAGGGAGCTAAAAAGGTAGAAGAAGAAGAAGTTAGTCCGTCTTCAGTGTTGATAAGTTCATAATTGAACAACGTCATTAGTGTAATGCATGATCATATACAACTTTTATCTAAAAAAGCTTTAGACATTTGATACACTACTAAATTAGAGACATACAGCAACTGACGGAGAACGCCACCTGATCTCTATGTTTGCCATTCTGTGTGTGTGGTTTCTCATAAACTAAACATTTTCTCACGAAACATTTTGTGTTGAGCAAGTTTTTACTAGAAGCCATGATTGTGCAGTTTCATAGCCACAAACTATGCACGTCCAGCTCCAGTATTTTGTGCTCGCTCCAGGAGCGGAGTGGCATATTAGCAGAATGGCCGATAAACCTGACACGATCATGGAAAACACCTGGCCCCAGCAATATATTAGACGCCATTGCATAACATTGCCCAAGAATATGTGTGTGTTTATAATCAAATGTAGCATACATTTGTATCTAGGAGATATTAGAATTGTTTCATTCTCAGATACGAAGGTCAGGGACAGTCTGTGACCACGTTCTATGAACATGAAGCCATGAAGTCTAGCGAAAAGGGGGATAGTGGTGTGAACATTCCTTAAAACTTGAGCAGTTTTCAATCTTAGACGAAACTACGTTAGTGATTTAATGCAATAAAATATGTACAGAATGATATAATGTTAGTGCCCAGACAAGATATTATGTTTAAATTACAGGGGGAAAAAGCAAGAAATATTCATATATCAAGTACACCATAAAGAGATTTGCAAAAGGAAATAAACTTATGCTAGAGCATGGCGACGTATGACACTCACTGGGGGGGGGGGGGGGGGGGGGGGGGAGGCGCCTTTACATGGCCATCTCTCTAGTAGCTTGACGTGAAAACTGTAATGAACACAAAAAATAATATTGCTTTTATATAATAGTTCTTTCGTTTTGTCCATCCAACTAAGACTAATTTACTAGAGACATTATCCTCTCATTACTACCGGCTAATTGGTTTACTAGAGACATTATCCTCTCATTACTACCGGCTAATTGGTTTAATAGAGATATTATCCTCTCATTACTACCGGCTAATTGGTTTACTAGAGACATTATCCTCTCATTACTACCGGCTAATTGGTTTACTAGAGACATTATCCTCTCATTACTACCGGCTAATTGGTTTACTAGAGACATTATCCTCTCATTACTACCAGCTAATTGGTTTACTAGAGACATTATCCTCTCATTACTACCGGCTAATTGGTTTACTAGAGACATTATCCTCTCATTACTACCGGCTAATTGGTTTACGGGAGATGGCACAAGACATCGATGTTGGCGCCAAATTACGGCCTATAACGAGACAGGTTACACCACACAAAATAATGTATGGGAATCTGACATGATGTGTGTGCCAGTTGATGGCGCAGGATAAAATTGTGACTTTTATTTGGTAAGTTGTGATCTATTTTAGGTTGTTTGGTTGGCCATGTGCTTTTTACCGAAACTATTATCCACATCGACATAACAGGGATCGTAATGTGCAAAGTCTCTGAAACTCTAATGAATGAACATTTATCAAACTGATTGTGTATTTATAAAATTATATACACGGCTACATTTAAACTGTTATATTTATATTATAAATATAAAGAAATACAGGCATTAAGTTAAAATGTGGAAAAAAATATTGAAACGTATTCTGGACAGTTCTAGCTGAAAAAACCCTATCATATCACATTCTCTGACCTATTCAACCTAACCGAACTTAACCTAACCTAACCTAACCCAACCTAACCCAAACAAACCTATCCTAACCTACACTACCCTAACCTAACCCAACCTAACGTAGCCCAAACTAACTTAACCCAACCTGTCCTACCCTAACCTAATCCAACCTAACGTAGCCCAAACTAACTTAACCCAACCTATCCTACCCTAACCTAACCAACCTAACGTAGCCCAAACTAACTTAACCCAACCTGTCCTACCCTAACCTAATCCAACCTAACGTAGCCCAAACTAACTTAACCCAACCTATCCTACACTAATCTAACCCAACCTAACCTAACCCAAACTAACTTAACCCAACCTATCCTACCCTAACCTAATCCAACCTAACGTAGCCCAAACTAACTTAACCCAACCTATCCTACCCTAATCTAACCCAACCTAACCTAACCCAAACTAACTTAACCCAACCTATCCTACCCTAACCTAACCTAACCTAACCTAACGTAGCCCAAACTAACTTAACCTAACCTATCCTACCCTAACCTAACCCAACCCAAACTAACTTAACCCAACCTATCCTACCCTAACCTAACCCAACCCAAACTAACTTAACCTAACCTATCCTACCCTAACCTAACCCAACCCAAACTAACTTAACCCAACCTATCCTACCCTAACCTAACCTAACCTAACCCAACCTAACGTAGCCCAACTAACTTAACCCAACCTATCCTACCCTAACCTAACCCAAACTAACTTAACCCAGCCTATCCTACCCTAACCTAACCCAACCTATCCTACCCTAACCTAACCCAACCTAACCTAATCCAAACTAACTTAACCCAACCTATCCTACCCTAACCTAACCTAACCTAACTTAACCCAACCCAACCTAACCTAACCCAACCTAACCTAATCCAAATTAACTTAACCCAACCTATCCTACCTTAACCTAACCCAACCTAACCTAACCCAAACTAACTTAACCCAACCAATCCTACCTTAACCTAACCCAACATAACATATCCTACCCTAACCTAACCCAGCCCAACTTAACCTAACCCAAACTAACCTCCCAAACTCAAGCCTAACCTACGCTACCCTATTTTAACATACCCTAACCTACCAACCCTAACCTGACTTACTCTAACATACCCTAATCTACCCTACCCTAACCTACCCTACCCTATCCTACCCTAACCTAACATACCCTAACCTAACATAACCTAACATATCCTACTCTAACCTAACATACCCTAACCTAACCTATCCTACCCTAACCTAACCTATCCTACCCTAACCTAACATACCCTAACCTACCCTACCCTACCCTACCCTATCCTACCCTACCCTACCCTAACCTATCCTACCCTAACTTAACCTATCCTACCCTAACCTAACCTATCCTACCCTAAATTAACATACCCTAACCAACCCTACCCTACCCTATCCTACCCTACCCTAACCTATCCTACTCTAACCTAACCTATCCTACCCTACCCTACCCTATCCTAACCTAACCTACCCTACCCTACCCTACCCTATCCTACCCTAACCTAACCTATCCTACTCTAACCTAACCTATCCTACCCTAACCTATCCTACCCTAACCTAACCTATCCTACCCTAACCTAACCTATCCTACCCTAACCTAACCTATCCTACCTAACCTAACTTATCCTACCCTAACCTAACCTATCCTACCCTCACTTAACCTATCCTACCCTAACCTAACTTATCCTACCCTAACCTAACCTATCCTACCCTAACCTAACTTATCCTACTCTAACCTAACCTATCCTACCCTAACCTAACTTATCCTACCCTAACCTAACCTATCCTACCCTAACCTAACTTATCCTACCCTAACCTAACCTATCCTACCCTCACTTAACCTATCCTACCCTAACCTAACTTATCCTACCCTAACCTAATCTATCCTACCCTAACCTAACTTATCCTACTCTAACCTAACCTTTCCTACCCTAACCTAACTTATCCTACTTTAACCTAACCTATCCTTCCCTAACCTAACTTATCCTACCCTAACCTAACCTATCCTACCCTCACTTAACCTATCCTACCCTAACCTAACCTAACCTATCCCACCCTACCCTACCCTACCCTACCTACCCTAACCTATCTTACCCGTTAATTCCGTTGGCAAGGTCGCTCCATGCACTTCCTACTTGGCATCACAGGCGATGATTTCAAATCTCCTTAGTCGCCTCTTACGACATGCGTGGCTGGTAACAGTGGCCCTAATCTTTTCTCCCCTCGCCGTGGGGGCCCACACAAACAGTTCTGTTCAGTTACTGAGTTATTAGCGGGTCATTATTATTGCACTCCGAACATGTCTATAGGTGCTCAGATTCCCTCCTCAGCAATTCTCGAAGTGTCCAGCGACTAACGACTCAGCACAAAACCTAACCTAACCCAACCTAACCTAAACCCACATTACGGCCTGCTCAATTCAAAACCTAAACCCACATTACGGCCTGCTCAGTACAAAACCTAAACCCACATTACGGCCTGCTCAATTCAAAACCTAAACCCACATTACGGCCTGCTCAATTCAAAACCTAAACCAACATTACGGCCTGCTCAATTCAAAACCTAAACCAACATTACGGCCTGCTCAATTCAAAACCTAAACCAACATTACGGTCTGCTCAGTACAAAACCTAAACCCACATTACCGCCTGCTCAATTCAAAACCTAAACCCACATTACGGCCTGCTCAATTCAAAACCTAAACCAACATTACGGCCTGCTCAATTCAAAACCTAAACCAACATTACGGCCTGCTCAATTCAAAACCTAAACCAACATTACGGCCTGCTCAATTCAAAACCTAAACCAACATTAAGGCCTGCTCAGTACAAAACCTAAACCCACATTACGGCTTGCTCCATTCAAAACCTAAACCCACATTACGGCTTGCTCAATTCAAAACCTAAACCCACATTACGGCCTGCTCAATTCAAAACCTAAACCAACATTACGGCCTGCTCAATTCAAAACCTAAACCAACATTACGGCCTGCTCAATTCAAAACCTAAACCCACATTACGGCTTGCTCAATTCAAAACCTAAACCAACATTACGGCCTGCTCAATTCAAACCTAAACCCACATTACGGCTTGCTCAATTCAAAACCTAAACCAACATTACGGCCTGCTCAATTCAAAACCTAAACCCACATTACGGCTTGCTCAATTCAAAACCTAAACCAACATTACGGCCTGCTCAATTCAAACCTAAACCCACATTACGGCTTGCTCAATTCAAAACCTAAACCCACATTACGGCCTGCTCAATTCAAAACCTAAACCAACATTACGGCCTGCTCAATTCAAAACCTAAACCAACATTACGGCCTGCTCAATTCAAACCTAAACCCACATTACGGCTTGCTCAATTCAAAACCTAAACCCACATTACGGCCTGCTCAGTACAAAACCTAAACCAACATTACGGCCTGCTCAATTCAAACCTAAACCAACATTACGGCCTGCTCAATTCAAAACCTAAACCAACATTACGGCCTGCTCAATTCAAAACCTAAACCAACATTACGGCCTGCTCAGTACAAAACCTAAACCAACATTACGGCCTGCTCAATTCAAAACCTAAACCAACATTACGGCCTGCTCAATTCAAAACCTAAACCAACATTACGGCCTGCTCAATTCAAAACCTAAACCAACATTACGGCCTGCTCAGTACAAAACCTAAACCAACATTACGGCCTGCTCAATTCAAAACCTAAACCCACATTACGGCCTGCTCAATTCAAAACCTAAACCAACATTACGGCCTGCTCAGTACAAAACCTAAACCCACATTACGGCTTGCTCCATTCAAAACCTAAACCCACATTACGGCTTGCTCCATTCAAAACCTAAACCCACATTACGGCTTGCTCAATTCAAAACCTAAACCCACATTACGGCTTGCTCAATTCAAACCTAAACCCACATTACGGCCTGCTCAGTACAAAACCTAAACCCACATTACGGCCTGCTCAATTCAAAACCTAAACCCACATTATGGCCTGCTCAGTACAAAACCTAAACCCACATTACGGCTTGCTCAATTCAAAACCTAAACCCACATTACGGCCTGCTCAATTCAAAACCTAAACCAACATTACGGCCTGCTCAATTCAAAACCTAAACCAACATTACGGCCTGCTCAATTCAAAACCTAAACCAACATTACGGCCTGCTCAATTCAAAACCTAAACCCACATTACGGCTTGCTCAATTCAAAACCTAAACCCACATTACGGCTTGCTCAATTCAAAACCTAAACCCACATTACGGCCTGCTCAATTCAAAACCTAAACCAACATTACGGTCTGCTCAGTACAAAACCTAAACCAACATTACGGTCTGCTCAATTCAAAACCTAAACCCACATTACGGCCTGCTCAATTCAAAACCTAACCCCACATTACGGCCTGCTCAATTCAAAACCTAAACCAACATTACGGCCTGCTCAATTCAAAACCTAAACCAACATTACGGCCTGCTCAATTCAAAACCTAAACAACATTACCGCCTGCTCAATTCAAAACCTAAACCCACATTACGGCCTGCTCAATTCAAAACCTAAACCAACATTACGGCCTGCTCAATTCAAAACCTAAACCCACATTACGGCCTGCTCATTACAAAACCTAAACCCACATTACGGCCTGCTCAATTCAAAACCCAAACCAACATTACGGCTTGCTTAATTCAAAACCTAAACCCACATTACGGCCTGCTCAGTTCAAAACGATAATGTAGTCAGATTACCTAAAGTGTACGAAGTTAGATGAGCATTTTCTAAACTATGTAATTAGTGACATGAGCAACATACTTATTAAGATCAATTAAAACCTGCAATATTGTCCTACTTGGATAGTCGCGACCTCAGAAAGGAACCCAGAGAGACAAGTGCTGGCGGGACGTTTCTCGATGGATGCAGATTACAGGATACCACCTGCCTTTTGTGCTGGAGGTAGACACTCTTTATAACGACTGAATAGACAGGAAGTCGTCGTGTTTGGGCTGAGTTATGTCCGCCTTCATGCCTACTTACTATATTCGTCGCCATAGCTCAGCAAGGGAAGTTACTTGTGTCTTTGTCGGTTGATCATTTCTATTTTATTAATGGTCTTATATGCTCGCTCTAGTGAAAGATAGTAAGAAATACATTGTAAGAAGAGTAAAGAAAACGAATTATTTGAATGCAAAGAGTTGTTGGAGAAATAAATGTATAGTTACGAGACTTGCATTAACGCTCTTGTTAAATTTATTTCACATTTTTGTTTAGTTTTATTAACTTCTAAAAGAAAAATAATCATCCTCCAGAAATTGGGAACAATCCAGCAACACAAATAAAAGCAAGGAGAGATATAATAAAACAACACGATTCTTGATTAGTCTGCCCCCTAATTGCTAAACGTCCCGAGATCCGTGTAAAGTAACGTGATGACCAGGCTGGGAACAGCATGTGAGAGTGTCACGATGACACTTACTGTGCTTATTCTGATCAAAGTGCATGTGCGTCAGGCAGGTGGCAGCGTACAATGTATGTGCTGCCAATTAAAAGCAAGTATTAATAACTGATTCATCGTACTACTGGACTACAAAGGACAAGAGGTAGGGTTCGATCCCAATCGACGGCTTCCGGGTTCACCCAGCATTTAATGGGTACCGGATTTTTTTCTGGGAAAGTAAAGTGGCACGGGCGTAATACCGACCACATTGCTCCAAAAATCATGTGCCGAAGGTCTGTAAAATTTATGGTCACTAACACCATATTCCCTATGCGCCACTTGGCGTGACGGGGGTACTGTGTGTGTGTGTGGTTCATCGTACTGTAATTAAATCAGCAATATTTAGAAAATGCATAGATTATAGCTCGACGAATATTTAAAAAAAAAATGAAAGTAAGAAAACTTAAAATAAGCCAAATATTTCTTGACACCAAATATATTTGGGGAGTGGGGCGCTAAATGTGTGGAACTGCGTGCCAGTCAGAATGATCCAAGCACACAATGAATTCCGAAACAATGTATGAATGCCAAATCAAATTTTACTCCAGAAAGATGTACAAATTCTGAGTTGTTTGAGTAGGGAACATACGAGCCTAGGGCTCTACTGTACTTACAATTACAGTTTATGAGTTTTTTTTATTAATGACACTTCGACATTACTGTCAGTTGTTTGAGTAGGGAACATACGAGCCTAGGGCTCTACTGTACTTACAATTACAGTTTATGAATTTTTTTTTTATTAATGACACTTCGACATTACTGTCAGTTGTTTGAGTAGGGAACATACGAGCCTAGGGCTCTACTGTACTTACAATTACAGTTTATGAATTTTTTTTTTTTATTAATGACACTTCGATATTACTGTCAGTTGTTTGCGTAGGGAACATACGAGCCTAGGGCTCTACTGTACTTACAATTACAGTTTATGAGTTTTTTTTTATTAATGACACTTCGACATTACTGTCAGTTGTTTGAGTAGGGAACATACGAGCCTAGGGCTCTACTGTACTTACAATTACAGTTTATGAGTTTTTTTTTTTATTAATGACACTTCGATATTACTGTCAGTTGTTTGCGTAGGGAACATACGAGCCTAGGGCTCTACTGTACTTACAATTACAGTTTATGAGTTTTTTTTTTATTAATGACACTTCGATATTACTGTCAGTTGTTTGCGTAGGGAACATACGAGCATAGGGCTCTACTGTACTTACAATCTATATAGCACTTATTTGCCGAGTAACTTCCATTGTGGCTGATTTTGCTAAATTTGTAGAATGACAGGTCCGGCTTGATCAAGGGAAAGTAATGTCGAAGGGTCTCACCTCCTTTCTTTTGCTCTGTTTCTGTGTGTTTTATTTTAACTTTGCTAAAGTATCTCCTGAACAATTTATAAATGAGGATTAACACTTGCATTCGCTTCAGAATATTCTATAAAATAACAAGAATGAAAACATAACAATGGCAGTTATATTTTATTTCAGATTTATCAAACACCAATGGTTCATTTACATACAAATGTTGATGGCTAGAAACGATTGTTAGTTTTGTCAGAGCAAATCTACATAACTCACATTACGTGCACGTCCAGCACGCTTTGGTAAATAAGCGAAGAGAAGAGAGGTGGGGGTAGATTGAAACCCTATTTTTTTTTTTAAGTGCATGTTGAGCATGGTAGAACACACTGTCTTGAAGAAGGAAAGTTTGGTACAAAGACTGTAAAGATAGATCTGTTATCCTGGGAGAAGCAGCTCTGCTTACAAACAATTGCTGCCTTGCTGTAAAGTCAGCGAAATGAGGCTACTAGACAAAACAGTACCCTTAATAAAAAACACGTGCTAAAAATGGATGCCTTGAACCGCAGCACCTGTGTACTGATACAACGCAACTCCCGACACAAACGAGATAAGGTAATTTAGTAATCGTGAATACACTTTGTTAACATCAGAACTATACTAATGCTAGTTATGTTCATCGTGCTCATATTGCAGTGAATTCAAGAAAGTAATGGGACAATGTGAACTTGAAAGATTTACAGAGTGAGTCAATAAAAATACAATGTGAACTTGAAGAAGGATTTACAGAGTGAGTTGATAAAAAAAAATGTGAACTTGAAGAAGGATTTACAGAGTGAGTCGATGGAAAAAAAATGTGAACTTGAAGAAAGATTTACAGAGTGAGTCGATGGGGAAAAAAATGTGAACTTGAAGAAGGATTTACAGAGTGAGTCGATTTAAAAAAAATGTGAACTTGAAGAAGGATTTACAGAGTCGATTAAAAAAAATGTGAACTTGAAGAAGGATTTACAGTCGATTTTAAAAAATGTGAACTTGAAGAAGGATTTACAGAGTGAGTCGATTGAAAAAAAATGTGAACTTGAAGAAGGATTTACAGAGTGAGTCAATAAAAATAAAATGTGAAATTCGAGGATTATAGAGTGAATCGATTTTTAAAAAATGTGAACTTGAAGGATTTACAGAGTGAGTCAATAAAAATAAAATGTGAAATTCGAGGATTATAGAGTGAATCGATTTTTAAAAAATGTGAACTTGAAGGATTTACAGAGTGAGTCAATAAAAATAAAATGTGAAATTCGAGGATTATAGAGTGAATCGATTTTTTAAAATGTGAACTTGAAGGATTTACAGAGTGAGTCAATAAAAATAAAATGTGAAATTCGAGGATTATAGAGTGAATCGATTTTTAAAAAATGTGAACTTGAAGGATTTACAGAGTGAGTCGCTTTAAAAAAATGTGAACTTCGAGGATTACAGAGTGAGTCGATTAAAAAAAAGTGTGAACTTTGAGGATTACAGAGTGAGTCGATTAAAAAAAAGTGTGAACATGACCGCACAAATGTTGGAAGTTTATTACCAAACGTTGATGTGAGAACAGTTGGGTTCACTTTTGTTTTGCTGGGTTCAGTTGTTGTTTGTTTTTTTTCAGAACACCCAAACCACGATTGTACACTACCTTGTCATTTGTGTAGATACACCTTTTGCTTGCTGTATTATGGCCCTTTTCGTCTTGTCAGACGGTCTAGTAGAGGCTATTGTGTATTTTTTTGAGGTTTTGTCGAACTTGTCGAACAACTTTCCTCTTGGCTAATTCTACCAATGTTTGACAAACACACACGGTCACAGAATGAACAAGTCAGGCCCACTGATCCACATGGTTTTCAATCCTTTTTCATGAGTCGTTTCTCTTCTAAGTTTTGCCTTAGCACAGTCTCAAATGATATTAAATCGTTCCTTATACATGCTCTCCATGATGTGCGTTCACTTGCCAGATGTTCCCAGTCATATCCACATATGGAGAAGTCATTCAGAGATGATTTACATATATGCTATTGCTTGCTGTATAACTTTATAAACTGCCATCTTTGTTTCCATCGAGGCAAGTGACGAAGGCTGATTGCAGTGGCGTATTCTCTATGATACCGCAGCTACCGCCGGTAGCCTGAACATATTAACGAAATACAAAAGGAAATGATAATTTATTTTATTTTTTTTAGAATTATATTACAAATTTTGCAATATTCTATAACACATTTCGTGGTCCAATATGATTAATTTGCTTTGATTTGCATTTATTAAAGCAATGTTTTCCTCTGGCTACTATAACGTTTGTGAATGAAACAAAACTACTATACATTGAAACCGCTTGAAGCCAGCGGTACATTTTTCCTCTATCCGGATCTTGTGTTAACGACCTTGACATTCAAAAATACCCGTCAAAATATATAGCGTGTGTTGCCGCAAGAGCAATGCGGTTTCATGTGTTATTTTTAGCTCTAGCCAATCAGAATCGTCACAAAGTGAAAGTGAAACTGTTTGATTACCGGAACTTCCTTAGCTATTTATAACTACGTTATGAGCATCAGCATCTGTAGAAAGAACTTTTTCTGCTCTCAAGAGAATCACATCTTATAGTCGCTCAACTCAGACACAAGAACGCTTATCTGGTTTGGCATTAATGTCATTTGAGAAATCATTTCCTCAGAAACTTAGAAACCAACCCCCCAACAGTACTTTCAATAACAAAGTCGTCAAGACATTGTTTGGACGAATCCCAAACAAGACGGATATAATTAGCATTTAAAAAAAAGTAAAGTGCCCCCGTCACGCCAAGTGGCGTATAGGGAATATGGTGTTAGTGACCATAAATTTTACAGACCTTCGGCTCATGATTTTTGGGGTAATGTGGTCGATATTACGCCCGTGCCGCTTTACTTTCCCAGAAAAAAAACCGGTACCCATTAAAGGCTGGGTGAACCGGAAGCCGTCGGTTGGGTTCGAACCCTACCTCTTGTCCTTTATAATCTAGTTCACTAACCACTGAGCTATCGCGGCTCCCTATATAATTAACATAAGTAAGTAATTTAAAATGTCGTGAAGTCATTAGAAAATATTACATTATGTTATCCTACTGAATATAATGTACATTTTTATTTATTATGTCAGCGGTAGCCCAGACCCCAAAACCCGCATACGCCACTGGCTGATTGCAGTGTGATTCTGTGCCAGTTTGAAGTATTTTAATTGGGAAGTACTTTCACCTAGCATTTGAAAGTGAATTTACGAGAGCTCTTCCTTGTAGTTGTTACCTGCTATAATTTTGTGATCATTTTGTTGTTGTTAGTTTCACTGGAGCATGCTAATCCAGGGACTAGAACAAGATTTGTATTTGGGAAGCCTGGCCGCAATCATAATTCACCGTTAACATACATAATACACACAACAACACGAAATGCAAGGTTGGAGCTATCTACTTAAGTGTCGTATATTACATGCAGCAACAACAAAATAAAAATCACACCGTAATCACAATCAGTACATCACAATCACACCATCATAATCACAATCAGTACATCACAATCACAATATCATAATCACAATCACTACATCACAACCACTATATTTAAATCACAATCACTATCATTACATCATAATCACAATCACTACATCGTAATCGCAATCACTACATCACAATCACTACATCATAATCACAATCACTACATCACAATCACTAAATCACGATATTATCATCACAATCACTACATCACAATCACTACATCAAAATCACTAAATCACATCACAATCACTACATCATAAGCACATTCACTACATCACAATCACTACAGCACAATCACTACATTTCTTGTAGTTTCATATATTATGTGTAATTAAATAAATATCAAAGAACCACATGCTCAATATTGTACATAAACTAAGAATAATTATAATTGTTTATGCCCATCGCGCCTTTTTCTTTTATAACTTCTACTTTATATATAAATATTGCATGGGCGCGCACATACAAACGCACAAATAATGTTAATGCTGCATTAGCGTAGATTAAGCAACAATAAAAATTAATGCTGATATACGTAAGTGAAATATATGAACTGGGACGTGGGAAGATGCCAAATAGACACGTTCCTGCATCTCACAAAGCTATTAATTGATCGTTGGCCATTCCTTGCGTCTTATGCCGACAGTTTATACAAACTGATTTTCTAACGAGTATAATTCCTGGCTATTTCGTATCGAAATGCCCAAGTAGAAATGTAATTTCTGTTGATAGTTAATAACTTATTCCAAGAAGTAGCAGTTAGCTGTTTAGTCATGTCTCATTTCTGTTATAGTTGATAACTGATAAGATTCCAAGAAGTAGCAGTTAGCTGTTTAGTCATGTCTCATTTCTGTTGTAGTTGATAACTGATAAGATTCCAAGAAGTAGCTGTTAGCTGTTTAGTCGTGTCTCATTTCTGTTGTAGTTGATAACTGATAAGATTCCAAGAAGTAGCAGTTAGCTGTTTAGTCATGTCTCATTTCTGTTGTAGTTGATAACTGATAAGATTCCAAGAAGTAGCAGTTAGCTGCTTGTCAGGATAAATGTCTCGTGAGAAACCAATTCTGTTTCTTTCGAACCGAATGTCACACTGGCCGTTACTACATAGCTTTTTAAAAAAGAATATTTTGTTTACCCATCTACTTTTCTTGTATTTTTCGTGATTTGAAGCCAGACCCATTGTGATAGTTGGTTTAGTCTTCAGTCTCATGATATGACCGAAATATTTGGTTATCTGCCTGAACGAGTTCTAGTGTTGACAGAATTTCGTTGCTTAGAGACTTGTATTGATACTGAGGCAGTTTGATATTCTGATACATGTAGATGTTTTGTTTCATTTGGAAAGGAATCTTAGCTTATCTAGTGTTTTATTATTGAAAGAAAATGTGTGCTTAGCTAGAGACAAATCCTAATATGACTCAAACAGTTGCCTTTTAACAACACCATCACCACCACAAATGCTGGCCACCATGAATAGCCACTCTGCTATGATAGTACATTCTCTGTCTAATTTACCAGTCTTTCTCTTTATATTGTCCAATCATTTTCTTTGCCTGTTTTTGCTTCTTTCTTTCTATATTCTCCTCCCCACTTTCATCAGTTCATTATATATTGAATGTCTTGCTCGGATTGTATTCAAAAGATTTTTTAAAACTAATTATTTTCAATTGCTTCACCACCTTATTATTTATTTATTGTCTAACACTTTCTATTCTCCTATAAATTCACACTCCAGTGCTTTAATTTGAATTGTCTGTTTTGAGCCATATAATAGTGTTGATTAGACTTTACATTTCACTGCTTTTTTGTTTCAGATATACTGGCATTTGTTGATGTGGTTAGGAGTGTTTCTTTTTTTTTTTTTTTAATCACTTATCGCTAATTCCTGCTTTTCTCTTAATCCTTCTATCACGTTTGATGTCACTTATCATTATACAGGTAAATCTCAGGCAACTACAATTTGGAACTAAACATTATACAAGTCAATAAACTAATGAAAACAAAACATGCTCTGGCAAGAAAGGCTTTCAAGTGTAACTTAGTGTTATTCAGGGGCGGAACGATTGCATTTTTAGCATCTCTCCCTTTTTATTAACCACCGCTTTCGATCATTGTTTCATCATCCACTTTATTATGACTATTTTATTATGACTATTTTATTATGACTATTTTATTATGACTATTTTATTGGACACCTGTTCCTCATCGCTATCCCACACTCCAAACTCCCACTTAGTTGATATATGACCTCACACGTACCCAACTTATTAAAACACCTAAGAAAATTATTCTCAAATACACAGATTTACACTGTACAATGCGACTAAATAAACCTGGCTTGTTAATATAGAGTGCAGAACGCATCAACTTCTTCTACTTTCTTTCTTCACTTCCTCTTGTACTCGTCCGGGTGTCGAGGAAGATATAAAGTTCTGGATCTCGCCTTTTGGTGGCCTCAATGTTTCCACAATAAACTAAATACTGGATTTGATCAAATAGCATTAGGAATCATATTTAAAATGACACAATGAAACAATATACATTTTTATACCCGGATTTCTTGACCTCCAGATTATATTCAATGTTTTACCTTTCCATAAATTGTAAAACATATATTTACATTTGTGACATTATTTATAAAACAAATACAACTAATTTATTTTGACTGACGGCCGTATACGTGTTGTATACACCATATTCGTGGCATCAATTTCACACAGCACGCTAGCTATAATAGACTACAAAAAAAGACCCGTGTATAAACGACCCGTGGTTGGCACTGATGCATTAAAAATATATGTGACAGATATGGAAACATATCAATAACACATATTTGGCCAAAAATATCACTATGTAATTATCGAACTACATATTTCAATATCGAAATACCTGAGTAAGGTTGACATGATTACTTAACTTTTACCTCTATTTTGTTTATAGAATATGACAGTCTCTGGCCGTAATTTGTCTGCTTCTCAACAAAATGTGAGAATTCCTCGCCGTAAATTGTTTGCGTCACCACAAAATGTGAGAATTGCTCGCTGTATGTTGTCTGCGTCTCCACAAAATGTGAGAATTCCTCGCCGTAAATTGTTTGCGTCTCCACAAAATGTGAGAATTGCTCGCTGTATGTTGTCTGCGTCTCCACAAAATGTGAGAATTGCTCGCGTATGTTGTCTGCGTCTCCACAAAATGTGAGAATTCCTCGCCGTAATTTGTTTGCGTCTCCACAAAATGTGAGAATTGCTCGCTGTATGTTGTCTGCGTCTCCACAAAATGTGAGAATTGCTCGCTGTATGTTGTCTGCGTCTCCACAAAATGTGAGAATTGCTCGCTGTATGTTGTCTGCGTCTCCACAAAATGTGAGAATTGCTCGCTGTATGTTGTCTGCGTCTCCACAAAATGTGAGAATTGCTCGCTGTATGTTGTCTGCGTCTCCACAAAATGTGAGAATTGCTCGCTGTATGTTGTCTGCGTCTCCACAAAATGTGAGAATTCCTCACTGTATGTTGTCTGCGTCTCCACAAAATGTGAGAATTGCTCGCTGTATGTTGTCTGCGTCTCCACAAAATGTGAGAATTGCTCGCTGTATGTTGTCTGCGTCTCCATAAAATGTGAGAATTCCTCACTGTATGTTGTCTGCGTCTCCACAAAATGTGAGAATTGCTCGCTGTATGTTGTCTGCGTCTCCACAAAATGTGAGAATTGCTCGCTGTATGTTGTCTGCGTCTCCACAAAATGTGAGAATTGCTCACTGTATGTTGTCTGCGTCTCCACAAAATGTGAGAATTCCTCACTGTATGTTGTCTGCGTCTCCACAAAATGTGAGAATTGCTCGCTGTATGTTGTCTGCGTCTCCACAAAATGTGAGAATTCCTCACTGTATGTTGTCTGCGTCTCCACAAAATGTGACAGTTTCTCGCCGTTGTTGTCTGCTTCTTAACATAATAACACTACCTTCTCAGTGTGTTCCATGTGATTCATTACAAAATGACAATTTCTTGACACAACTACTCTGAGTTCCTTCAATGACTGCAGCCTGGTGGCGAATGACATTTCCTCATACCGTTTTAAACCAAATCTGACTGCTTTTTGAATTTTTTTTCGTTTGTCCTCTCTATGGTTTTCCAAAAATAGAATTCATTTTTCACTCGGACGTTTTTGATAAACTTTATGATTTTAACGATCCCGAGATAAATGTTTTAAAAGCAATTGAAAGCTGTTGTTGTTTAACTCGTATTACAAGACCCAGTAACTAATGTTATTATAATCATCGATTGTTATCGGATCCATATTTATAATAATGACAAGCTACTGTGAGCAGTGATCGACACTCCTTAGATGCAGGCCGCAAATACAAGTAATAACAATCTTTGGTAATTTCCTAGTTTGATCAGATATAGTCTTTCAGTTTGGAAGAGTGATGTCCCCTAAAATATGTCTGCCAAAATACAGTGGTTCTACGCATTCTTGGCGTTGGGTCATTACGCTGGCATGTAATCATTTCGGAGTATCTGTTGATGGGCGTTGGGTCCAGGGGTTAGGTTTAGCTTTAGTGTTAAATATTTATAAATATATTATAACGCGTGACAAAAACGACGCCACTCGGCCTAATTATGATCTTCTGATCGAAGGAATTGTGCGGTTGATTACCAATCGGCGTAATGAACCCAAAGCCAAGAATGCGTAGAACCACTGTATTTGGCAGACATATTTAGGGGACATCACTCTTCCAACTGAAATACTATATCTGATCAAACTAGGAAATTACCCAATCTTTTTATCTTCACTTGAAAAAGGAGTTGGGCTGTTCGAAGACATGAAATAGTGTACCTTTTGATCTTGCACGGCGGTTGAAACTTGTTCTTTATGGGAGTGACTTTGAAGAAGAGAACAAATAACAGATCAATGAATGTGAATCGTTCTCTAGAACCTGCAAAGTTTTGTGACAACTTAAAAACGACAAATGGAAACTCACTTCTTGACTAAAGAAGTCACACAAATACCAAAATGACATCCTAATGTTTCATTCAGTGAGACCGAGATGAAAAGTTACTTTTGTTTTTGTTTTGTTTTTACTTTAAGAGATTTATAATTGCAGAATGACAGCATACAAGAGATGTTCGTGAGTTCTCAACAGGGAAGAAAATGTCTGCTGCACATTCCAACTATAAGGCGTTATCAACGGTACATGCATGCATTGCATTCTTTGAATGTGAGCATGACCCCCCCCCCCCCCCCTCCCCCCCCCCCCCCCCCCTCACCCAATGAACTAGGCTCTCACATCGACAAGAACGTCTCTACGGATGAAGATCATGAGTCCACCGATGTTAAAGAGAGACTTCATTTTTCCTGATGTTTTTGAACCTCTAACATCCATTAATCCCTAAGTCCCTGACAGGCATCTGGCCACTGACCCGAGAAATGAGGAGCAAAATTCATGAAGATCACGTGACGGATGAGTCCAATTTTGAAACTCATGTTAAGTGTACTCATTTGATTTCTCTATAGAGTTTCATGAGTAACATTATTGAACCTCATTTCTGGCTTACTGCTTGTTTTTAATTTTTATTTAATAATTGTCTCTATATAATATTTTATGATGAGTATGACGATCCATATATGTGTACCTAATTACACCAGAGCTTGAGAGATCTGGTTATTTCACGACGATAGAATTCCGCTGAACGCATGTGTTTGTGCGAATGTGTGTCTGTCTCTTTGTCTCTTTCTTTCTTTCTTTCTTCTTTCTTTCTTTCTTCCTTTCTTTCTTTATACATTATATTTTTCTATCGTAAATTTATGTTTCTTAGGCTGTTCACACAATCTACGTGTTCAGAGAATATGTTTGTATCTTCTCAAGATATCTACCGCTATCCACGTACAAAAACGTGTTTCTCCACAAAACAAGTTTTAAAAAAAAAATGCTTTAGCCTAAATATGTACGTTTCTTTACAAAGTGTATGTTTCTCTACAATATATCATATATCTGCAAATCTGTTTCTTTACAAAGTGTATGTTTCTCTACAATATATCATATATCTGCAAATCTGTTTCTTTACAAAGTGTATGTTTCTCTACAATATCATATATCTGCAAATCTGTTTCTTTACAAAGTGTATGTTTCTCTACGATATATCATATATCTGCAAATCTGTTTCTTTACAAAGTGTATGTTTCTCTACGATATATCATATATCTGCAAATCTGTTTGTTTACAAAGTGTATGTTTCTCTACGATATATCATATATCTGCAAATCTGTTTCTTTACAAAGTGTATGTTTCTCTACGATATATCATATATCTGCAAATCTGGTTCTTTACAAAGTGTATGTTTCTCTACGATATATCATATATCTGCAAATCTGGTTCTTTACAAAGTGTATGTTTCTCTACGATATATCATATATCTGCAAATCTGGTTCTTTACAAAGTGTATGTTTCTCTACGATATATCATATATCTGCAAATCTGTTTCTTTACAAAGTGTATGTTTCTCTACGATATATCATATATCTGCAAATCTGTTTCTTTACAAAGTGTATGTTTCTCTACGATATATCATAAATCTGCAAATCTGGTTCTTTACAAAGTGTATGTTTCTCTACGATATATCATATATCTGCAAATCTGTTTCTTTACAAAGTGTATGTTTCTCTACGATATATCATATATCTGAAAATCTGTTTCTTTACAAAGTGTATGTTTCTCTACGATATATCATAAATCTGCAAATCTGGTTCTTTACAAAGTGTATGTTTCTCTACGATATATCATATATCTGCAAATCTGGTTCTTTACAAAGTGTATGTTTCTCTACGATATATCATATATCTGCAAATCTGTTTCTTTACAAAGTGTATGTTTCTCTACGATATATCATATATCTGCAAATCTGTTTCTTTACAAAGTGTATGTTTCTCTACGATATATCATATATCTGCAAATCTGTTCTTTACAAAGTGTATGTTTCTCTACGATATATCATATATCTGCAAATCTGTTTCTTTACAAAGTGTATGTTTCTCTACGATATATCATATATCTGCAAATCTGTTTCTTTACAAAGTGTATGTTTCTCTACGATATATCATATAACTGCGTCTCCACAAATAGTGCTTTTCCTCTTTCTTTTTTTATTTTTTATTTTTTTTATTTATATATTGATTGGTTCTCTGGAAATTATGTCTTTTTTCCTATTAAAAGTTTTTATTTTTAGTGTTGCAGTCGTGTTTTCCTCCATTTGTGTCTGTTCTACTTCACGAAATATGCCTGTTTCTCCAGGGCTCCTGTTTTATTAAACAGAAGTGGCAGTTCCTTTAACACTGTGTCACTCATGAGTGCCAGTCTTATAGACTCAGCACACCTTTATAAATTGACATTTCCTGTGACGTCAGAGAAGCCAGCCATCGTGAAAGATAACTATCTTTATATATGATATGTTTATGCTATATTTGTATTTCCGGTTTTATTTTGTTCCCACCAAGATGGCATTCCGTTCCAGTCCTCTATTAATTTGCCATTGTATTTGTTTTAAATAAAAGAAATGACCTTGATGCACTTTAGTCAGACCTGAAGGTGCCAAACAGGATTAAATAAACAACAGCTTAGAGCCTCGCAATCTGAGGGGGTGGGGCGCTTACATTTGTTCTTGTCAATCAATGTCTTATCAATGAAGGAGACCTGGGGGACTGGTTGGTTTCGAGACAGAAAGGTTGTGAGTTCAAATCTCGGCTGCACCAGTTGGAATTTTTATTTGTGATTTCTCTCTACGGCAACCACCCCAGGTCTCAGCAGCGAGGACCGGCTTAAAACATCAATTACTCATCGAGGGAAAAAAAATATGAGTACTTCCGAAGACGGAGTTATATATGCCTGTGTACACGGCTGCCAGGGTAAAGTGGATTAACACGCAAAATCCAGTTCCTAGTCTCTAGGGACTTCGCCAGTGGTGAAAGCTGGTGAACGCACAAAAAAAAGACCCATAATGGTGTTATTTTTTGAAACAGTGGGCCTCAAAGTTTCATTTCGCTTAGCGCCAACTTAGTGCCTCACAGTGTCTAAATCCGACCTTGGTGCTAAGTCTTCTTTCTGCTAATGAATATAGCAAATGTATGCTTATCGTTTAGAGTATCGGTTAAATACGTTCCTAGTCTCTGTGGTTCATCTAGTTGACTATATCATCTCGTAAAACGTGTTAACAGCTAATTTTAGTAATTCCTCCTTACAATAATTTAGGTTAACGCTGATATTGATATTGCTTTGCAAGTTAAATTCGTTGCTATATTTATACATCCTTATGAAGCTGAACTATTAAATCTCGTGGTTTCGAAGTTAAATTCTGCCTTTTAGTTGCTAAGCAACTGTCTGGCTTTATCCTTGTTAATCACAAACATTATTATTTAAATTTAAGGATTAAACCTTTCGATAGTGTGCATTAGACAGGGATTAAGCCTTTTAAAATGTTGCATTAGTCGAGTTTGCACAAAGCTTTAGCGTCGCTATTTTCAGTTATTCTTAGCAGCACTAAAACGCTATCATGGGAAACTGTTAGCACGTACATTGTTATGATGACCAAATCTGTGTAATACTTTTCTTATTAATCTCCGTATACCTCTTTTCACAGCAGTGTTAGAGAAATAGTAAACAAATGGGTTAAAGGCCGAGCCAAAGTAAGCCAACCACAGAGCGGCCCCTATAACAGGGTCCGGTATCTCGTTGGGGCCCAGGTAAGGCATAATAAGAAGTATAAACCAGTATGGGACCAGGTAATAGTGAAACATAAGAACACGATAGATATAACTCTAGCGGCTCTAAAGTCCTCCCCGAGAAACCCTAATCTCTGTCTGCTCATTGGACGAAATCTTCTCCGCTCACGTCTTCGCATGTGAAGATCTTCATGACGATGTTCTGTATTGCCGTTGGTGTCTGGTAATAGTTTTGCCTTAGTTTGCCGTATAAACACTCTTTCTGAATACTCCAAACTAGTTAACGTGTTGCTTTGACATGTGGTACCGTTGGTATAGAGAAAATTGGAAGTCGCATTCGCCAAGGTTTGAGGTAGTCCGTTGGATGTCGTCGGTACCTTCAGCAATATACAGGAGTCATTAATATCGCAGTAAACGCCCAGCGTTAATGAGCTCATCCGTTTACGTTGAGTTTTAGCTACTTTGTAAATATGGACGTAGCAGTAGCACATGAGAGCGGACGGTAGAGCGAACATAACAACGAAGGAGATGGTGCTGAAACCTTTGTTGGGGAACAGAGTGCAGACATGTACTTCCAAGTCGTGAAGACAGGCGTAAAGGTCTTCTAGTCCGATCCTGTACCAGTGGCCCATAATTGGGAGGAAGCTGGGGAATAACAAACAAAAAAAGCACGAATGAGTGTACAGATTAATAATGACCTCACAGTCGGATGTACGATTACAAGCTCACAAAGAAACGTTCTAAGCTCCATGAACTCGGTCGCCTAGGTTTTCACTTTAAGTCACTGAACCAACATATTACTTCTGACACCACTTTATTATTTCGTGCACCTCGGACGACTGCAGTTAGATTCACCTGCGAATGATCTCGCCTGTTTGAGGGTCCTTTATTCTTCTGGTATCAGTGCATTTCATTCTTTATCATTATCTCTAATTTCATCCCTTTCTTTTTGCATATTCTCTCCCTCCCAATTTAATTTTGATAGAGATTGGCTTTCAAATTTCACATATCTCATATGTTCACCACCATAACTAGCAACGTTTTAAACAAATTAAATATTATTTATATTACACATTTGTAATTGTTCTTTATTTTTGTGTTTGTCTTTTTTGAAGAAGGTATCTGGCTATAATTCTATTTATTTTAGTTGTAGCTTTATTTTGGCAAAGCGTGTGTGTTTGTGTGCGTTCGTGCGTATGTATATGTGTATGTATAATAGACGTTCGATCGAGCATATTTAATGGCAGAAGTATCTTGTGTTGCCAAAAGTCAGTTTTTTTATATTATTTAAATATCAGCGATGAACTTATAATAGACAGGATGTTTTAAAACGTGATGTTATACACCACTGAAAAGACAATTACTGTAAATGACACTGAGTGTTTTATACTTGCCACTAAAACGTGTTAAAAAAATAAAAATAAGTTTCTAGTCTAGATAGGTTGGTGTAATGCCATGGAAAACAGCCGACATCAGAATTGACACGATGCACTGTGGAAAAAAGATTGTGGAAGACGTGATCGCCTACGACAATCGGTATGGAACATGATAATAATGATGAAGTGTCTAGTAGTTGACGTTTCAGAATTGCACATCGTACTTAATGGAGTACTAGCACCGCAAATGAAACCTTTTTTGCAGATGTCGTAAATTGTATTTTATTGACTTTGTAAACCCCAACACAAACGTGTACTAGTGGAAATGTTAATTGCTGCACGTTTAGCTTTCTCGAGGTCAATTAGTTTTACTGTATGCAACAGCCAAGGTAACACGTTAGCTCATTGCTTATTTAGCTCGAGTTGCCATGATTTAAAAAAAACGCATCATGTAATAAAAACAAAAAATATGCAAATGTCCACATTATGTAGAGAAAACGTAACGGAAATTAGAATAGAAAGAACTGCATCAAGAAGACTGAGACGGCCAGTGCTCTGTTTCCAATCCCTTCATTAGGCGATGGTTTTGAACGATGGGCTAACACTGGCGGTGCTTCTGGGGATATGATGTCCGCTACGGTCAAATTATCATTTTAATTAAAGGCTAATAGTTATATTAACGAGGAAGGAAACTCCCGTAACTGAAATAGATAGCCATCAGCACAAGTTGATAAGAGAAAGACTGAAAAGAAAATTAAGGAACATAGGAATAAAATGCTAAACACAAGAAATGATAATATTAATAAAACAAATAATGAATTTAACAACAAGGCTGTCAAAATAAAAAGTAAACCATATGACCTTAACGTTGAAAGTTGTATCAGGTAACACACGCACACAAAAAAGTTCAATTATTATGGGCATTTGAATTGTGTACAAAGCGAGAATTTGGATTAACTGATAACTTGTGTGCTATAAATAGCTTGATTGACGCGGCGATACACCTTTCCCAAATAAGAATTTTAAACCAATCAAATCTCTGCATGGGAGTGACGCAAACAAAAAGACCCGTTATCTAGTAGTGACAGAGACACTACAAGGTGCTAAAATAAGGAGAAAAAAGATAACATAAGACAACAGTAGAGTCCGGTTATAGCAAGATCCTGGGGGACATCAAAATATTGCCGTTATAACCGTATCTCGATTATATTCAATTTATGTTTAATAATAAGGGAATGTACTTACAACGTTTTGCCTGGAAAGCTCTGCAGTTGGGACAAATGTCTCATCCATTGACAGATACTCACTATCAGTTGATCTGAATGCTGAGAAAAAGCTCCTAATCCATAAGATATCAAATGTGAAGTATCAAGAACCGCAAAAACAGATCGACCAAGAGGGAATGCAAACGGTGATGTTGGACGAGCGGTGAGGTTTGATGGTACACATTTTCAGTAGAGATACAGAAGGCACGAGGTCTGCTATGAAATGAATCGCACAGAGAAGGCGAATGACAAGAGAGAAACGACAGATAACCTGGCGATGGACATAGACAGTGTTTGCTGCTGAAATGCTAATTTACACTCAAGGTTTATCCATTTTTGAATATACATCTTGTCTCTATCAAGGGGTGTACATGCTCGTAAACATCATTTTTTGCTTAGAACGTTAACATTGCATCGTTACTGGTTCTCTGCAAATCATCTGCCTCAGACGCAAACACGTATTTCATTGTTTTTTACTCGCCTTCGTACATACCATTTCTCTATTAACCCAGCTACTTAGTTGCTTATTGCTAAACATCTTCTATAACTTTCCTATGTTCGTGTGTGCCAGTCTACAACAACCTATAACCTCTAATCGACAGTAACACATAACGTACCTGAACCCAAATGGTAGCGTCCAGGACGTGACAATGGACAACACGATGTATCTTTGGCACCAGCGATCATACTTGAAAGGGTAGCAGATTGTCAGGTAGCGATCACCCGCAAGACAGACGATGTGCAGCAGACCTGGGACAGAGAAGATAAGCTTGCGTGATGACAATTGTATAAGCTCTCTGGCAATTATGTCTACTGACGTATATCAGTTTAAATGATTTGATAATGTATGTGTTTATGCTACAAATTGTAACCTTCAAAGCAAGGTAGATGCAAACATGAATAAATACCAGCGTCTTGGTACTGAACAGCTTGATGACAGTTATCGTTATATTCGTGCAGAGCTGTCTATTATTGCCTGCTTGCACTCGCCCGATGACTAAAGGTATACATCTCCTCATCATCCGCCCTTAAGAGGACGCTAAGTGGGCGTGTCTGTGTTGTGGTTTGCAGTAAAACTGTGATACTTGCGCCTTTAAGCCCAACACATCCGACTTCAGCATGTTATTTTTGAGTGCCAGGTTGTCTTCCATCTTCGATCGCTACTCGCTTGGCCAGACTAGACAAGATAATCTGTTACTAGAGGCACCACGCAGAAGTGGAGTAGAGTCTGGATGGTTCTAGTTCACCGATCCTGTCGCAAGCCATCAGCTGTGAGTCGCTGACAACTTCCAGCTCTGCTGCTGGGAGGCGACTTTGTCTGTTATCACTCTGACCTCGTTCCTCTCACACACATGATGACGCAAACACGGTGCACGAACGTTATTAGACAGAAAGTCTCTTGATGTAAACTGAGAAGGCTAGTGAATCTCACTGAATAATTATGACAATCATTTTACTGTTTTTTAATTGTTTTGACCGACAACGGACATACTATTAGCGTATATTTACTCATCTTGAGCATGGAACCTACGCATTCTTGTCCGTCTCCTATAGGGCTGAACACTTGATCTGATCTAGCTTAATATCTGAGTTCAAATCCCGGCAGAACCAGTTGGGATTTTTATTAATAATTTCTCTCTGTGGTAACCACCCCTGGTTTTAGCAGGGTGACCCGGCTTGAAACGTGAATTACTCATCGACGAAAAAAATATGAGTACCTCCGAAGACGGAGTTATCTGCCTGAACAGCGAGGGACCTCGGTGCACACGGCTGCCAGGGAAGAGTGGATTAACACGCAAAATTCAGTTCCTAGTCTCTAGGGACTTCGACAGAGGTGAAAGCTAGCAAATGCAACAACAACAAAAATATATGGATTAACTGGCAGAAACCCGGTCACTCATGGGATTCGAGCATGAGTACTCCCGAACTTGAGACGAGCCCTTAACCTCAACGCTGGGCACAAGAAGCCCTACAACATCAGAACTGAAAGTGGTCAGTTACTCATGTTTGACAGTTTGCGTCCTGATTAGTGAACTAAAACTGGTCAAGAGCCATTTCCACTTCCCCGAAGTAGACCTGAATAGAGACTAACTAGACTATCAAAACGAGTATTGACCGAAGATAGAAGGTAATTCTGTATTTAAAAAATAGGCCAGATGTGTTGGATGGAAAAGGCGAAAATATCACTGCTTACTGTAAACAACACAGCGCAACTACGTCCATTTAACGTTCTGTTATGGACAGATGGTTAGAGGAATCGGTGAATGAACACACAAGAAGAACCTCAACGCTATAATAGTCTCCAAATACTTCGCTATTGACTTCAAGAATGTTATTAACAGAGAGCATTACTGCCGCAATTGTCTTCTGTTTTTTTTAAAATCTCCTTGGGCAGAGATAAGGATAAAAATATACACGAGGAAGACATGTGGAAACGGAGATGAAGATGTTGGGGAAGACTTTGGGCAGCCGTCTGAGAAAGCTATGAAACGTGGAAGGTGCACGTGCTGGATGATCACAAAAATGTACTGTAGCAAGAAAAGCATTCTCTTTATAATACAAGAAATGTTCTGTAATAAGTAATGTATACGCTCGTATAGTGAAGAATTGGTGTAATATAAATAAACTAGACCAAAATACACATATACTGCAGCAGTAAACATAGTACTGGACCAAAAAACGCACACTGGGAGGAAAAGTGGTACATATACAGAAGCAAGATGCATATTCGATGGGAATAGGGGTACATGTGCAGAAGCGTATTCTATGGGAATAGGGGTACATGTGCAGAAGCGTATTCGATGGGAATAGGGGTACATGTGCAGAAGAGTATTCGATGGGAATAGGGGTACATGTGGAGAAGCGTATTCTATGGAATAGGGGTACATATGCAGAAGCGTATTCGATGGGAATAGTGGTACATGTGCAGAAGCGTATTCGATGGGAATAGTGGTACATGTGCAGAAGCGTATTCTATGGGAATAGGGGTACATGTGCAGAAGAGTATTCGATGGGAATAGGGGTACATGTGGAGAAGCGTATTCGATGGCGAAAGTGGTATATGTACTTGGAAAGAAAGTATAAACACTGGAACAAGACATATTCTGAGCAAGACACTCATGAAGGACAAGGCACACCTCACAGTCGTTTGTCAGTTATATTTTATTTAGTTATCTTTGCTCATTTATTTCTTTTCACAAATATAAAATACATACAATTCTTCTGCGATGTATGGAAATTTATTAGAAATGGTTGAATTTTAAAAATAACATTTTGGTTTAAAATTGAATATTTCACACCAAAATGTGGGAGCCGCGATAGCTCAGTGGTTAGTGAACTAGACTACGAAGGACAAGGGGTAGTGTTCGATTCCATTCAACGGCTTCCGGGTTCACCAGCCTTAAATGGGTACCGGATTTTTTTCTGGGAAAGTAAAACAGCACGGGCGTAATGCCGACCGCATTACCCCAAAATCACGTGAGAAGGTCTGTAAAATATAGGGTCACTAACACCATATTTCCCTATACGCCACTTGGCGTGACGGGGGTACTTTACTTTACTTTTTACACCAGAATGTCTCAAATTTGTTGAACTTTTTTTTCCACTGTAAGCATTAGTCTACAAATAAATCATTCATCTACAAACAACTTGTGAATTAAATCTCAAGATTCGTATGTTGCGTCATAAATTGTTACCACTTCCACAAAACATCAGCTATAAGAATGAGTTGTATGTACTAAAATCAGTCCAGAAATTAGCGATGAACAGTGTGGTTTTGTTGGAGGTAAAAGAACGTGCAATGCCGTATATATCATAAGATCTTTAGTAGAAAGAACTATAGAGGTGAAAACAGATCTATACCTATGTTTCATAGATCATACCAAGGCATTTGACAAAGTAAAGCACCAAAAAATAATCAAAATTTTAGACAGCATAAACGTAGATAGCAAAGATCTAAGAATAATAAAGAACATGTACTGGCAACAAACAGCGGCCATAAGAACTGGAAACCAATTGGGAATGTTTCAACAAATTAAACAGGGTGTTAGAAAAGGTTGTGTGCTGTCTCCAGATTTGTTTAATATTTATAGTGAGATTACTTTAAGATCAATAAGGGGCAGGCCTGGAATAACAATTGGAGGTCATAATATAAATAATCTAAGGTATGCTTATGATACAGTCTTAATAGCTAAGAGTGAAAATGAGTTACAAGAAATGTTGGACATTATAGTGAAAGAAAGCAAAAATAAAGGACTCAGCCTTAATAGCAAAAAGGCAGAAGTAATGGTAACAACAGAGAAAAAGACATCACCTCAGTGCAAAATAAATACAAGTGGAACAATATTAAAACAGGTAAATGAATTTAAATATTTGGGAACTTTGTTAACCTCAGACGGAATATTTACAAAAGAGGTGAGATGCAGAATGGCTCAGGCAAAAGCAGCTTTCCAAAAAATGAGGAAGATACTATGCAATACATTTTTGACAAAAAAAAACAAGAAAAGAGTTCTTAAATGTTACGTAGAGCCAGTCTTAACATATGGATGTGAATCATGGACAATAGGACAACAGACAAGAAAATCACTGGAATCTGTAGAAATGTGGTTTTACAGAAGAATGTTGAGAATACCATGAACAGCTAAGAAGAGTAATGAAAATGTTCTAAAAGAAGTCAAAGCAAAAAGAGAGATATTTCCAAAATTAGGAAGAAACAACCATCATTTTTTGGCCATGTAATGAAAAGAGAACAGCTGGAATATATTGTAACAACTGGAAAAATTGAGGGACGAAGAGATAGAGGGAAGCAAAGAGTAAAAATGCCAGACAACTTAAGAGAATGGCTTGGCAGAAGCTCAACAACAGAAATGATAAATAACTGTTGAGATCGAAAGTTGTGGAGAGACATGATCACCTACGCCAGCAGGCCGGTACTTGATGATGATGATGATGGGATGTACTAAACTTGGGACGTCTGCGTCCATAAATGATGCCCAGTTTCAAAGGTCATAGCTAAATGGTTCTTCTAGATGGTTTGTTTGCTCATAGGGTAATCATCACTGCACACCGTATGAGTCTATACGTGCCCCGATATCTCCCTCAAAATAACCAGAAAATGCGAGGATGATCCTGGCACACGTCTACAAACTCCGTATCATGGCCTGGGATCCACTATGAGGGGAGATTTTTGCTGACAATTTTGTCCGGTCAGCGGCCGTATTTATGACCTACTCTTTTCGATTTTAACTTCTAAGAGGTCTTTAACGTGTGCGAGTGCACACGGGATCTCCTATTTTATTGTCGTTATCCGAGTGCGCTAGACATTTGACCTCTCTTCCCATGAGATCAGGAAAGTATAACGTCATAAAGAAACCACAGATTAATTTTTTCTATTAAAAAAAACAACACTGCTTCGGGTGGTCTTTGAACCTTCCCTTCTCGAGGCCGACGTCGCGCCTCTAGACTACCCTACCCTCCTCACTTAAAGTAAATAAATATGTCCTGAAATTATACGAACACATTTTGATAGAACTGAACTACTTTTTAATATATATATATAAAAGTAAAGAGCCCCCGTCACGCCAAGTGGCGATTAGGGAATATGGTGTTCGTGACCATAAATTTTACAGACCTTCAGCACATGATTTTTGGGGTAATGTGGTCGGTATTACGCCGTGCCGCTTTACTTTCCCAGAAAAAAAATCCGGTACCCATTTAAGGCTGGGTAAACCAGAGGCCGTCGGTTGGGATCGAACCCTACCTCTCGTCCTTTGTCGTCCAGTTCATTAACCACTGAGCTATGGCGGCTCCCATATATATATGTATATATAAAATACAGTTATTAACATGCCGCTTCAGTGGCCGGATGGTTAGTACACTCGCCTGCCGACCAAACCACTCTTGGGTTTGGGTTTATACTTCAGCAGCGACATTTTCTTGACTGTCGCGGCTTCGAGGCTCATCCAGCCTTCCCAGACGAGCTATATAAATTTCCTCCAGCATAATACGGAGGCCTAACGTAATACTGACCACTTTACACTTAAATGAGCCAAGTATCGTTACCAATAATTATGTGCAACAACACCGTGTTCTGAAGCGCGTGACTGTATCGCTTTATTTTATTTTTTAGTCATGAATTTGTTGACGTTGACACTGGTGAACGTGGACCAATCATTTATGGAAATAGACAAGACACTCATGAACTTGGACAAGACACTCATGAACTTGGACAAGACACTCATGAACTTAGACAAGACACTCATGAACTTGGACAAGACACTCATGAACTTGGACAAGACACTCATAAACTTAGATAAGACACTCATGAACTTGGACAAGACACTCATGAACTTGGACAAGACACTCATAAACTTAGATAAGACACTCATGAACTTGGACAAGACACTCATGAACTTGGATAAGACACTCATAAACTTAGATAAGACACTCATGAACTTGGACAAGACACTCATGAACTTAGACAAGACACTCATGAACTTGGATAAGACACTCATGAACTTAGACAAGACACTCATGAACTTGGACAAGACACTCATGAACTTGGACAAGACACTCATGAACTTAGACAAGACACTCATGAACTTGGATAAGACACTCATGAACTTGGACAAGACACTCATGAACATAGACAAGACACTCATGAACTTGGACAAGACACTCATGAACTTAGACAAGACACTCATGAACTTGGACAAGACCATCGTGAACTTAGACAGGACACTGGTGCTTAGACAGAACATTCATGAACTTAGACAAGACACTCATGAACTTAGACAAGACCATCGTGAACTTAGACAAGACACTGGTGCTTAGACAGAACATTCATGAACTTAGACAAGACCATCGTGAACTTAGACAAGACACTGGTGCTTAGACAAGACACTCATCAACTTAGACAAGACCATCGTGAACTTTGACAAGACACTGGTGCTTAGACAAGACATTCATGAACTTAGACAAAACATTCATCAACTTAGACAAGACCATCGTGAACTTAGACAAGACACTGGTGCTTAGACAAGACACTCATCAACTTAGACAAGACCATCGTGAACTTTGACAAGACACTGGTGCTTAGACAAGACATTCATGAACTTAGACAAGACCATCGTGAACTTTGACAAGACACTGGTGCTTAGACAAGACACTCACCAGCTTAGACAAGACCATATGGAACTTAGACAAGACACTGGTGCTCAGACAAGACATTCATGAACTTAGACAAGACACTGGTGCTTTGACAAAACATTCATGAACTTAGACAAAACACTCATGAACTTAGACAAGACCATCGTGAACTTTGACAAGACACTGGTGCTTAGACAAGACATTCATTAACTTAGATAAGACACTGGTGCTTAGACAAGACATTCATGAACTTAGACAAGACATGGTGCTTAGACAAGACATTCATGAACTTAGACAAGACACTGGTGCTTAGACAAGATGTTCGTGAACTTAGACAAAACACTCATGAACTTGGACAAGACCATCGTGAACTTAGACAAAACACTCATGAACTTAGACAAAACATTCATGAACTTAGACAAGACCATCGTGAACTTAGACAAGACACTGGTGCTTAGACAAGACATTCATGAACTTAGACAAGACACTGGTGCTTATAGAAGACATTCGTGAACTTAGACAAAACACTCATGAACTTAGACAAGACCATCGTGAACTTAGACAAAACACTCATGAACTTAGACAAAACATTCATGAACTTAGACAAGACATTCATGAACTTAGACAAGACACTGGTGCTTAGACAGGACAATCATGATCTTAGACAAGACACTCATGAACGTAGACAAGACCATCGTGAACTTGGACAAGACATTCATGAACTTAGACAATACACACATGAAATTACACAAGACACTCATGGACTTAGAAAAGACACTCATGAACTTAGACAAAACATTCATGAACTTAGACAAGACATTCATGAACTTAGACAAGACACTGGTGCTTAGACAAGACATTCATGAGCTTGGACAAGGCACTCATGAACTTAGACAAGACACCTGTGAGCTTAGACAAGACATTCACCTTAGACAAGACACTGGTGCTTAGACAAGACACTCATCAACTTAGACAAGACACTGGTGCTTAGACAAAACATTCATGAACTTAGACAAGACACTGGTGCTTAGACAAGACATTCATGAACTTAGACAAGACACTGGTGCTTAGACAAGACATTCATGAACTTAGACAAGACACTGGTGCTTAGACAAGACATTCATGAACTTAGACAAGACACTGGTGCTTAGACAAAACACTCATGAACTTAGACAAGACCATCGTGAACTTAGACAAAACACTCATGAACTTAGACAAGACATTCATGAACTTAGACAAAATACTGTTGCTTAGGCAAGACAATCAGGATCTTTGACAAGACACTCATGAACGTAGACAAGACCATCGTGAACTTGGACAAGACACTCATGACTTAGACAGACACTCATGAAATTACACAAGACACTCATGAACTTAGAAAAGACACTGATGAACTTAGACAAGACACTCATGAACTTAGACAAAACACTCAGGAATTTAGTAGACAAGGAATTCATGAACTTGAACAAGGCACTCATGAACTTAGACAAGACACTCATGAACTTAAACAAGACTCTGGTGAACTTGGAGAAAAAACACTCGTAAACTTTGGACAAGCCACTCGTGAAGTTCTGATAAGAAACACGCTTATGAACTTAGACAGAGCTCTCGAAAGCTTAGACAAGACACTGGTGAACTTAGACAAGACCCTCGTGAATTTAAACAGGCCACTAGTGAACTTAGACAAGACACTGGTGAGCTTAGACAAGACATTCGTGAACTTACCCAAGCCACTGGTGAACTTAAACAAGACACTAGTGAACCTGATAAGTCACTCGTGAACTTAGGCAAGACGCTAGTGACTTTAGACAAAATTCTGGCGAACTTAGACAAGACACACGTGAACTCACACAAGACTACTCAGACAAGACACACGTGAACGTAGACTAGACAGTACTCAGTCAAGACACACGTTAAATTAGACATGACACTACTCAGACAAGACACACGTGAACGTAGACTAGACAGTACTCAGTCAAGACACACGTTAAATTAGACATGACACTACTCAGACAAGACACACGTGAACGTAGACTAGACACACGTGAACTTAGACAAGACACTACTCAGACAAGACACACATGAACGTAGACTAGACACTCGTGAACTTAGACAAGACACTACTCAGACAAGACACACGTGAACGTAGACTAGACACTCGTGAACTTATGCAAGACTCTCGAGAGCTTGGACAAAACACTGGTGAGCTTGAGACAAATCAATCATTAATTTCGATTGAACGCTACAACATGATATTGTAAATGTTACCACTGAGGCTGAAGTACAAATCGGCCGAGGTGAAGATCTCACACAGGACTTCTGAAAGAGCCCAGGCATCCGTCGACAACATCATGATTACGCTTTGTAGCTCCCCGCACATGGCCACCATGATGTCAGCGGTCGCCATTGACAACACCTGTTGAGGTTGAAGTGAATTTATAATTATATGTTACAAAGTAGCATCAACAATTGTTGACGTTTTGATGTGTGTATATTAATTACATGAAAATAATAGAATAAATGTAAATGAGACGTTCTATCAAAAATTTGTATTAAAAAATATACGCATAAAAGCTAATGCAAACAACGTAGTCCAGTGACATATTATTTTCAGCAGGAGAGAGAATGAAATGTAAATTTCACAGTAACTAGGTCACACCAATTTATGGTGTTGGGACAGATCTCTACTCCGCTGTCACTACGTTTCCTCAATTCTGTGAGTCAAGTACCTTTTTTTTATCACCTTGATGGTCAGGTCGTATCAACATCCAGGGTGTTATAACTACGCAGATGAAGCCCCTATTGTGTGAACAAAGGTTTTAACCTTCGTTCACAGAGCCAACTGGTATCGACTAGCCTTCGTGTTATAGCTACCCTACTTTAGCTCCCAATGTAAACAATATAGTATACACGACAGTCATATACCACCCACTGTAATAGCGAAGTCAAGGTTTTAAACTATACACTAAAGGTCCCTTCCTTATACGCCTTGCTTGGAGTTGGGCAATATGGTGTTAGAGATCATATTTTTCCATAACCACGCAGATTATTAGGGAGCCGCGATAGCTCAGTTGGTTAGTGAACTGGACTACAGAGGACAAGGGGTAGTGTTCGATCCCAACCGACGGCTTCCGGGTTCACCCAGCCTTAAATGGGTACCGGATTTTTTTCTGGGAAAGTAAAGCAGCACGGGCGTAATACCGACCACATTACCCCAAACATCATGTGCTGAAGGTCTGTAAAATATAGGGTCAATAAGACCATATTTCTCTATACGCCACTTGGCGTGACGGGGGTACTTTACTTTTTTACGCAGATTATTTGGCGGTGGTATATTGTTTCTACAGAACATTACAGTAGGAAGCGGTTGTCAGAATAGCAACCACATTCAAGCTAGCGTTGCTGCTATTTATCTGCCATAATTTGTTAAAGGAAGGGGAGGCGCCTGGTCACAACTCCCGACTATCTTCCTTCTGTTGATTTATGACTCACGTAGCTCATGATAAATCCTTTCTGAAGATATTATTTCCCTAGTCATATTTGCCAAGTCAGTTCACAGAAAAGTTTGGCTACAAATTAAGTAGCTAAATTTTACAACAGTGGCTGGTGTTACCTTAACCACGACCGGATTTAGTTTTCATGAGGCCCTAAGTTAAATGAAACTTTGAGGGCCCCCACACCCTCCCTGTCCCCAACGTTAAAAGAATAGTTAACACAATAATGTTTCATAACACATGAAATAAATATAGTAGCGACATGCCTTTTATTATTTAATGGCAAGAGATTTAAAGGGAAAAATACTGTTTTGACACTGTTATGAAACTTGATAGGGATATTACCTTGCTCGACGGAGGGGGGCTCTTCTGATGATCAGATTGCCTCCAGCTGCGAAGCTCTGTATTAAGAGTTTCCTATTACTTTTGTAGTGCTCTCATTGTATTAGGCGTAACATATTTGTTCTGTAACACTGGAATCAATTTTTTAAAACTGACAATCATGTCTTTTGTCGTATCTATGCAGATTTTCATATTCTGTTTATTGCACACTTTGTTACTGCCTTAGTTCTTCCAGATAGCAGCGATAACTACGTTCTTCCTGTTCTAAGGGTGTGTCCGCTTTTCTCCGCTCTGTCTTGCAAATTTGATGTAGTCAGTCTACTCCATTTGCTAAGCCAGTTCTGCTTCTTATTACTTAAGCTTTTTATATAAATTCCAGCTCACTTCTCTATAGTGATTGTTTAATGTTTCGCCATATTATTACCATGATTTTAGTTTTGTCTCTTGGTTTATTCTATAGAGTGTATTATTGCTAGTCTGTGTTCATTATGACCGTAATCTTGTTTCTTTTTTAATTGTTTCTTATACAGCTTCTTTGACATGTCCGTGCATTACGAAAGTGAATTGACATGGAAGTTGAATTATGGTGGTTTTACAGCAAAGCTGACTAATATGCAAGAAAGAAAAAAAAACAAATATTAAAATAAACCAAGCATGTGTTTACTTTGAAGGATGACACCAGCAACAAGTTTTTACTGTAATGTCTTTTAATGGCAATTGCTGTCTAAACCTAACCGGGAAGACATAATCTAAGGTTGAACGGGTCATGCCTCGCCAATAAGAAGGGACACACACAAAAACAGGAACGGCAAAACAGTTTTTAGTTGTGTGTGTCTGTATTGTTGTCGAAAAGTAGAAAACACTCAGGGAATAGCATTCTTCAAAGTAATGACTAGTGTAAGTTTGTATTGTTTATGTATATATGTTTACTATTTATATTCTATTTCTTTTTGCATATTCAATTTGAACACTGTATCAACGTTTTATTGATCTTTTCCAATTGGACTAGGTAGTTTACCTCAACCTACTTTTTAAAAAAAAAAGAAAAAAAAAGATCTTGTTCGCTCAGTGTGTGATTAGAATCAGGTAGGGCTAGAACATGAGGCCAGCACCATAGCTACAGAGATTCCTAATCCTTCATCACCGCCATCGCTAAAGGAAACAGATTCACAGATATCCGCTGTTGATAACTTTCATTCGATAGATATACTTGTACGTGCACAGTGACTGTTAAAGAATTATTTTTTGTCCAAACATTACAACAAATTATATATCGCCGTACACATCAGCTCATAATTAGCTCATGACCTAAAGTCCGCAACATACACTAGTTAAACGTGTGGTTGAACGAATAAGTTAGAGGAGATACCAAGCTAACGATCCATAAAGAAAGCAAATGACAATTACAACAATAAAATGTAAATCTGGGAATCAGAGACGCGTTTATTTGCAATCACTGGTTTCCTGTGTAAAACATCTGTGACGACGAACAGCTACTACACCGTCTCACTGTCATGAAGGTCAAGGACAATCTAAAACCAGGAAAAAAAAACATTATCGGCTAAAACAGTTCTAGAAATAAAATGTGCTATCTGTGTCAGACCTGGACGGCCAATGACAGGCCTAAACTGATCACTACAGAATAAATGTGCTATCTGTGTCAGACCTGGACGGCCAATGACAGGCCTAAACTGATCACTACAGAAATAAATGTGCTATCTGTGTCAGACCTGGACGACCAATGACAAGCCTAAACTGATCACTACAGAAGTAAATGTGCTATCTGTGTCAGACCTGGACGACCAATGACAAGTCTAAACTGATCACTACAGAAGTAAATGTGCTATTAGTGGTCACACTTGGACAGCCAATGACAGGCCTAAACTGATCACTACAGAAGTAAATGTGCTATTAGTGGTCACACTTGGACAGTCAATGACAGACCTAAACTGATCACTACAGAAGTAAATGTGCTATCTGTGTCAGACCTGGACGACCAATGACAAGCTTAAACTGATCACTACAGAAGTAAATGTGCTATTAGTGGTCACACTTGGACAGCCAATGACAAGCCTAAACTGATCACTACAGAAGTAAATGTGTTACCTGTGTCAGACCTGGACGACCAATGACAAGTCTAAACTGATCACTACAGAAGTAAATGTGCTATCTGTGTCAGACCTGGACGACCAATGACAAGCCTAAACTGATCACTACAGAAGTGAATGTGCTATTAGTGGTCACACTTGGACAGCCAATGACAAGCCTAAACTGATCACTACAGAAGTGAATGTGTTATTAGTGGTCACACTTGGACAGCCAATGACAAGCCTAAACTGATCACTACAGAAGTAAATGTGCTATTAGTTGTCACACTTGGACGGCCAATGACAGGCCTAAACTGATCACTACAGAAATAAAATGTGCTATTAGCGGTCCAACTTGGACGGCCAATGTTAGGCCTAAACTGATCACTACAGAAATAAAATGTGCTATTAGTGGTCACACTTGGACAGCCAATGACAAGCCTAAACTGATCACTACAGAAGTAAATGTGTTATCTGTGTCAGACCTGGACGACCAATGACAAGTCTAAACTGATCACTACAGAAGTAAATGTGCTATCTGTGTCAGACCTGGACGACCAATGACAAGCTTAAACTGATCACTACAGAAGTAAATGTGCTATTAGTGGTCACACTTGGACAGCCAATGACAAGCTTAAACTGATCACTACAGAAGTAAATGTGCTATTAGTGGTCACACTTGGACAGCCAATGACAAGCCTAAACTGATCACTACAGAAGTGAATGTGCTATTAGTGGTCACACTTGGACAGCCAATGACAAGCCTAAACTGATCACTACAGAAGTAAATGTGCTATTAGTGGTCACACTTGGACGGCCAATGACAGGCCTAAACTGATCACTACAGAAATAAAATGTGCTATTAGTGGTCACACTTGGACGGCCAATGACAGGCCTAAACTGATCACTACAGAAATAAAATGTGCTATTAGTGGTCACACTTGGACGGCCAATGACAGGCCTAAACTGATCACTACAGAAATAAAATGTGCTATTAGCGGTCCAACTTGGACGGCCAATGTTAGGCCTAAACTGATCACTACAGAAATAAAATGTGCTATTAGTGGTCACATTTGGACAGCCAATGACAAGCCTAAACTGATCACTACAGAAGTAAATGTGTTATCTGTGTCAGACCTGGACGACCAATGACAAGTCTAAACTGATCACTACAGAAGTAAATGTGCTATCTGTGTCAGACCTGGACGACCAATGACAAGCTTAAACTGATCACTACAGAAGTAAATGTGCTATTAGTGGTCACACTTGGACAGCCAATGACAAGCTTAAACTGATCACTACAGAAGTAAATGTGCTATTAGTGGTCACACTTGGACAGCCAATGACAAGCCTAAACTGATCACTACAGAAGTGAATGTGCTATTAGTGGTCACACTTGGACAGCCAATGACAAGCCTAAACTGATCACTACAGAAGTAAATGTGCTATTAGTGGTCACACTTGGACGGCCAATGACAGGCCTAAACTGATCACTACAGAAATAAAATGTGCTATTAGTGGTCACACTTGGACGGCCAATGACAGGCCTAAACTGATCACTACAGAAATAAAATGTGCTATTAGTCATAAAATTTGGACGGCCAATGACAGGCCGAAAATGATCATGACAAATTGTCTGAGGAAAACGGCAGGAGTGATATTTAGGAGACAGACAACGAAGTGAAAACATAAGGAAAAGTTTGGGTATTCATCTAATCTCTTTATATACAATAATTGAGATCCAAAGAGTGTCAGAATATGTCTATCATGCAGGACACACAGAAAATAAATAAGTGGATATGGAAAAAAAGAACACGATTCCAGGATGATGTTAAAGATACCAAGCAACAACACAAGTTGACTGTGATGGTGATGATGATCTTTCTACTAATAAATCAATAACTTTTAAATGTCTACATTTCTTTCTAGGATATATTTTATATATGGAAGACACATAGTACATTGTGCCAACAGTCAACACACCAGAATGCAAATGCAGAGAACGACATCATCATCCTGTACCGGGCCTACTGGCGTAGGTGATCATGTCTCTCCACAACTTTCGATCTCGATAGTTCTTTATCATTTCTGTTGTTGACCCTCTGCCAAGCCATTCTCTTAAGCTGTGTGGTATTTTCTCTCTTTGCTTCCCTCTATCTCTTCATTCCTCAATTTCTCCAGTTGTTACAATATATTCCAGTTGTTCTCTTCTCATTACGTGGCCAAAAAATGATGATTGTTTCTTCCTAATATTGGAAATTAGCTCTCTTTTTGCTTTGACCCCTTTCAGAACATCTTCATTACTCTTCTTAGCTGTCCTTGGTATTCTCAACATTCTTCTGTAAAACCACATTTCTACAGACTTCAGTGATTTTCTTGTCTGTTGTCCTATTGTCCATGATTCACATCCTTATGTGAAAACTGGCTCTACTCAGATACTCGTCTGAGCGTGGTTAAGGTAAAACCAAAAAAAAAAGAAGACAATAGTGATAGCGAAAATCGGACATCTTGACATGCAGATATTCAGCAACAGAACAACACAAACACAAAGAGAGGTTTGTATGGTCCCATGATAGCCCAGCACATGTGACACGACACGCTACATAACACATCTATCAAGTCTAATTCACGAACACTACGAGTTAACATCTTGATAATAATATTAACCAGCGGGCCCGTTCATCTCATTACTTTATGTACACTCCATCTCTTTAGTTGGGACTCTCCCAGAATCAATATCGGCTTACACTTATTTATGTGTGCATGTTTAGATTTCTTCTTTCCGTAGTTGACCTCTTCATCTGTAAATGTTTGTTATTGATATTTGTCATTTTTCTTGGTGTGCGTTTAGTCGACTCAGCTAGGGAGTATGTGTTTGTAAAATAATACCTCAAACTGTTTGCTATCAAGATACAGACTTGAGTCGCTACGTATAACACATGTGCTGATAATCTCTTAGATTTCCGGCCTTCTTTTATTTTCCCCATTTTGTAATAATCTACATGTGTGATATTATATATATATAAGTATAATTCATATCGAATTTATCATTTTGGTGTTTTATAATTATTAGACATTATTTTTGAAATGTATTTGTATGTAACTTATGTTTGCATTGGTGGAGTTTTAAAACGTTCGTGCAAAGTAAACTGCTCAGTTACCCATATTTTAGTTCACATGTATGTTAATCATTTCAAAACTATAAACTATATAAAATTCTAGTCATGTGACTTTCAGTTGAAGAAGTTGAACAAAATACTTTGAACATTTCTTGTCATACGTGTTAAAATGTTATCAAATATTAACCTATGTAAGCTATAACCTTCATTGTATATATATATATATATATATATATATATATATTATATATATATATATATATATATATGCATATGTTCCTGATAGTTATTAGAATGTTGAGAATAAAGCAACATTCAGAAACGTACAAGTAACAAGGCGCTTTAATCCCGCCTTGAAGGGTCAGAAAGGTCAACACAAATTATGTAGTAGATGACAATGATAGAGATCAAATACAGAGCATGGACACAAATATTGGAGGTCAGAGCGGGGACTTACCAGCGAGCTGGTGATGCGTCTCAGAGTTCGGTCGGTTATAACGATAACTATAACAACAGCATGACCTACAACAGTGATAAACATAACGAAGATGAAGGCAACGGCGATAACGTGTCTGACCAGTGGCGAATACAAGGTGGGCGTGTAGATGAAGTCACTTCCTTGAAGATGGTGGCACCAAGAACATTGTTTAGCAGGGTTGTTGTGACGTCATTGCTAGCAGTTAAAATCTCCTGGTGTTGATATCGATTTCTGTGCTGAAGTTGTTGATGTTAAGTTGTACTTCTGACTCTCCGCCGGCATTAGTTACAATGACGGCCATGTTGAAATTGATGAAGGAATATTTGCTATCATCGTGGTTACTGCCTGCAGATAGAAGAAGGCAATATAGCCATGTATCCAGTTTTTTTGCAAAAGAAACTCCAGAGATGTTCAGAATTGTTTAATCCCAAAATAGAGCTGTATCTCTCCTTCAGTGGTTCTTATAGCCATTGTCCTTAGAAGATTAAAAAAAAAGGACGAATAATTAATAGACATATCGTTGAATATTAACTTCGTTTCTTAGCTGTTTATAAAATATATACGAAAGTAAAATGTGAAAAGTTCATGAAAATGTGCTTCTTAAAGAAACTAGAAAACACTAACCAATGTCAGACAATGTGTTGTGGTATTTTCTGCCTATACTCTATTGGGGATTAATGTTGAACGCAGGTCATTGATCTTAAGTTGTTGCGTAAATTCTGTGACGCTGTCAACCCTTAGTATTCAAACAATACAGCAGCATTCAAAAACATATCATCCACTCTACCCATGTGACACAAAAAAATTGTACCTAGATTTCGTGCACAAGATGAGTCACTATACCCGACTTACTATGGTGAAATACTATAAGAAAAGCATCTCCGTATTTTTGTGCCTGTTGCATGCCTTCATCCATATACTATAGGATACTATTACATTCTGTTTTTCTGTAGACTACAATCCATCAGATATCTTCTTTATGAAGCAAATTGGTCAGTTAGTTCATTAATCCAGAACATAAGAACACTAACTGGATACAGTTAGCCTTGCATCCACTCGATGTCACGACCAAACTGTGGCTGGTTAGCAATGAATAACAAATGCAATAACACTACACGTATGTTAACAAAATATAGGGACAGACATATACAGTCATAGTTTAGTAATCCATCACTAAACGTATGTCCACATTTTTCAAACACATATAGATTCACACATATTATTTCTGCACGTCGTTGGAGCACATACACACGAAATATTCCAGCTGGTGATTAACATCGTTACGTTGAGCGTTGTTACGTTATAACGTTGTTGAAAAATAAGTCAAACGTATAATAATATGAAGTGCTATAAAATAGTATGTACGAAGGCGCTCCGAGATCGACTGATAATTGTCAGCATGTCACGACCACCTTAGACGCCATAAAAAGTAAAGTAAAGAGCCCCCGTCACGCCAAGTGGCGTATAGGGAATATGGTGTTAGTGACCATAAATTTTACAGACCTTCAGCACATGATTTTTGGTGTAATGTGGTCGGTATTACGCCCGTGCCGCTTTACTTTCCCAGAAAAAAAATCCGGTACCCATTTAAGGCTGGGGAGCCGCGATAGCTCAGTGGTTAGTGAACTGGACTACAAAGGACAAGGTCGTAGGGTTCGATCCCAACCGACGGCTTCCGGGTTCACCCAGCCTTAAATGGGTACCGGATTTTTTTCTGGGAAAGTAAAGCAGCACGGGCGTAATACCGACCACATTACCCCAACAATCATGTGCTGAAGGTATGTAAAATATAGGGTCACTAACACCATAATTCCCTATACGCCACTTGGCGTGACAGGGGTACTTTACTTTTTACATTTAAGGCTGGGTGAACCGGACGCCGTCGGTTGGGATCGAACCCTAACTCTTGTCCTTTGTAGTCCAGTTCATTAACCAGTGAGCTATCGCGGCTCCCCTTAGACGCCATGTTTGTTCCTAATTATTGGAACGCTCCGGTAGTCCGCTTTACCGTGAAACACTGTTCACCTTGAGCAGTAATGAGGACCAAACTTCCTCTATACCACTCAGTGATCACCACGTGGAACCAGATTTTTCTTTACCTACCTGCGATGATATGAGGCGAGTGAGAATCTCAGTAGTCCCCAAGCACCGCCTCTATATCCATTTTACTGTATCAACCATCAAGTGGATTTTAATGTGTTTCTGTTTAATTATTTTATTTGTGAAATAGACATTTACTTCTGTTTATAGTAAAAAGTGTTGAATTTTGGTCAATAACTGTTTAGGGATGACAGAAAGGAGCACAAGAAGTGAGAAAACACAGAACAGAGTCATCCACACACTGAGGGGCATATAGGGGAGGGGATCTGGCACTTAAAACATGTCCGGTGTGCAATGAGGATGATCCATCGATTAAACTAAACTAAACTAAACTAAACTAAACTAAACTAAACTAAACTAAACTAAACTAAACTAAACTAAACTAAACTAAACTAAACTAAACTAACTGTTTGAGAATATATTTAGCCAGAAATGTACCAAAGAAAGTAGCCACTATATAATTGTATATATTTGATTGGTTCACTTTGGTTGCTTTAGTTAAAGTCGTGCTATTTTCTTGAACTTAAGTAAAACGTTAATCGGGGATATCTTATACAATTTTCCCACGCCTAAAAACCTTGTACCTTGTAGCGTAAAACAAGAAATGGTGTCTTATAATAGTGACTATAGTTGGATATATACAGCATTATGTGTTTTAAAATACCATCATTTCACTTTACACTTCAAATAGTGTTTTAACACATCGCAATATCCAATATACACTGAATAATGTTTTACATAAAAATCCTACAAATCTTTATGATGATGAACAAACAGAAGTAAATATTCCGAATAACGGGGAAGGACCAGAAATACTCAAAGAAGAAGTGGAAGACGTCTTGCGCAATATGAAAGCAGGAAAAGCCATGGACCTGGTAATATAACTAAGGAAGAGATTGAAGCCATGGGTGATTTTGGAATAGAAATAAAACAAGAATATTTAATATCTACAGCAACGGATATTCACCAGACGACCTGCTCAAATCAATATTCATAGCCCTACCAAAGAAATCTTGTGCGAGTGAATACGATGATCATCACACAATAAGCCTTATGAGTCACATGACTAAAATATTACTTCGAATCATCATGTGAAGAGTGTGAAACAAAATCAGTCCAGAAATTAGTGATGAACAGTGTGGTTTTGTTGGAGGTGAAGGAGCGAACAATGCTATATACTTCATAAGATCTCTAGTAGAAAGAGCCATAGAGGAGAAAACAGATCTATACCTATGTTTCATAGATTACACCAAGGCATTTGACAAAGTAATGCACCAAGAAATAATCAACATTTTAGAAAGCATAAATGTAGGCAGCAAAGTTCTAAGAAAAATAAAGAACATGTACTGGCAACAAACAGCGACCATAAGAACTGGAAATCAATTGGGAATGTTTCAACAAATAAAACAGGGTGTTAGACAAGATTGTGTGCTGTCACCAGATTTGTTTAATATGCATAGTGAGATTATTTTAAGACCCATAAGAGACATGCCTAGAATAACAATTAGAGCACATAATATAAATATATATATAACCACAGGTATGCTAATGAAACAGATTTAATCGCTAAGAGTGAAAACGATTTGCAAGAAATATTATACATTATAGTGAAGGAAAACAAAAATAAAGAACTCAGCCTTAATAGCAAAAAGACAGAAGTAATAGTAGCAACAAAGAAAAAGGCAGCACCGCTATGCACAATAAAGACAGTGGAACAATATTAAAACAGGTAAACGAACTTAAATATCTAGGAACAATGTTAATCTCAGATGGTAGATGTACAACAGAGGTGAGAATGGTTCAGGCGAAAGTAGCTTTTCAAAAAATCAGGAAGATACTGTGCAATCCATTTTTGACAATAGACACAAGAAAAAGAGTTCTTAAATGTTATGTACACCAGTCTTAACATATGGATGTGAATTGTGGACAATAGGAAAACACAGAAGAAAAAATCACTGGAGGTTGTTGAAATGTGGTTTTACAGAAAAATATTGGGAATACCAAAGACAGCTAGAAGAGTAATGTAAACGTTATGAAAGAGGCCAAATCAAAAAGAGAGCTAATTTCCAATATTAGGAACAAGCAATAAACATTTTTTGGTCATGTAATGAGAGGGGAACAGCTGGAATATATTGTAACAACTGGGAACATTGAGGGACGAAGAGATGAAGTGAAGCAAAGAGAAAATATGGCAGACAGCTTACGAGAATGGCCTAGTAGAAGGTAAACAACAGAGATGATAGATAACTGTCGAAATCGAGAATTGTGGAGAAACATGATCACTGACGCCAGCCTGTATGGTACTTGATGATAATGAATGTTTTACATACCATTACTGTACAAAAATACACAAAAACGTTTTTTTTTTTTGAAGAGGTGAGCTCAACACATTTACACCTCCTGGTTTGCTCATGTGCTCAGGTGGTATATATAAGCCAAATAAATATTATTTGTTCAAGTTAACATATCTTTCTTCGCTATGCAAGTTGCAAACCTAATGTTTTAATAATCTATCTTCCAATTTAATCACTGTGTGCCACATTTTTTTCTGTAAGATTTATTTGCGCTAGAAACATATATTAATCTATTAAGACCTTATATTCTATATTTGAAATATTTATTAAGACCTTATATTCCATATTTGAAATATTTATGAAGATTTTATATACCATATCTGAAGCATGTATTAAGAACTTATATTCCATGTTTTTGTAGATACTCAGTACGGTTGAAAAACTAAACACTTTGTTTATGGCGCATTCCATAGATAAATATAATTACATTCAATCGCTATAGTCGCTACGTCTTTGTACCTACACAGTTTTCACATTAAATCAAATGTTGAAGTAGCGCTCGAAAGGTGGAAGAATAACTAGTTATCCAGTTGAACACTGATTCGAATCGTGGTAGGGTCAGTTAATAGAGACAGCAGAGCACTTCGCGTACATGCGGCTCCAGTTTCAACAGAATACCGCCGGTACAGCCCACAGATGGAGAAAGCTGCAACGATTGTATGCGTATTTGGTTTAATTGTAGTGTGTGCAAACTTTTTTTTCTGTGATAAATAGTGGGACATGAAGAGTCTGAACAAAAGTCCTGCAGCCTGGGAAGAAAGAGCGACAGACCGAAATCTTTGGAAACACGCTCTAAAGCTCCAACTCAAGCAAGATGCAGACAAATTAATAGAAAGAGAGAATACACAGCGAAAGAAAAGAAAAAAAAAAATGTCCTGGTGGCGCTACAAAACCCATAGTCAACTATAACTGACGGAATCAACTTAATACTGCTAGATCCTGTTAATGTTTTCAAATATGTCGACATTTTTTTTTTTACCTGCCTTTAGTATGGAAATTTGTAAAAAGAAAAAAAAAATACATGATATCAGACTGCGGTCTTAAGATTAGTAGAAGTTCTTTAAAATCATATAATTTGATCATTTAAAAAACTGCCTACTGTGTATAGTGGCTACATTAGTCACATATTATATCTAGACTTACATTCACTCAACGTCTCATCAGAAATACTTTAAATCAAAATGAGCGTTTCTCGTCCAAAACCTGGCTATGTTTGCGGCTTATTATGCCAGCAAGGCTTGCTTCCCACACCCCCCCCCCCCCCCCCTTTATTCTTTACTAGAACTAGAATCCCCAAATCATAACCTATGTGTCAGCTTGCGACTCTCTGCTTCTATGTAGCTGACACTTGAGTCAATACAAAGGTGCGTTCTCTTAGAACTGATATCAAGAAATAAAATAAATAACGAATTAACAACATTAATTCATAAACTATCGCGTACGCTTTCCAAAAAATGAGGAAGGTATTATGCAATCCATTTTTGACAATAGAAACAAGAGAAAGAGTTCTTAAATGTTATGTAGACCCAGTCTTAACATATGGGTGTGAATCATGGACAATAGGACAACAGACAAGAAAAACACGGGAGTCTGTAGAAATGTGATTTTACAGAAGAATTTTGAGAAAATACCATGGACAGCTAAGAAGAGTAATAAAAAAATGTTCAGAAAGAGGCCAAGGCAAAAAGAGAGCTAATTTCCAATATTAGGAAGAAACAATAAACATTGTTTGGCAATGTAATGAGAAGAGAACAGCAGGAATATATTGTAACAACTGGAAACATTGAGGGACGAAGAGATAGAGGGAAACAAAGAGTAAAAATGCCAGACAGCTTAAGAGAATGGCTTGGCAGAGGATCAACAACAGAAATGATAAAGAACTGTCGAGATCGAAATTTGTGGAGAGACATGATCACCTACGCCAGCAGGCCCGGTACTTGATGATGATGATGATGTTCTCTTCTCATTATATGGCCAAAAAATGTTGATTGATATAAAGATAAAATAAAATAAATAAGGAACTAAGAACATTAATTCATAAACTGTTGTGTAAGATTGTATGCTTTATAACTGATTATATTTCACTGTTTAGTTTCAACCATTTTCGTACGGAGAATTTTTTTTTTTTTTTGACAAAAAATCTGCCTCACTCCCTCCCTTGTCAAGTCTGCACGGGCTGCGTGTTTATCAAGTTACGGTCACAGGTTCTTACTCTCGACCTCACAACAACAAAACAAATACCGTCGTACATTCCGCGTCTCAGCTCTGACCATTCACTTCTCTATATCCAGCTGGTAAATAAAAGGACTTCAGATCGATATAAACATAATTACTTTTATTTTACTGTCGAACATTAATACTGAACACAGAAATAAATATATATCTTATAGTCCTATAAGAGTACAACACGTTCAGTAAAATGCGCATTTCTGTTTGAATTAGAGAAATTGGGTGTGTTTGTGCGTGTGCGTGTTCGTGCGTGTGTGCGTGCGTGCGTGTGTGTGTGATGTATCAAAGGTTTTATTTTCGTTGCGATGACAGCAGCTGGAATGTCAACAAGTCAAGGCTCCAGTTAATCTGCCCTTGGGTGGAGTAGGCTTAACTTCAGCATGGGATGGGAGAGTCATTGACATTTCAGCTCTCTGATTTCATTAGAGGGAGTGTAGGTGAAAGAGAAAAAACAAGACAGAGAGAAATATAAAATGATACATTTCCATTAAATCGTTCATGTTTTTATTTTTGTTTTTTTTTAAGGTGGGGGGGGGGGGGGGAGAGCCACAACACCAATTCAGTAACTGAGCTGAGTGCAGTCTAACAAGGTCGGCGGACAGGAGCTAATCAAGGAACATCATAGCGGTGCTCCGGGAACCATACTACCCTGTCTGACCAATCGAGTAGGGAAGGCAACCCGGCACTCACAAATACCGTGCTGAAGTCGGATCGAGATGTGCAAATAAACCACAACACAGCGCATCTGCGCCCACTTAACGCCCTCTTAAGGGCGGATGGCGAACAAGACCAATCATTACTTTAGTAGTCATCGACTGAACGCCAGCAAGGGAAGTAACACTATCATTGCTTAAGGAGTCATCGGCTGAACCCCAGCAAGGGAAATAACACTATCATTATGTTAGTAGTCATCGGCTGAACGCCAGAAGGGGAAATAACACTATCATTATGTTAGTAGTCATCGGCTGAACGCCAGAAGGGGAAATAACACTATCATTATGTTAGTAGTCATCGGCTGAACGCCAGCAAGGGAAATAACACTATCATTGCTTTAGGAGTCATCGACTGAACGCCAGCAAGGGAAATAACACTATCATTATGTTAGTAGTCATCGGCTGAACGCCAGCAAGGGAAATAACACTATCATTATGTTAGTAGTCATCGGCTGAACGCCAGCAAGGGAAATAACACTATCATTATGTTAGTAGTCATCGGCTGAACGCCAGCAAGGGAAATAACACTATCATTATGTTAGTAGTCATCGGCTGAACCCCAACAAGGGAAATAACACTATCATTGCTTTAGTAGTCATCGGCTGAACCCCAGCAAGGGAAGTAACACTATCATTGCTTTAGTAGTCATCGGCTGAACCCCAGCAAGGGAAATAACACTATCATTACTTTAGTAGTCATCGGCTGAACCCCAGCAAGGGAGATAACACTATCATTATGTTAGTAGTCATCGGCTGAACCCCAGCAAGGGAAATAACACTATCATTATGTTAGTAGTCATCGGCTGAACCCTATTCTTCGTTGCGGAGAAGGCACTCGATGATGATGATGAGTATGCTATGAATCTATTTAGAGAGAGCCTTGATTCTACTTAGAGAGATGTCTATGCATCTATTTTGACATTTATACTATGCTATGAATCTATATAGAGAGAGGTCGTAGGAGAGAGAGGTCTATGAATCTATTTTGACATTTATAGTATTCTATGAATCTATTTAGAAAGAGCCCTGAGTCTATTTAGAGAGATGTCTATGAATCTATTTTGACAGTTATAATATGCTATGAATCTATATAGAGAGCTATAGATCTAGTAATAGTGCTCTATGCATCTATATTTAGAGAGCTATAAAGCTAGTAGGAGCTGCGATAGCTCAGTGGTTAGTGAACTGTACTACTAAGGGCAAGAGGTCTAGTTCGATTCTGATCGACGGCTTCCAGATTCACCCAGCCATAACTCTTTCAGTACGGAAGGTTTTTATCAATCCAGCGGTAGAGATTTCATAGACAAAATATTTCATGGTTTTAAATATCAATCTACATGTTTATATTTATCTAATACTTAATATATGATATCAGAATTTGTAGATAATTAAACAAGGAATTAGATTTCACCAATACCAACATCATACAAGATCTAGAGAATAATATATGGTTTGATAACAGTTTACACTAACCAAATTGAGAATGACGCATTGTGCGGCGAAACGTACGTGACCGAAATTGGCATGACGCATGGTGCGTCGAAACATACGGAAAGAGATAAATTGGTACCGGATTTTTTTATGGGAAAGTAAAGCGGAACGGGCGTAATGCCGACCACATTACCCCAAAAATCATGTGCCGGAGTTCTGTAAAAATTATGGTTACTAACACTGTATTCCAAATACGCCACTTGGCGTGACGGGGGCTCTTTACTTTTATTTTACTTATAAAGCTAGTATTAACCCTTTGTGAATCTATTTAGAGGGCTATACATTTTGTAATATTGCTCTATGAATCTATTTAGAGAGAGCTATAAATCTATTTAGAGAGAGAGAGGTCGTAGGAGAGAGAGGTCTATGAATCTATTTTAACAGTTATAGTATGCTGTGAATCTTTTTAGAGAGCTATACATCTAGTATGACAGTAAGTATCTAGTAACAAGAAATGATAGACATAATAGTAAAATAAAGCAACAAGAAAGGTCTCAGTCTGAATAGTAAGAAAACAGAAGTAATGGTTATATCGAAGAAACAATCACCACCATCACGCAGCATAAAAATAAACGAGACAAATCTAAAACAAGTGCAATGTTTCAAATACTTGGGCACAATAATAACATCAGATGGGAGATGCACCACAGAAGTAAAAAGCAGAATAGCTCAGGCCAAAATAGCATTTCAGAAAATGAAAAATATCTTATGCAACAAATCTATGTCAATAAAAATGAGAAAGAGAGTTCATCGGTGCTATATAGAACCAATTCTGACCTATGGAAGCGAATCATGGACAGTAGACAAACAAATGAAAAGACGATTAGAGGCCAAAAATATCGTGCTTATAGTCACGTGACTGGAAGCGCCCATATTTTTTTTATTTTTTTTTTTAAATTTTTTTTAAATATTTTTTTCTTTATTATTTTTTATTTTTTTTTATTTTAATAATTTTTTATTTTATAATTATTTAATAATTTTATTTAATAATTTCAATTAATTAATTTTTAATAATTTTTTTTTTTTTTTTTTTTTTTTTTTTTTTTTTTTTTACAGAGATGGGATTTCTCAGAAGAATGTTAAAAGTTCCCTGGACAGCTAAAAAGACCAATCAGGAAGTTCTCAAGGAGGCCAACACAAAAAGGGAGCTCTTAAAAAACATCAGAAACAAGCAATCAACATTTTTCTGGCACATCATGAGAAGAGGAAAGTTGGAATACTTGGTTACAACTAGCAAAATAAAAGGAAAGAGAGATCGCGGGAGACAAAGAGAAAAAATACTGGATAGCTTGGTGTCATGGCATGGAAAACAGTCAACAACAGAACTGATACGCTGCACTGTAGATAGAAGATTGTGGAGGGACATGATCACCTACGCCAACCGGTATGGCACATGATGATGATGATGATGATATATCTAGTAATAGTGTTCTATGAATCTATTGAAAGCGAGAGAAGCCAATTCATCAAATATGGATCGGGCGGACATCATCAATGCCCTTCCGAGATGTGGGAAGAGCACATGACTTCGACAAACACAGATCCACGTCACTTCTACGATGAAAGAGATGGGAGTTAAGATGGGCACAGCCAGAAATGAAAAACTTAGTGGGCGTGTAAGAAGACTTATCAACCAACATAGAACTGGAGTCGTCAGTCGCTGGACACTGAGGGAATTGCTGAGGAGGGGATCTGAGCACCTATGGACATGTTCGGAGTGCAATGATGATGACCCGCAAATAACCCAATAACCCAAATATCTCGTCACAGTGCACACATTCTTTAACACTTTCACTTCACGTGGTTTATTTCTGAACGAATTGAATAACGTCACAGGGAGCTTGCAATTAAAGCAAAGTTGTGGTTATGATTATGGGAAACTATAAAGTCCTGCGATAGCCGAGGTAACGAAGTAAGTAGTGGGTTTAATCTACTAATTGAGTCAGTCCACGCTCATTTTCCAAATATAGCGATTTTTGTTTATGATCGACGCGTCTTTGGGTGGCGCCTAACGTCTAAAAATGGGTTCCAGAGATTTTCTGTGGAGAAAGTAGAATGACTACATCGCCTATTGAGAAAATATAGCGGCTAAATCGCTTATTGGAAGAATAGAGTAACTACATCGCTTATTGGGAGAATAGAGTAACTACATCGCTTATTGGGAGAATAGAGTAAACTACATCGCCTATTGGGAGAATAGAGTAACTACATCGCTTATTGGGAGAATAGAGTAACTACATCGCTTATTGGGAGAATAGAGTAACTACATCGCTTATTGGGAGAATAGAGTAACTACATCGCTTATTGGGAGAATAGAGTAACTACATCGCTTATTGGGAGAATAGAGTAACTACATCGCTTATTGGGAGAATAGAGTAACTACATCGCTTATTGGGAGAATAGAGTAACTACATCGCCTATTGAGAAAATATAGCGGCTAAATCGCTTATTGGGAGAATAGAGCGGCTAAATCGCTTATTGGAAGAATAGAGTAACTACATCGCCTATTGGGAGAATACAGTGGCTACATCATCTATAGTGAAATAAGAGTGGTTATATTACAAATTGAAAAAAAATAGGGTGGATATGTCGCCTGTTGGAAAAATAGACATTAGTTATTGTGAAAATAGAGTGACTACTTCGCCTATTTGGAAAACAGAGTGGGTGCATCACATATTGGGAAATTAGAATGATTACATAGTCTATTGGGAAAATAGAGTGACTACGTCACCTACAAGGAAAATAGAGTGGCTATATCACCTACAAGGAAAATTGAGTGGCTATATCACCAACAAGGAAAATAGAGTGGCTACATCACCTACAAGGAAAATTGAGTGGCTATATCACCAACAAGGAAAATAGAGTGGCTACATCACCTACAAGGAAATAGAGTGGCTACATCACCTACAAGGAAAATAGAGTGGCTACATCACCTACAAGGAAAATTGAGTGGCTATATCACCAACAAGGAAAATAGAGTGGCTACATCACCTACAAGGAAAATTGAGTGGCTATATCACCAACAAGGAAAATAGAGTGGCTACATCACCTACAAGGAAAATAGAGTGACTACGTCACCTACAAGAAAATTTGAGCGGCTATATCACCAACAAGGAAATAGAGTGGCTACATCACCAACAAGGAAAATAGAGTGGCTACATCACCTACAAGAAAAATTGAGTGGCGACACATAACCTTCTGAGAAAGACATTCTGACTACATTGCTTATAAATGTGCCAATGGTTATGGAATTTTATGGGCACTAACATGATTTTACCCTTCCACCACACGACATGATTGACACTCTCTACCGTTTAAAAATAAATATATCAGATCGTTGTATTTCTGTGAAATAATAGATTTATTATTTATTTATTTTTGTAAATCTACATCGAGAACGAGCAATTCGATTGTGTCAAATGTGTCTACATTTGGTCACTTCGTTCATTTGACTGATTTGTAAGCTCTCATCATCTTCATCATCAAGTACCGGCCTGCTGGCGTAGGTGGTCATGTCTCTCCACAAATTTCGATCTCGACAGTTATTTATCATTTCTACTGCTGACCTTTGTAATAGTAAATGGCCAAGTGTTGAAATATCTCTCTCTCTCTCTCTCTCTCTCTCTCTCTCTCTCTCTCTGCGATCAAGACTCAATCAGAGTAGGATTCCAGACTGTCATGAAGGCAGCTGTCTGTTTAAGCAAATCGATTGCCCCATATAGTTTCTCTTCCAGGCAGGTGGGCGTGGACCACATTGCTCTTCTCAGGTCTGTGTACTGGGGGCAATCCTGTAGAACATGTTTTGTAGTCATATTGTTCAGTGTACGATGTCAATGTCTAGCCCTCTTGGACAAAGGTGAAATATTAGGTCCCGTGTGCCTTTGCGCACGTTAAAGAATTATTGGCAGTAAAGGTTGAAAGGAAAAGACACAAAGTGGCCACTGCACGGGATAATATTGTTGAACAATTATAAGTTTATACTTGCTGATGTCGGATGTGTCGGGCCAGATGCGTATGTATCGTGGTTGAGGTTTGCTGTAAATTAGCGACACAGCACATCCATGCCCACTTAACGTGGTAACGGTGCCAGGATGGACAATTAATAACTGGAGTTTAAGCACAACAAAGACTTTCAGTACCAACTAAAAAGTTATAAATGTCTTAGTTGAAAGTGGGAACAAAGACTTTCAGTACCAACTAAAAAGTTATAAATGTCTTAGTTGAAAGTGGGAACAAAGACTTTCAGTACCAACTAAAAAGTTATAAATGTCTTAGTTGAAAGTGGGAACAAAGACTTTCAGTACCAACTAAAAAGTTATAAATGTCTTAGTTGAAAGTGGGAACAAAGACTTTCAGTACCAACTAAAAAGTTATAAATGTCTTAGTTGAAAGTGGGAACAAAGGCTTTCAGTACCAACTAAAAAGTTATAAATGTCTTAGTTGAAAGTGGGAACAAAGACTTTCAGTACCAACTAAAAAGTTATAAATGTCTTAGTTGAAAGTGGGATCAAAGACTTTCAGTACCAACTAAAAAGTTATAAATGTCTTAGTTGAAAGTGGGAACAAAGACTTTCAGTATCAACTAAAAAGTTATAAATGTCTTAGTTGAAAGTGGGAACAAAGACTTTCAGTACCAACTAAAAAGTTATAAATGTCTTATTTGAAAGTGGGAACAAAGACTTTCAGTACCAACTAAAAAGTTATAAATGTCTTAGTTGAAAGTGGGAACAAAGACTTTCAGTACCAACTAAAACGTTATAAATGTCTTAGTTGAAAGTGGGATCAAAGACTTTCAGTACCAACTAAAACGTTATAAATGTCTTAGTTGAAAGTGGGATCAAAGACTTTCAGTACCAACTAAAAAGCTATAAATGTCTTAGTTGAAAGTGGGAACAAAGACTTTCAGTACCAACTAAAAAGCTATAAATGTCTTAGTTGAAAGTGGGAACAAAGGCTTTCAGTACCAACTAAAAAGTTATAAATGTCTTAGTTGAAAGTGGGATCAAAGACTTTCAGTACCAACTAAAAAGTTATAAATGTCTTAGTTGAAAGTGGGATCAAAGACTTTCAGTACCAACTAAAACGTTATAAATGTCTTAGTTGAAAGTGGGATCAAAGACTTTCAGTACCAACTAAAAAGTTATAAATGTCTTAGTTGAAAGTGGGATCAAAGACTTTCAGTACCAACTAAAACGTTATAAATGTCTTAGTTGAAAGTGGGATCAAAGACTTTCAGTACCAACTAAAACGTTATAAATGTCTTAGTTGAAAGTGGGAACAAAGACTTTCAGTACCAACTAAAAAGCTATAAATGTCTTAGTTGAAAGTGGGAACAAAGGCTTTCAGTATCAACTAAAAAGTTATAAATGTCTTAGTTGAAAGTGGGATCAAAGACTTTCAGTACCAACTAAAAAGTTATAAATGTCTTAGTTGAAAGTGGGATCAAAGACATTCAGTACCAACTAAAACGTTATAAATGTCTTAGTTGAAAGTGGGATCAAAGACTTTCAGTACCAACTAAAAAGTTATAAATGTCTTAGTTGAAAGTGGGATCAAAGACTTTCAGTACCAACTAAAAAGCTATAAATGTCTTAGTTGAAAGTGGGATCAAAGACTTTCAGTACCAACTAAAAAGCTATAAATGTCTTAGTTGAAAGTGGGAACAAAGGCTTTCAGTATCAACTAAAAAGTTATAAATGTCTTAGTTGAAAGTGGGATCAAAGACTTTCAGTACCAACTAAAAAGTTATAAATGTCTTAGTTGAAAGTGGGATCAAAGACATTCAGTACCAACTAAAACGTTATAAATGTCTTAGTTGAAAGTGGGATCAAAGACTTTCAGTACCAACTAAAAAGTTATAAATGTCTTAGTTGAAAGTGGGATCAAAGACTTTCAGTACCAACTAAAAAGCTATAAATGTCTTAGTTGAAAGTGGGATCAAAGACTTTCAGTACCAACTAAAAAGCTATAAATGTCTTAGTTGAAAGTGGGAACAAAGGCTTTCAGTACCAACTAAAAAGTTATAAATGTCTTAGTTGAAAGTGGGATCAAAGACTTTCAGTACCAACTAAAAAGTTATAAATGTCTTAGTTGAAAGTGGGATCAAAGACATTCAGTACCAACTAAAACGTTATAAATGTCTTAGTTGAAAGTGGGATCAAAGACTTTCAGTACCAACTAAAAAGTTATAAATGTCTTAGTTGAAAGTGGGATCAAAGACTTTCAGTACCAACTAAAAAGCTATAAATGTCTTAGTTGAAAGTGGGATCAAAGACTTTCAGTACCAACTAAAAAGCTATAAATGTCTTAGTTGAAAGTGGGAACAAAGGCTTTCAGTATCAACTAAAAAGTTATAAATGTCTTAGTTGAAAGTGGGATCAAAGACTTTCAGTACCAACTAAAAAGTTATAAATGTCTTAGTTGAAAGTGGGATCAAAGACATTCAGTACCAACTAAAACGTTATAAATGTCTTAGTTGAAAGTGGGATCAAAGACTTTCAGTACCAACTAAAAAGTTATAAATGTCTTAGTTGAAAGTGGGATCAAAGACTTTCAGTACCAACTAAAAAGCTATAAATGTCTTAGTTGAAAGTGGGATCAAAGACTTTCAGTACCAACTAAAAAGCTATAAATGTCTTAGTTGAAAGTGGGAACAAAGGCTTTCAGTACCAACTAAAAAGCTATAAATGTCTTACTTGAAAGTGGGATCAAAGACTTTCAGTACCAACTAAAAAGTTATAAATGTCTTAGTTGAAAGTGGGAACAAAGACTTTCAGTACCAACTAAAAAGTTATAAATGTCTTAGTTGAAAGTTAGAACAAAGGCTTTCAGTACCAACTAAAAAGCTATAAATGTCTTAGTTGAAAGTTAGAACAAAGGCTTTCAGTACCAACTAAAAAATTATAAACGTCTTAGTTGAAAGTGAGAACAAAGGCTTTCAGTACCAACTAAAAAGCTATAAATGTCTTAGTTGAAAGTGAGAACAAAAACTTTCAGTACCAACTATAAAGTTACAAATGTCTTAGTTGAAAGTGAGAACAAAGACTTTCAGTACCAACTAAAAAGTTATAAATGTCTTAGTTGAAAGTGAGAACAAAGGCTTTCAGTACCAACTAAAAAGTTATAAATGTCTTAGTTGAAAGTGGGAACAAAGACTTTCAGTACCAACTAAAAAGTTATAAATGTCTTAGTTGAAAGTGGGAACAAAGACTTTCAGTACCAACTAAAAAGTTATAAATGTCTTAGTTGAAAGTGGGAACAAAGACTTTCAGTACCAACTCAAAAGCTATAAATGTCTTACTTGAAAGTGGGAACAAAGACTTTCAGTACCAACTAAAAAGTTATAAATGTCTTAGTTGAAAGTGGGATCAAAGACTTTCAGTATCAACTAAAAAGTTATAAATGTCTTAGTTGAAAGTGGGATCAAAGACTTTCAGTACCAACTCAAAAGCTATATATTTTTCAGTTGAGAGTGAGAACAAAGACTTTCAGTGCCAACTCAAAAGCTATAAATTTCTCAGTTGAAAGTGAGAACAAAGACTTTCAGTACTAACTCAAAAGCTATAAATGTCTTAGTTGAAAGTGGGAACAAAGACTTTCAGTACTAACTAAAAAGCTATAAATGTCTTAGTTGAAAGTGAGAACAAAGACTTTCAGTACCAACTCAAAAGATATACATTTTTCAGTTGAAAGTGAGAACAAAGACTTTCAGTACTAACTCAAAAGCTATAAATGTCTTAGTTGAAAGTGGGATCAAAGACTTTCAGTACTAACTAAAAAGCTATAAATGTCTTAGTTGAAAGTGAGAACAAAGACTTTCAGTACCAACTCAAAAGCTATAAATTTCTCAGTTAAAAGTGAGACACGGACTTTCTGTACCAACTCAAAAGCTATAAATTTCTCAGTTAAAAGTGAGACACGGACTTTCTGTACCAACGCAAAAGCTATAAATTTCTCAGTTAAAAGTGAGACACGGACTTTCTGCACCAACTCAAAAGCTATAAATTTCTCAGTTAAAAGTGAGACACGGACTTTCTGTACCAACTCAAACGTTATAAATGACTCATTTTAAATTAAGAAGGAGATACCCTTTTTGTTTCAACTAGTTGGCCAAATTATAAATACGCAAACAAAGATACGTTAGGAAATTAAAATACAATTTGTGACAAGATTAAAAAGATATGAATAATACGAAATCCACATATGTTTAAACTCGTATAAGTTATAGCGATGTGGATTGATAATGTCACATTTATTTACTGACTAAAATAACGATATATTTTGTGTATATTCTTACCAGTTTAGGAGAATAACCTCTGCTGTGAGTAATATTCTATCAGCGTCTACGGTATGATAATGGGAAATCCTTCATGTAATAACAGGCGTGGTCAACATCTAAAGAGTCTCCAGCATTTAATTGTGGAAAAAAATGTAGGTTTATAAATCACAATGTTGGCATCGTTCATCATTGATGCCGTCTTCGCATCGAAGGTCGGCTACCATGGAGCACCATTCCACTATGTCTCTGGCTTTGATGGTGCAGGTTGTCATAGGTTGACTTGTCCATCTTTTGATGTTACTCGTTCATGTTAGTCTTGGTCTGCCTCTGCCTCTTTTACCTTGTATTTTCCTTTCCAATATTACTTTTAGCAGGCTGTTGTGTCTTTTAACATGCCACCAAAATTTCATTTGTCTTGTTCTCTCTCTCTCTCTCTCTCTCTCTCTCTCTCTCTCTCTCTCTCTCTCTCTCTCTCTCTCTCTCTCTCTCTCTGCGATCAGGACTCACTCAGAGTAGGATTCCAGACACTCACATGAAGTCAGCTGTCAGGTTAAGTGTGTTGATCGTCCCCACAGACCGTTTTGTTCTTATTGTGTTTAGTAGTTCTCTTTTCATTTTTATTTGTTTTAAAACTTCATCGTTTGTTTTCTTTTCTTTCCATCCAATTCTTCATATTCTTCTATAAATCAACATTTCAAAGGTTTCAATTTTCTGTTCTGTTTTCTTGTCTAATGTTCATGTTTCTGCACTACACATGAATATTGAGAAGATGTAACATTTTGCTGTTCTTAGTTTTAGCCCTGGTTGTATTTGTTGTGAAGTTAGTATACTTTTTCTGGCATTAAAATTACTTTTTACCATACCTATTATTTTGTTTATTTCAGACTTACATTTTCCATCACTGGTTATAGTATGTCCCAGGTAGTTGTAGCTATGTTGACAAACTTTGGTTATTGCGAACATTCATTTTAACATTTATCTATTTTCATTGTGGTATTTAAAATAGTATTTTATGTTCTTTATATAAGGAACTTTGAATTGTGAAGTTTGTAATATCCGTCATCGTGTTCAGTGAACTTTGTTTGAAACACTCGATCTGACTCAAGTCTCGAGGGTGGTTGGTTCGTGGGGGCTCTTTGACTTCATCAATGGTAGCTATAGTCTATGGCCTGTCTTCATCTGAGTCCGCCTCATGTTCGCAGCGAAAAATTGTGTCAGAAGCCAATGTTTTTTTTTTTAAAAATCAAAATAAATTAAGACAAAGAACTACAACATACTGGATAAACTATTAATAAAAGACATGAAAATGTGTCATCTTTGAAAATGCTAAAGGTCACTGGAGAGAGAGGTAGAGAGAGAGAGAGAGAGAGAGAGAGGTAGGTAGGTAGGTAGGTAGGTAGGTAGATAGAGGGAGAGAAATATGAGTTGTGGGGGTGTTCAGATAGATTAAATATATTCGTTGGCCAAAGGGCAATAACCCTCGTGTTCTATGCTGTGTGAGTTGCTACTTGATGAGTGGTAACCGAATGAACTATTTTAACAAATCATTTACAAACACAAGGATCTATTAGACAGATAAAAACCGATGTTTCTGAATGTTGAAAATATAAACACTAACTCTACACGACTTTCGATGTATCTGGGAGTGAGCTCAGAAAGATACAGCTAATTTGTAGCGCATCCACTGAGATATTTGTAGCAAAATCAGATTGTTGGCATAAATCTGTGGTGGTATTCTGTACGATATTTAGAGCATATCAAGGATGGGCTTGAGGTTGTTATCGCTGTGCAAGAAATACCTGGTTAATTTCCTGGTTATCTCGCCTGCCCTAGATATTGTTAAACTTGATGATTGGGTAAGCTACAGGAGCTCTGGGGATGGGGTCGGTTTGAGAAAGATGGAGTAAAATAAAACACATAGGGATGAGAGAAGGTGATTACGGGATGGGAGAGGGTGATTGCGGGATGGGAGAAGGTGATTACGGGATGGGAGAAGGTGATTACGGGATGGGAGAAGGTATTACGGGATGGGAGAAGGTGATTACGGGATGGGAGAAGGTATTACGGGATGGGAGAAGGTGATTACGGGATGGGAGAAGGTGATTACGGGATGGGAGAAGGTATTACGGGATGGGAGAAGGTGATTACGAGATGGAATATTGTTGTGAAAGTGGAGAGTTGGTGTTCGCAGCGGGGAGAAGGGTGTGACAGTGAAGGAGGTAGGCCGTGACAGTGGGGGAGATGGCCGTGACAGTGGACAGTGGGGGGAGGTGACCATGACAGTGGGGAGGTGACCGTGAAAGTGGGGGAGGTGGCCGTGTCATTGGGGGAGGTGGCCGTGACAGTGAGGGAGGTGGCCGTGACAGTGAGGGAGGTGGCCTTGACCGTGTTGGATGTGGTTGTGAGTGTGGGATAGGTGGCCGTGACCGTGTTGGAGGTGGCCGTCAAAGTGAGGGAGGTGGCCTTGACCGTGTTGGAGGTGACCGTCAAAGTGAGGGAGGTGGCCTTGACCGTGTTGGAGGTTGCTGTGAGAGTGGGAGATGTGGCCGTGACCGTGTTGGAGGTTGCCGTCAAAGTGAGGGAGGTGGCCTTGACCGTGTTGGAGGTGGCCGTCAAATGAGGGAGGTGGCCTTGACCGTGTTGGAGGTTGCTGTGAGAGTGGGAGATGTGGCCGTGACCGTGTTGGAGGTGGCCGTCAAAGTGGGAGAGGTGACCGTCAAAGTGGGGGAGGTGGTCGTCAAAGTGGGGGAGGTGGCCGTCAAAGTGGGGGAGGTAGCCGTCAAAGTGAGGGAGGTGGCCGTGACCGTGGAGGGAGGTGTCCGTGAACGTGGGGGGGGGTGGCCGTGACAGTGGAGGAGGTGGCCTTGACCGTGTTTGAGGTGGCCGTGACAGTATGGGAGGTGGTCTTGGCCATGTTGGAGGTGGCTGTGAGAGTGGGAAAAGTAGCCGTCAAAGTGGGTGAGGTGGCCGTGACAGTGGGGGAGGTGGCCGTTACAGTGGGGTAGGTGGCCGTGACAGTGGAGGAGGTGGCCGTGACAGTGGGGGAGGTGGTCGTGACAGTGGAGGAGGTGGCCTTGATCGTGTTGGAGGTGGCTGTGAGAGTGGGAGAAGTTGCCGTCAAAGTGGGGGAGGTGGCCATCAGAGTGGAGAAGGTGGCCGTGACCGTGGTGGAGGTGGCCCTGACAGAGGGGGAGGTGGTCGTGACAGTGGGGGAGGTGGCCGTGACAGTGAGGCAGGTGGCCGTAACAGTGGGGCAGGTGGCCGCGACAGTGAGGTAGGTGGCCGTGACAGTGGGGGAGGTGGCCGTGACAGTGGAGTAGGTGCCCGTGACAGTGGGGGAGGTGGCCGTGACAGTGAGGTAGGTGGCTGTGACAGTGGGGGAGGTGGCTGTGACAGTGGAGGAGGTGGCCGTCAAAGTGGGTGAGGTGGCCATGACAGTGGGGGTAGTGGCCGTCAAAGTGTGTGAGGTGGCCGTGACTGTGGGGGAGGTGGCCGTCAAAGTTGGGGAGGTGGCCGTGACTGTGTGGGGAGGTGGCCGTGACAGTGGAGGAGGTGGCTTTGACCGTGTTGGAGGTGGCTGTGAGAGTGGGGGAGGTGGCCGTCAGAGTGGGGAAGGTGGCCGTGACAGTGGGGGAGGTGGTCTTGACAGTGGGGTAGGTGGCCGTGTCAGTGGGGTAGGTGGCCGTGACAGTGGAGGAGGTGGCCGTCAAAGTGGGTGAGGTGGCCGTGACTGTAGGGGAGGTGGCCGTCAAAGTCGGTGAGGTGGCCGTGAAAGTGGGGTAGGTGGCCGTGACAGTGGAGGAGGTGGCCGTTACAGCGGGGTAGGTGGCCGTGACAGTGGGGTAGGTGGCCGTGACAGTGGGGTAGGTGGCCGTGACATTGGGGAGGTGGCCGTGACAGTGAAGGAGGTGGCCGTGACAGTGGAGGAGGTGGCCTTGACTATGTTGGAAGTGGCTGTGAGAATGGGAGAAGTGGCTGTCAAAGTGGGGAAGGTGGCCGTGACAGTGGGGGATGTGGCCGTGACAATGGGGGAGATGGCCTTGGCCGTGTTGGAGGTGGCTGTGAGAGTGGGAGAAGTGGCCGTGACAGTGGGGGAGGTGGCCGTGACGGAGGGGTAGTTGGCCGTGACAGTGGGGGAGGTGGCCGTGACAATGGGGGAGATGGCCTTAACCGTGTTGGAGGTGGCTGTGAGAGTGGGAGAAGTGGCCGTGACAGTGGGGAGGTGGCCGTGACGGAGGGTAGTTGGCCGTGACAGTGGGGGAGGTGGCGGTCAAAGTGGGTGAGGTGGCCGTGACAGTGGGGGTAGTAGCCTTCAAAGTGGGTGAGGTGGCCGTGACAGTGGGGGAGGTGGCCGTCAAAGTCGGTGAGGTAGCAGTGACAGTGGAGAAGGTGGCCTTGACCATGTTGGAGGTGGCTGTGAGAGTGGGTGAGGTGGCCGTGACAGTGGGGGAGGTAGCCGTGACAATGGGGTAGGTAGCCGTGATAGTTGGGGAGGTGGCCGTGAAAGTGGGGGAGGTGGCCGTGTCAGTGGGGGAGGTGGCCTTGACCGTGTTTGAGGTGGCCGTGACAGTGGGGGAGGTGGCCTTGACCATGTTGGAGTTGGCTGTGAGAGTGGGAGAAGTAGCCGTCAAAGTGGGTGAGGTGGCCGTGACAGTGGGGGAGGTGGCCGTTACAGTGGGGTAGGTGACCGTGACAGTGGAGGAGGTGGCCGTGACAGTGGGGGAGGTGACCGTGAAAGTGGGGGAGGTGGCCGTGTCAGTGGGGGAGGTGACCGTGACAGTGAGGGAGGTGGCCTTGACCGTGTTTGAGGTGGCCGTGACAGTGGGGGAGGTGGCCTTGACCATGTTGGAGTTGGCTGTGAGAGTGGGAGAAGTAGCCGTCAAAGTGGGTGAGGTGGCCGTGACAGTGGGGGAGGTGGCCGTTACAGTGGGGTAGGTGACCGTGACAGTGGAGGAGGTGGCCGTGACAGTGGGGGAGGTGGCCGTGACAGTGGAGGAGGTGGCCTTGACCGTGTTGGAGGTGGCTGTGAGAGTGGGAGAAGTTGCCGTCAAAGTGGGGGAGGTGGCCATCAGAGTGGGGAAGGTGGCCTTGACCGTGGGGGAGGTGGCCCTGACAGAGAGGGAGGTGGTCGTGACAGTGGGGGAGGTGGCCGTGACAGTGGGGCAGGTGGCCGTGACGGAGGGGTAGTTGGCTGTGAGAGTGGGAGAAGTGGCCGTGACAGTGGAGGAGGTGGCCTTGACCGTGTTGGAGGTGGCTGTGAGAGTGGGAGAAGTTGCCGTCAAAGTGGGGGAGGTGGCCATCAGAGTGGGGAAGGTGGCCTTGACCGTGGGGGAGGTGGCCCTGACAGAGAGGGAGGTGGTCGTGACAGTGGGGGAGGTGGCCGTGACAGTGGGGCAGGTGGCCGTACAAGTGGGGCAGGTGGCCGTGACAGTGAGGTAGGTGGCCGTGACAGTGGGGGAGGTGGCCGTGACAGTGAGGTAGGTGGCCGTGACAGTGGGGAGGTGGCTGTGACAGTGGGGTAAGTGGCCGTGATAGTGGTGGAGGTGGCAGTGACCGTGGATGGTGGTGGCTGTGACAGTGGGGCTGGTGGCAGTGACCGTGGGGGGGGGGGGGATTTTGCCGTGACAGTGGGGGAGGTGCCCGTGACCGTGTGGGACGTGGCTATGAGAGTGGGAAAGGTGTCCGTCAGATAAACATATGATACACATATACATATATATGTGAATCACAGGTCGTCCAATGAGGTCCGTGCTATGAACATGAATATGAACCCAAAAAAAGTATAATATAAGATGGCATGATAAATTCGAATAACTGACGCAAGTGAAAATAAAATGTTAGGAAACAAAATTAAAGTGTGAATTATTGAGAGCACATATTGTAACGTTTTAATAATCGTCTGAGATAATATAAGAGAGAACAACAAATACCACAATGAAGAAATACATTAATATTGTAAGACAAAATAAATTCAATTACTACTCTGTGTTAAATTAAGAAAAGATAAGAAATTACATCAATTACTCATGCGAGTCCTAACATTAATATTAAGAGGCGCAATACTTACCCTAAGCTATTTGATTAGTTAGTCTTTGTTTTTAATCCATTTTCTTTAAATGTGTAAAATCCAAAAGCTGAAGTCTGAACGACATATTTATTTATCACACAGTTCAATCTATTCTTTAATCACTTATTATTTCAGTTTATATAAGCGGTGGATATTTCTGGACAGCGTTTCCGACTTCCGGTTGCTTGTCTAGTACACTTTATGACGTCAAGAGGTGAACGAAACTGTAAAGTTCTAGATTTGAATCTCCAGCGAGTCTCTGCGAGATAAGAAACTCATTTTTACACAAACATTATAGCGTACACATCCCATTATTCTCTGCCACGTATATATTCTTGACAATGAATTAATCTGTGTTTTTATGGAACTTCTAGAGGGGAAAATGGATACACAAATAACAAAATACTGATAACTCATTTAAACTTAGTGAAAGTGTCAAAAGTGACAGTTGAAAGATCGAGACGAGTCGTACAGTAAGGAAAACAATTTATTGGGTTGTGTTGCATTCCTTCGTTCAGCATGAACATCATTGTAGTGCAAGATAACATTTGTAAGGTGATAAGTGACTGAAAGTAAACCACGGGTGCTGTATTGATGTCACATGTTCGATGCTCTATATAGTAAGTCCCAGAATATAATGACGAGGGGGCGTATCGACTTGCTCATTCGTTTTATCTTCCCAACTTTGCGAGTCGAGTACACAATTACAGTTGTGTTGACAAAAATATATCTCTACCCGGAAGCGAGTTGCGTAAAAATGACAAGCCATCACTCAAGCTACTGAACTACTCCTGCTCTTAGTAACAACTTTTTTCAAAATGCAGGCTAGTTGTGACAGGATTAAAGCAAGCACTGGTCAGAATGGTGTTGCAGGTTACTCGTCCCGTAACGGTCGCTTTACCAACTCTGTGCTACATATGTAAATTGATACATTGATGATACATCCTACACAAACACTGAGATCTCACATTATATTACCGTTATATACAGTATTTTGTATCTTCTAGTTTTGTGCAATACTGCTCTGGCTCCTTTCAAACCACGGATGTGTCTACATGCCTTTTGGAGTCTTGACAGACCGCTAGCAGCATGCTATCATGATTTGTCAGTAGTTTGTTAACATATTTGTGTCTTGCTGAATGCTGTTTTGCTGAGTTTCTCGCATGACTGAATCTGCCTATATTGGATAGACCCGATCGCAGAATGAACAAGAGGCATTATGGCGCCTGGCCTCATCTCCTATCTCTTGTGTCTTTTGTCTTTTGATTTTGATATCTTCCTCCCTTGAATGTTGCTGCGCCGTTTTTAGTTTTGGTTCTCCTTGTGTTACGATCAGACGCCACATTTAACAAAGTTTCTTTCGCTGTTAGAGAATTCTCTCAAAAGAAGCCTTAAAATTGTGTATGCATATTAGAAGACAGCTAAAACGACCATGAGGAAGTTCCCAAAGAGGCCAACACAAAAAAGGGAGCTCTTAAAAACATCAGAAAGAAGCAATCAACAATTTTCGGGCACAACATGAGAAGAGGAAAGTTGGAATACTTGGTTACAACTGGCAAAATAAAAGGAAAGAGAGATCGCGGACGACAAAGAGAGAAAATACTGGATAGCTTGGTGTCATGGCATGGAAAACAGTCAACAACAGAACTGATACAATGCACTGTAGATAGATTGTGGAGGGACATGATCGTCTACGCCAACCGGTATGGAAAATGATGATGATGATATTAGAAAACGCATACATGTGCAGCTGCGTTATTGTAAGCTTTTAAGTAATAAACCACTCTGTGTTTACACATTTGCTGAGTTATACTGTAGCGCGGTGTCACGTATGAAAGATCACAAAAAAGGCTATCCACGTTAATTAAAGTCCAAAACAAGTCCATTTATATTTTCATCAAATGTACATTTAAAGTTATTTCATTTTACGCTGTGTTCATGGTGGACCGTGAAGTGAAAGTCAGCAAAGGTATTCAAGATTTGGTATTACGGGGAACCGAAATTATGGAAGCAGAGAGAACGTTCTTTTGCAGCAGAATCCAATGGACGATACCCAAAACACGTGGGAATCGCTGATGTAACCGCGTTTAATTATGAAAATAAATAAATAAAACTTAACCTTCCCGGCACAGGTGCTGGTTATTCTCTGCTCGTCTTGCGTTTCGTTATGTCATTTTGTTTACGCCCACAACAGAGCACGAATAATTAACTTGTTTATCGCCAACTTCCTAGTCTTGTTGTGTCTTAGACTGTAATCTTCATGTTTATTTTGGTGAATTAAAGAGCTATGAAGTATTTAATAATTAGCACATCCATAGATTGGGGCTACCAACACTTCTAACTATAGCGTTTTGTCAAGATGGAGGGAAACTTACACAGAATATACATGTCAACGATAATGTTGTGTCAAGATGGAGGGAAACTTACACAGAATAGACATGTCAACAATAATGTTGTGTCAAGATGGAGGGAAACTTACACAGAATAGACATGTCAACAATAATGTTGTGTCAAGATGGAGGGAAACTTACACAGAATAGACATGTCAACAATAATGTTGTGTCAAGATGGAGGGAAACTTACACAGAATGGACATGTCAACGATAATGTTGTGTCAAGGATGGAGAGAAACTAACACAAAATAGACATGCCATAGACATGTAACAATAGAATTGTGTCAAGATGGAGACTAACTAACATAAAATAGACACGTCAACGATAATGTTGTCAAAATGGAGACTAACATAAAATAAACACGTCAACAATAATGTTGTGTCAAGACGGAGACAAACTAACACAAAATAGACATGTCAACGATAACTGATGTTATAAATGATGGAAATACATATAAGTTATAGACACTGGCATTTAAAAAAAAAAGAATTGTGTCAAGATGGAGACTAACTAACATAAAATAGACACGTCAACGATAATGTTGTCAAAATGGAGACTAACATAAAATAAACACGTCAACAATAATGTTGTGTCAAGACGGAGACAAACTAACACAAAATAGACATGTCAACGATAACTGATGTTATAAATGATGGAAATACATATAAGTTATAGACACTGGCATTTAAAAAAAAAAAACGACACCCAAGAAATAAATGATAAAAGAAAAAAAAACGACAAAAAAAAAAAGCAGTTATCAAGCAACAAGCCAAGATCTCCATTTAGAAAATGTCCCTTATGATATAACACCGTGGGGTTGTAAAGTGTTAAACTTGATAGTACTAGACCACAACGTTTGCATGTGATGTGACCAGAGCTTCTCTCCTCGCTGTTATTACCCTCCTAAATACGGCCAGACACCGTCTTTTATTTCTGTTGGGTAGTCGTGAGAGCATGAGGCTAGTTGGAGTTGAACCGAGAACTACACAAATATTGATGTCCATTTTTATCTGCGATAACCTGGACATGCCAGACGGTTTCACCGACTAATGAAGTGGATTAGTTTAAATAAAGACTTCGACAAGCCAGGCACGGCAGTTAATGTTATACTTTTGTTTATGGCAATGACAGGGGCAGTAACTTACGTATTTAGCATCGCAGCAGAAGATCATTAATGCACAACAGAATAATAAAGGAAGGAAGTTGAAGCTTAGACATTATTCAGTTAATTTGATGGGATTAGGGTTGATTGAAAGGTGAAAAAGTAAACACTGCATAGGTCTGAGCTTGAAAAGCTTAATTTGCTGAATTTTGATTTCAGAATTGGTATATTTATAAACGGTAATGTATAACGTATTGTGGAATGTTACCCATATGTTGATGTGGCACGATAGAGTGAAATGTGCACTTAATCGTAATAGTGTTTGAGATAGATAGATAGATAGAGAAAAAGAGAGAGAGAGAGAGAGAGAGAGAGAGAGAGAGAGATAAGGGGGAAGAGAGATATCGACTGTCAGTTTCCTCTGTAGCAGCCACTGCGTGCGTTTAGTACTGTACTGGCTATAATAAAGTGAGCGTTTGGGTTTGGTTCAATCCCTGTGAACGTATGGTTAAATCCTCGCGTACACAGGTCCAATCCCCATGGTTAAATCCTTGCGAACACAGATCCAATCCCTGTGAACGTATTGTTAAAAACTTGCGAACACAGATCCAATCCCTGTGAACGCGGGTCTATTTCCTGTGAACTTGTGTCAAATATCTGTAACGGAGGTCCAATCCCTGCTTAACGCTCTCAGTGAATCAGCTAAAAAAATATCATCTGGTTCTTTGAAATGGGGAAAGTATTAACAAGAAGGGAGTGCACTGATATGATCACTAGGGCTGTAGAATTGTGGTTATTATTATGTACAATTTGGTTATTATGTGGAAATATATTCGCAATATTTGGAAGAAACAATTTTTTTTTTTTTTTTTTGGGGGGGGGGGGAGGGCATGTAATGAGAAGAAATATATAACAGCTGGAATATATTGTAACAATTTTGGAAATTTGAGGGACGAAGAGATAGAGTGAAACAAAGAGAAAAGATACAAGACAGCTTAAGAGAATAGGGAGTCGCGATACCTCAGTGGCTAGTGAACTGGACTACAAAGGACAAGGGGTAAGGTTCGATCCCTACCGACGGCTTCCGGATTCACCCAGCCTTAAATGGGTACCGGATATTTTATGGAAAAGTAAAGCGGCACGGATGTAATACCGACCATATTACCCCAAAAATCATGTGCTGAAGGTGTGTAAAACTTATGGTCACTAACACCATATTCCATATATGCTACTCGGTGTGACGGGTCACTAACACCATATTCCATATATGCTACTCGGTGTGACGGGTCACTAACACATATTCCATATACGCTACTTGGCTTGACGGGGCTCTTTACTTTACTTAAGAGAATGGCTTAGTAGAAGGTTAACAATAGAAATAATAAATAATTGTCGAGATCGAAAGTTGTAGTGAGACATGATCACCTACGCCAGCAGGCATGGTACTTGATGATGATGGTACTAACAATTATTTTAAGATTGTATACCTAATTCTATCAGATGCGAACACAAAACTCTGAGGTCCTATCTTCACGCTGTATGCATTAAATGGTTATTTATACATTCTTTTAAGGGATTTTTGGGGGAGGGAGTGTGGTTGAGATTAAATGCCGTTGTCCGATCAAATTTAAAAGAAATATAAAGTCTGTCTCTAATGAAATAAACAGTTTTATATTAGTACCTCAAGTACATTCACGGGAGCTACGGGGTTCGGGATCTGTGAGAGATTTGGAAAGCCTTGAAACTACTAATGAACATCATCCGAATGCAATAATGGTAGCCCTATATTTAAGCCACCGGATTTGTTTTCACTTTACAGCGAATATATTATGAGATCAATAGTAGACAAAAAAGGAATTGAAGTTAACGGTCACAACATAAATAATTTGCGATATGCGGATGACACAGTCTTAATGGCAGAGACAGAGAACGAACTACAAGAAATGATAGACATAATAGTAAAAGAAAGCAACAAGAAAGATCTCAGTCTGAATAACAAGAAAACTGAAGTAATGGTTATATCGAAGAAACAATCAGCACCATCATGCAGCATACAAATAAACGAGACAAATCTGAAACAAGTGCAACTCGTCAAATACTTGGGCACAATAATAACATCAGATGGAAGATGCACCACAGAAATAAAAAGCAGAATAGCTCAGGCCAAAATAGCATTTCAGAAAATGAAAATATGTTATGCAACAAATCTATGTCAATAAAATGAGAAAGGGAGTTCATCGGTGCTATATAGAACCAATTCTCACCTATGGAAGCGAATCATGGACAGTAGACAAACAAATGAAAAGACGATTGGAGGCCACAGAGATGGGATTTCTCAGAAGAATGTTGACAGTTCCCTGGACAGATAAAAAGACCAATGAGGAAGTTCTCAAAGAGGCCAACACAAAAAGGGAGCTCTTAAAAAAACATCAGAAAGAAGAAATCAACATTTTTCGGGCGCATCATGAGAAGAGGAAAGTTGGAATACTTGGTTACAACTGGCAAAATAAAAGGAAAAAGAGATCGCGGACGACAAAGAGAGAAAATACTGGATAGCTTGGTGTCATGGCATGGAAAACAGTCAACAACAGAACTGATACGATGCACTGTAGATAGAAGATTGTGGAGGGACATGATCACCTACGCCAACCGGTAAGGCACATGATGATGATATTTAAGCACAAATAAGCACACTGGTAAGTACACTGGTAAGCACACTGGTAAGTACACTGGTAAGTACACTATTAGACTGACCACGTCAGAAATCTGTTTTCTTCGCCACAGAGAGATGAATTACCCGCCCTTTACGTGCCTGCATCTATTCAAACACACACCGCCCATGGCATGCCACCTACATTCCAGAACATCATATCAACCTCTCCCATCCCGACAGACCTCATACATGTTTATAAATAATGTAAGAGATACACTTTTATCTGTTTATTTTCCACCAGCGATGTTGCACTAAATCGAACTGACCCTTGTTGATATTCGTGGTTGGGGTTGTACACTTGTCTCGCCATCTTCTCAACGAACAACGTCTCTGACAAATCTACTTCTCTGTTTGTTACGTTTTGGTTTTCCTGCAGGACAGGATATCCAGCATATAAAATCAGTTTCCCAGTTTACACATTTTGATGAATTCTGCTCAAAGTCCAAGTCAGCTTGTATGTAAGCTCACTAATTCTCGACGGTGTTCTCGTGAGAACTTGACAACAGGCCGTCCATCTTCTTTTTACTATCTTCAGAATATAGCAAGAGCATGGCAATGCCCCTATTCGCCTTCTTTAACAATTAGTGACGTCATCACCCAAACCCCGAACTCTGTCAGCGCCGTTTATTCTTATCGAGAATTTCAAACTTAAAATTACAGAGAGTTAGTTCAATGCAAGAGCGACTAACGCATTATGTTACTATAAGGGAAAAAGTGGGCATTTAAATAGGATCAACATAAAGAAGTACAACAAAATCCTCTACGTTAACTCGTTATTTTAGTGGAGACCAATGTTATTATCTATAATAGGAACGCTTTCGGTGCTGCATACTCGTCATGATGAGTGCCAGTACATGTGTCTATGTCGGCTAGTTTTTATGTACATTTATTACATAAAACTATTAACAACAACAACAATCATAATAATAACAGACAGACATATGTTATTTGTTATTGATCATGTGGATTTCTGTTCTTGTGGTAAATCCAATACATTGTCCTGAAGTGTGTTAACACGATGTAGCTCTCGAACTCCTCATACACTTGACTTCATGTATTAGAACTACCAATACCACCACCAGTTTCCGCTAAGAAATACAGTCAAGTCAGATTCCTATCGGCAAGCGGCGGACATAGGACATTCGCCGCTGGTTAGCTCTGGTGCAAGATGGTGCTCGATTAGAACGGCTAGTTCTCTAAATACGTCAGTGCTGACATTCTTTCTGTGATGATCTTTTATGTGTACAATGACCAATCTATTTTATCTTCTTAAATGTCCTCTCATTATGCAGCAGCTATAGACACAATTTTTTCTGAACTCATTTTTGTTTTGTGCGGATCATTCATGGTGGTTACGAAATAGCAGACATTTCAAGTAAGTTCAGCTACAGAAAGTGACTAAAGTATAATTTATTCATTTATTATCACCCAACTCTCTCGATATAACTCAATCTAATCTTTGTTGCCTGCAGTAGAAGCTTATTTAATTATTGTCCAAACTGCCAAATTGGCCCCATGTCACTGGGTAGAGTTATCTCTCTTTAAACGTATTGGCAATGATTTATAGAAGAGTGCGAGCAACGCGAAACCGCCCAGCGGGATATCACTCATCATCGAGCAAAGAAATAATTACGTTAAATGTATTATCTACCTGGAACTGGACACTTTTATGTTGGACCGTGTCTCTCATGCTGGACGTCTCGAGTATTGATTTATTCCCACGACTAGAAATGTAACCTTTCTTATGTCGTCATTGTTTGTAACAAAATGGGAGCGGCCAAGCCTGTGGGATAGTCGTGCCCATGACTTTGTTGGTGATCACTCGTCTGTGATAAGTCAGTGAACGTCACAGAGATTGAATAAATTAAAGTGTAGATCTCAGCACTGTCTCGAAATTATGTTACAATGGTTCTCTTGCGCCCAATGTTGTAGAGACTGAACGACTGACAGGGCAAGACAGGTAAGCACACTAGACAGACACAAATTGTTTGTTCTTTCTGAAAATGCAGTTTGTTTTCTCCAGTTGAAGCGGATTATTTTTGCGACTGCCTGTGATGCAATATAGGTCTTGTTTTGCTAACAGTAAAAATAGATATAATATTAAGTTTAGCAGGATACAAAAATAATGAAAAAAAATTGGTCCAACAAGGCTGACTTCTTCGTGTAACGTGTAACTTGTTCAATGACTAATGTAAATGTAATTTATAACAAACAAGTAGACATCTGTAAATAGAAACACGCTGTAGATAATAATATAAAAGACTAAATCTAGAAATGTTGTTAAAATGAAGAGGTTAATTTTAAAATGTAGATACAAGCATAAAAGTTCGAATGAAAAATAGTAGTTTCAATTTGTGACACAAGAAAATAATTGAAATAACAGTGCTTGTATACAGTTTGTTTTTTTTTCAACGGAAAAACAGTTTTCAGTTAAGGAAATGTCCAAAAGACACAGAAAAGCACTTGTCATCTAACCCTTCACAAACAATGGACTATAGCGGCTGTAACCTCGTAGTTGTAATCTCGTAGCGAACAAAAGACATTGTTACTGAGAACATCGATTGCTCACTGTGACTACAGCTGGGCAGATAACTGCAATAATGAAAGATGGTGGCCACATCAAAACAAATAACACCAGGGCTAAGCTGAAAATATCAAAATGTTATATCTTTTCAAAATTCATGTATAGTACAAAAACATGGACATTAGACAAGAAAAATAGAACAGAAAATTTAAGCCTTTCAAATGTTGATTTATTGAAAAATATGAAGAATTGGATGGAAAGAAAAGAAAATAAACGATGAAGTCTTGAAACAACTAAAATTGAAAAGAGTACTACTAAAAACAATTTAAACAAGAGAAGTGAAATTTCTGGGGCTTCTTAAAAGGCACAACAGCCTACTAAAAGTAATCTTGGAAGGGAAAATACAAAGTAGAATAGGCAGAGGAAGACCAAGACTAACATGGAGGAGTAACATCAAAAGATAGACTTGTCAGCCTATGACAACCTACCCGATTAAAGCAAGAGACAAAGCGGAATGGCGCTCCATGGTAGCCAACCTTCGATGCGGAGACGGAACTCGATGATGACGATGGTGATGATGGGTGGCTACAATGATATGACAACTGTGACTCGAGATAATTAAGTTAGCTGGCTTCATTGCAGCGGATCTGGCTAGTTATTCAAGGCAGGCAATATGTGCAGAAAAGCACGTGGAATTAACAAATTAATTTAGGGAAAGTAAGAACTATATTTATTTTTTTTAAAATAAATAGTAAACTATAACCTGATTGATTAAATTTAACAATTAACTGAATAATTACATAGCGCCCGGGAAGAAATATATCGATTTTATTGAGTGTGGATGGGGATGTAGACTGCAGAGAATCAAAGAAAGGCACAAAAATTGAAGAAAAGTCACAGCAAAATAAACTGTCACTAAAGAAAGCAAAGAAGAATAAGTAGATCTCAAAAGAAGCTGTTACATTATAAATAGACAAATGTGAATTAATGCAAGTAATAATAAAGAAACAAACGGAATTAAAGGGAAATGTATTACAAGAATAGTAAGCAGACTAAAAGAACAGTGAAAAATAAAGAGAAACAACATCGAAGGAGCATGAAAGCTATCATTCATATTAATATATATATATATATATATATATATATATATATTATCTGCGTGGTAAGCAACGTTTACTGTTTGTCAGAACAAGGTCAGATTAAACAAAGAAAAGACAACTCTACTTGTCAAACCGTTAAACTCACTGAGACTTTGGTCTAGAGACTTTCGAAAGATCTTCGTTGACACTTAAGCAATACCTCAAGTTAAGTAAACAAGTTGGAATTTATTATTATTTTATTCTAAAGAAATCAGACGCGGATAAATGTGAGGGAAATGGAGCATAAAGTAACACGAGCCGCATGACATAAGTCTGGAGCATAAAGTAACACGTGCCGCATGAGATAAGACTGGAGCATAAAGTAACACGAGCCGCATGACATAAGTCTGGAGCATAAAGTAACACGTGCCGCATGAGATAAGACTGGAGCATAAAGTAACACGAGCCGCATGACATAAGTTTGGAGCATAAAGTAACACGAGCCGCATGACATAAGTCTGGAGCATAAAGTAACACGAGCCGCATGAGATAAGTCTGGAGCATAAAGTAACACGTGCCGCATGAGATAAGTCTGGAGCATAAAGTAACACGTGCCGCATGAGATAAGTCTGGAGCATAAAGTAACACGTGCCGCATGAGATAAGTCTGGAGCATAAAGTAACACGAGCCGCATGACATAAGTTTGGAGCATAAAGTAACACGAGCCGCATGACATAAGTCTGGAGCATAAAGTAACACGTGCCGCATGAGATAAGTCTGGAGCATAAAGTAACACGAGCCGCATGAGATAAGTCTGGAGCATAAAGTAACACGAGCCGCATGAGATAAGTCTGTGTAAGAATTATCATGATTAGAACAATAAAAAGCAGACTTCAAGAAAGGCTCATAAAAACTGTGTCAAACACCATGACAGACTCACACCATGTTAGAGAGCTCAATAATTATTGGTGACGGTCCTCTTTGGGTAAAAACTAGACTTTATGTCTCAGTTGACACCGAATGTGTGTAAGAGAGAAATAAAAGAAGATTTGAAAGCAAATAGTGGGAGAAACTCACGAAAACACAACGAAACTAAGCAAAAAAAAACTAAGGAAGAAAAATACTTACAATATTTGCAGTAACCGCACCCAGCTACTTCGTGTAACCTGTCGTCGACTTTCCTAAAACCTTAACATTTTTATGAAGTAACTTCACCACTCTACAATATTTATCTTTCTATTCAAATAAATGACTTCCTCTGCACAGGTGGAGGAGATGTCATATCATCACGTGCACGGAGCGGGTTGTTGCTCCTGATGATATTAGTTCGTAACGGGACTTCCTACCGTTATGACTTTTATTTCCTTGATAATCTTGGTATATTGTAAACCACATAATTTATAAACTTAAATATGGGAAGGAGATAGACAGATTTAATAAGAAATTTCGTTTAAAATTAAAACTTCTTTATATTGTTGTTTTTTTCCCTTGTATAGATAAAGTAAAGCAAAGTACGAGACTTGAATCGGCGTCTAAGCACGCGAGTTTTCACCCATATGTGCTCGGCCGCCTATTCAGAAGTGTTCGGAGACTTCTGAACACTGTCGCTTCAAGTATCGAAACTCACGATGAGAGGCGGCATTCCTCACTTTCCCAGAGTACTACCTAGGTACCCATTTCTGCCAGCGGCTGGGTCGACCGCGGGGATATTTTCTTTTCCAACCTGGAGAACAATTCACACTGCTTCCAACGGGAACCTAACACACACGGGTTGTCCGAACGTCGGTAGCCCAGTCGGGTGGTTTTCCCAACTAGGCTACCCAAGACCCCGAGACAAATAATAATAAATGAATATTATTATAGAGGGAAACTTCCGAGGCGATAATCAGTGAATCAATTCAGAGGAAGAGGTATGTTTACAGCACTCGGAAAAATGGCAAATAATCAACAACAGAAAACAAAATATGGACCAAGGCAGGATTGAACCCGTACTCAGTGGCACAGCGCCTTGCCACGACAAGCCAAACGCTTAGGAACTCTAGCTGAGTGGCAGTGTTCCCTAGCGTTTGGCTTTTCGTGGCAAGGCGCTGTGCCACTGAGTACGGGTTCAATCCTGCTTGGTCCATATTTTTTTCTGTTGTTGATTATTTGTCATTTTTTCCGAGTGCTGTAAACATACCTCTTCCTCTGAATTGATTCTACCCAAGACCCCCTAGGTTCTCACATACTCTGAAGTTGACATACCAATCTATTCACCAAAGCACCTTGATTGTTGCTTTTCAGCAAAATTCAGCATGACCTTCATTTTTTTTTCTTTAATTTTTAAGTGATAACTTTTTTTAAAAATTATACAGTTATCGCCGTTGTATATCGTTAGCCCCATTGCCGTTGCTGCTTAGTCCGTGTCTTACACCGTGTAAACATTGCACACAAATATGGAACAATTATCTGTCAAGTGAAACTTTTACAAAACTCAAATTAAACAGGATACACACAGAGATTTGTAACAAAGAAAAAAAAAATAAAAGTTAACATTTATAAAAGTAACGAAGATTGAAATGTTAACAACTAACCAAAGTCAGGGTTCCTGGAAAGAAAATTGACGTTTATAAACACCCGCGTTAAATGCTCATAGGAAGAGAGAGAAAGAGGAGAGAGAGAGAGAGAGAGAGAGAGAGAGAGAGAGAGTTAGAGAGAGAGAGAGAGAACACTCATTAAAAATGTCAACGTAACCAAAGGTCAAGATGCTTCTATATATTTATCCAGCTTCCAGGTTTCTTCTTCTGGTCTGTGTCATGTCCTCTTTTGGCTCAGACGATGCCACGAAGAACAGGAAAGGGGTGTGGGGGTTAGATAGATGCATTCCTGGCAAGGCTCTGTGGTTTCCTTTGTTTACTTTGTGTTACGTTGAATAATTTTGGTTGATACAACTTTTTGAATGTCTTAATTGCCTTCTTTTGTTTGGTAACTTAGTTTGAGTTTATTTCATCAAGTTACTAATGCTTGTTACATCGGGCAGCTACATCATCAAGTTACTAACGCTTGTTACTGGATGATGTATTATCAATTTGCAAATGCTTGTTACGCCGGGATGCTGTATCATCAAGTTACTAACGCTTCTTACCGGATGCTGTATTATCAATTTGCAAATGCTTGTTACGCCGGGATGCTGTATCATCAAGTTACTAACGCTTGTTACATCGGGAAGCTACATCATCAACATATCAACTTTCTAATGCTTGTTACGCCGGGATGCTGTATCATCAAGTTACTAACGCTTGTTACCGGATGCTGTATCATCAAGTTACTAATGCTTGTTACATCGGGCAGCTACATCATCAAGTTACTAACGCTTGTTACTGGATGATGTATCATCAAGTTACTAACGCTTCTTACCGGATGCTGTATTATCAATTTGCAAATGCTTGTTACGCCGGGATGCTGTATCATGAAGTTACTAATGCTTGTTACACCGGGATACTGTATCATCAAGTTACTAACGCTTGTTATATCGGGCAGCTACATCATCAAGTTACTAACGCATGTTACGCCGGAATACTACATCATCAAGTTACTATAACCTGTTACGCCGGGATGCTACATCATCAAGTTACTAACGCCTGTTACGCCGGGATGCTACATCATCAAGTTACTAACGCCTCTTACGTCGGGATGCTGTATCATCAAGTTACTAACGCCTGTTACGCCGGGATACTGTATCATCAAGTTAATAACGCCTGTTACGCCGGATGCTGTATCATCAAGTTACTAACGCCTGTTACGCCGGGATGCTGTATCATCAAGTTACTAACGCCTGTTACGCCGGGATACTGTATCATCAAGTTACTAACGCCTCTTACGTCGGGATGCTGTATCATCAAGTTACTAACGCCTGTTACGCCGGGATACTGTATCATCAAGTTAATAACGCCTGTTACGCCGGGATGCTGTATCATCAAGTTACTAACGCCTGTTACGCCGGGATACCGTATCATCAAGTTACTAACGCCTGTTACGCCGGGATGCTGTATCATCAAGTTACTAACGCCTGTTACGCCGGGATACTGTATCATCAAGTTACTAACGCCTGTTATGCCGGGATGCTACATCATCAAGTTACTAACGCCTCTTACGTCGGGATGCTGTATCATCAAGTTACTAACGCCTGTTACGCCGGGATACTGTATCATCAAGTTAATAACGCCTGTTACGCCGGGATGCTGTATCATCAAGTTACTAACGCCTGTTACGCCGGGATACTGTATCATCAAGTTACTAACGCCTGTTACGCCGGGATGCTATATCATCAAGTTACTAACGCCTGTTACGCCGGGATACCGTATCATCAAGTTACTAACGCCTGTTACGCCGGGATGCTGTATCATCAAGTTACTAACGCCTGTTACGCCAGGATACCGTATCATCAAGTTACTAACGCCTGTTACGCCGGATGCTGTATCATCAAGTTACTAACGCCTGTTACGCCAGGATACCGTATCATCAAGTTACTAACGCCTGTTACGCCGGGATGCTGTATCATCAAGTTACTAACGCCTGTTACGCCGGGATACCGTATCATCAAGTTACTAACGCCTGTTACGCCGGGATGCTGTATCATCAAGTTACTAACGCCTGTTACGCCGGGATGCTGTATCATCAAGTTACTAACGCCTGTTACGCCGGGATGCTGTATCATCAAGTTACTAACGCCTGTTACGCCGGGATGCTGTATCATCAAGTTACTAACGCCAGCTTTGATGTGATACGTAGATGTTATGGTTACGGAAGGCCTCGGTATCACTGCAAACGAATTAAAATCCATAACTGCTCAACCGCCCGTGCCAGTGGAATCATCCGAATTACTATCTCATTTCCCCGAACAAAGAGAGGTAGCTGCAGTCCCCATCATAGCAGTCTCAGCACACTCCAAAAGACATAAGGTGAAACCGCACAGAAAGTGAACACAGCCATCTGTTCCCCGTCATACGTTATCATCATCCACCGTAAGCAATCTATGTAGATGTTATTGCTACTAGAATGTTATCACTTAAAAAACGTAGATAACAAATATTTAAACTCTTGAATATCTATATCACAATACCCTTCACCCCCGCCCCACACAAAAGAAATAGCTCTCTCTCTCTCTCTCTCTCTCTCTCTCTCTCTCTCTCTCTTTCTCTCTTTCTCTACAACTTCTCTTATCCTTTTGTGTTTAACAGCGTAAAGGAGGAATTGAGTGCTCGAGACCAAATTCTGCGATTTGTTTAATATAATGAGTTCATTCACACCCATGGCTCTTTCAATCGTTTTCGAGGAAATTTGTTTTTCTTCTGTGCACAATTAAAATTAGATGTAAATTTAGATGACTTCACCTTGAGTGAAATAGAAATCACCTTAAAGCTAATGACCAATAACAAGGCTGCTGGAGAGGATAAGTTAACAGCTGAGATCCTCAAGGCAATTGATAGCCATAATTAATACATCTCCAAAAAATGTTCAACATCATTTGGAAAACAGAGAAGACGCCTCATAAATGGAAAAAAGGAATCATTGTTAAGATCCCAAAAAAGGGCAATCTTAGAGATTGTAACAACTGGAGAGGCGTGACACTTTGTCAGTTGCCTCAAAGTTATTCTGTAAAATCATCCTAAATAGAATAAAGGATTCAATAGATACAGTAATGCGTGAAGAACAGGCTGGTTTAGAAAAGGGAGAAGCTGTCTTGACCACATTTTCACTCTACGACTTATATTGGAGGAACATATTGAAAAGCAAAAACCTTTTGTACTTAACTTCATCGACTTCAAAAAAGCATTTGATAGTATTCATAGAGATTCTTTGTGGAAAATTCTGAAGCAATATGGTTTACCATCAAAAATCATAAATATTATCAAAGACATGTATGATGGTTACACATGTGCAGTTCGAACAGAGGAAGGACTGAGCGAATGTTTCCCAATAGAAACTGGGGTTAAACAAGGATGTATTTTATCGCCCTTGTTATTTGGAATTGTTATGGACTTCATAATGAAGAAATGCTGCACTGGTAATAAAGGCATCGAATGGATACAAGGAGACCATTTGGAGGACCTCGACTTTGCTGATGACATAGTTCTCATCAGCAGTCAGATAAAAACGATGCAGGAAAACACAAATGAACTATCATCAATAGCCAGCAAAATTGGGCTTGAGGTCAATCATGAAAAGACTAAAGTCATGAAAAGTTTAATTCCAACAAGTGACAAAATATACATGGAAAACAAACCAGTAGAAGAGATCGATCACTTTATCTATCTTGGAAGTCACATTGATCGAGAAGGGGATACGAGCAAAGAAATTAGAATCAGACTGGCTAAAGCAGCAATGTCTTTCAGAAGCCTTGAAAAGTTGTGGAAATCAAAACTCATTAGCACAAACACAAAACTTAGGCTATTCAAATCAAATGTACTATCAACCCTTACGTATGCGTGTGAAAGCTGGAAAGCAACAAGAGATATAGAAACAAAGTTGAACGCATTCGAAAATAAATGTCTAAGGAAAATACTTGGTATAGAATGGAACGAATTCAAAACAAACGAGGAAATTAGAGAAATCGCCAATCAACCACTAATATCTTCAGTAATAAAGAAAAGACGATGGTCATACGTTGGACATGTGATGAGAAGAGATAATAATCGAATAGCGAAGCAAGCCCTCATATGGGAAACAACAGGTAAAAGAAAAAGAGGAAGACCCAGGGAGACACTGAGAAGAACATTGATGAGAGAGGCAAGAGCAGCAGGAATCGGCTCCCTCAATGAGATAGAACTGCTTGCACAGAACAGAGACAGATGGCGAGATTTAATAAAATATCTTTAAAAGAAAACTGCTAGAACAAAAATTCATATAGGAGAAGGTGTATCTTGGTCTACGCCCTATGGGCCGGTTACGGCTCGAAAGGTCAATAGATAGATAGACAATTAAAATATAAAGAAAGAAGGTTTAACCGATTTCACAGGAAGAATCAAACACATAAATAATTGTCAAATTACGCAATAGCTAAATACACGAGATGCGCTAGATATCGGACATCAAACATGCTGTTTTTATTTCACCAAAGTCCGACGTTAATTTGTTCCAGCTCTAGATATTAATGCGAACACAAATCTGGTGATTTATATTTCTGGAGCAGCTATCACTGACAGATGCTGAAAGAAGGACGGAATTCGTATTTTATAATGAGGGAGAGTGCGATCGCTTTTTGTGGTCCAAATTCTAATTCAGTCATCCCATAATTATTCCATACAAGCAGTTAAAGGGATTGCCATCAATCGAAATGAAAATGTCGTAAGAAAAAGTAAATTAATAACAATCTTCTAAACTCGATATTAAAGAACTTTCACAAGTTAACAAATGGCATTGCCTGAATTGAAAATAAAACATCAATTAACATTAAAAAAAAAAAAAATGTTGATAAAAGTAAAAGTAGTACCCCCCGTCACGCCAAGTGGCGGCGTATAGGGAAATATGGTGTTAGTGACCCTATATTTTACAGACCTTCAGCACATGATTTTTGGGGTAATGTGGTCGGTATTACGCCCGTGCTGCTTTACTTTCCCAGAAAAAATCCGGTACCCATTTAAGGCTGGGTGAACCCGGAGCCGTCGGTTGGGATCGAACCCTACCCCTTGTCCGTAGTAGTCCAGTTCACTAACCACTGAGCTATCGCGGCTCCCACTAATTTTTAGGGAATTAGTAAAACCCAGGTGTCCTCGCCAGGTACGAACCCGGCTGTTGCCGTGGTAAGCCAACCGCCTATCGATTGCGCTAACCGGACACCCATGTTGATAAAAGCTCAAAGAAAATACAAACTACTAAATACATAAAACATACAGCAGTAATGTGAGTACACACATATAGTTAGGGCTAAAGGGAAATAGTATAATAGTAACGAAGTAAATGAGATATTTAATTAACTGAAGTGTTTATTTGGAGTCACCCGTCTTCTAAAATAAAAGGAAGGAAATGGAAGTTTGACGACTTGGCGTAATGTTGACCATCTGTGCCATAAATGTCCCGATGGCCATAGAACAACCTGGGAATTAACGATGTGTTCTACTTCAGAGTGTGACTTGCTCCAATGACATTTTGCATCGGAGTAATAATTCACAGCAATGCCAAAATATGAATGTTAATCTTTGCAAGTACCGTGACAGTTTTTGACCTTTCAGAAATGGAGCGATCTGTGAGAACGATGGACTAGCAAAACATTACTGAACTATGCCAGAAAAACAAATGACAAGATTTCTTTATTAAAATTTGACATCAACATCATCTTCGAGATAGTCTCCTCGGAAACGAAGCAGCGATCTCAGCGCTCGGGGAAGTCTTTTATCTCCTGGTTGTCCTAAGCCTTCTGCGATCCCATTATGTTGTCATCAACGGTGTCAAAGTGATATCTCTTCGGCTTCATTTTTAGTTTAGGGAACAGTGCGAGGTTACATGGGAGGAGGGGGGGGGGATGAAACACTAGGTCTGATGAATACAGAGGGTGGACGACCACGGGCATATTTATATTTTTTTAATATAAAAAATGACGCTATCCTTAATGTGGGGTGATCCAAACAAGTTGTCGTGATGGAACAGCTATTTTGTGTTTGCGCAAGCTCTTCTATTTCTCGTCACACGTTTTCTCGCTAGCGCCTCAAATCGCAAAAATAGAATTCAGAAATTCAAAGTGAACAATGTTCTTGATGTCGACAGAAAAAAAAAAAACTCAGCAAATTGCACCGGGTCAGCCTTCTTTGGTCATGTTGACTACGATCTCTTCCACTGCAACGACTGATGTTTTGACTCCAGGTTGTATCTATAAATACAACTTCCATTGTCCGTGTGATGATCCTAGGGGAGAACGTTCAGCTGTCATGACACAACTCAAGGCACACGACAAAACAGCTCTGTTGTTGATCGAGTATCAAGTACCTGGGGACAAGCTTTGCAGCAACGAGATGCATGTATAAGCTTTCTTGTACCTCCCTGGCACACTCTATAACTGATTCAAACCATCTTAGAGAGCGGAAGAATTGTTTGGTGACGGTCCTCATTGATTACGTCACGAATTCTTCCACTTTTTCTGACATTTTTCTGGTGATAAGACGCTGTGGGCACTCGTCACCTTGAAACAGACACTCAACTGGCCTTGAAACAGACACTCAACTGGCCTTGAAACAGACACTCAACTGGCCTTAAAACAGACACTCAACTGGCCTTGAAACAGACACTCAACTGGCCTTGAAACAGACACTCAACTGGCCTTGAAACAGACACTCAACTGGCCTTGAAACAGACACTCAACTGGCCTTGAAACAGACACTCAACTGGCCTTGAAACAGACACTCAACTGGCCTTGAAACAGACACTCAACTGGCCTTGAAACAGACACTCAACTGGCCTTGAAACAGACACTCAACTGGCCTTGAAACAGACACTCAACTGGCCTTGAAACAGACACTCAACTGGCCTTGAAACAGACACTCAACTGGCCTTGAAACAGACACTCAACTGGCCTTGAAACAGACACTCAACTGGCCTTGAAACAGACACTCAACTGGCCTTGAAACAGACACTCAACTGGCCTTGAAACAGACACTCAACTGGCCTTGAAACAGACACTCAACTGGCCTTGAAACAGACACTCAACTGGCCTTGAAACAGACACTCAACTGGCCTTGAAACAGACACTCAACTGGCCTTGAAACAGACACTCAACTGGCCTTGAAACAGACACTCAACTGGCCTTGAAACAGACACTCAACTGGCCTTGAAACAGACACTCAACTGGCCTTGAAACAGACACTCAACTGGCCTTGAAACAGACACTCAACTGGCCTTGAAACAGACACTCAACTGGCCTTGAAACAGACACTCAACTGGCCTTGAAACAGACACTCAACTGGCCTTGAAACAGACACTCAACTGGCCTTGAAACAGACACTCAACTGGCCTTGAAACAGACACTCAACTGGCCTTGAAACAGACACTCAACTGGCCTTGAAACAGACACTCAACTGGCCTTGAAACAGACACTCAACTGGCCTTGAAACAGACACTCAACTGGCCTTGAAACAGACACTCAACTGGCCTTGAAACAGACACTCAACTGGCCTTGAAACAGACACTCAACTGGCCTTGAAACAGACACTCAACTGGCCTTGAAACAGACACTCAACTGGCCTTGAAACAGACACTCAACTGGCCTTGAAACAGACACTCAACTGGCCTTGAAACAGACACTCAACTGGCCTTGAAACAGACACTCAACTGGCCTTGAAACAGACACTCAACTGGCCTTGAAACAGACACTCAACTGGCCTTGAAACAGACACTCAACTGGCCTTGAAACAGACACTCAACTGGCCTTGAAACAGACACTCAACTGGCCTTGAAACAGACACTCAACTGGCCTTGAAACAGACACTCAACTGGCCTTAAAACAGACACTCAACTGGCCTTGAAACAGACACTCAACTGGCCTTGAAACAGACACTCAACTGGCCTTGAAACAGACACTCAACTGGCCTTGAAACAGACACTCAACTGGCCTTAAAACAGACACTCAACTGGCCTTGAAACAGACACTCAACTGGCCTTGAAACAGACACTCAACTGGCCTTGAAACAGACACTCAACTGGCCTTAAAACAGACACTCAACTGGCCTTAAAACAGACACTCAACTGGCCTTGAAACAGACACTCAACTGGCCTTGAAACAGACACTGAACTGGCCTTAAAACAGACACTCAACTGGCCTTGAAACAGACACTCAACTGGCCTTAAAACAGACACTCAACTGGCCTTAAAACAGACACTCAACTGGCCTTGAAACAGACACTCAACTGGCCTTGAAACAGACACTCAACTGGCCTTGAAACAGACACTCAACTGGCATTGAAACATGCATACCAGGCATAGACCTCTGTTCGATCTAAAGAATGTTCACCAAAGTTCGAGGATCATCACGGCAGCAGATTTGCCAAGCAACAAAAGAATTTGCTTCAAACACGTTTTGCTCAAATGTCTTGAACTTGTCAACAATCGCACTAATCGCAGAGCGATCCATAGGCAATGTAGGAAAATGGCGCGCAGAAGCTCACCACGAGTAGGCAACAAGATGTCACGTGCGCACACTTGACAACATTGACTTCAGATTTTCGTCGGATTATGTCAAGTTGTTAGGTCACTGTAATCACAATTCGTGAACTTTATGAAAGCCTCACGTGAACTCTTTGATATCTCAAAGAGAGGGTGCTACACATTATTCTGCTGCGTTCGTTTTTAGACGTTAATCTGAACAAGTTAAAAGAAAGCATTGGTCAGCACTACATGGACGACATCTCCGCACAGCTTGTCCAGATATAGTTCTGATGATGACCACAAGAGTCTTCTCTGTTCATCAAATGTTGAGCGCCTCTGTTGTTGGACATTTTGCCTTTGTTGCTACATTCAGTCTACTTTCCTATCGTTAGAAAAGAATCAGTTCACTCATTATTGTCTTGTGAGTATAGTGTTAGTAACCATATGTTGCAATTATCAACGGTGCATTCTTGGAGTAATGTGGTCGACAGCACGTCCGACTGCCTTTACTTCCCTAAAAGAATCGTGGTACCTATTTTTAGATGCTAGGGTTCTACCGGATCCTTGTCATTCCGGAAAAAAATTACACTCTTCTGGGAATTAAACCCGGACCCTTTTGATTAGAAAGCGAGTGCACGACAACTCTGCCACCAAAAGCCCTATCCCTGATGTGTGAACAAGGATGCGATTTCATTTTAAAGTAGTCGGTTTGGGATACACAAATTGTTACTTGGAATCATTCCATGTTTCAAACCAATATCAATTTATTAGACATGCACATATTGCAACGACCTGGAAGTAAATAAGTCTACAAGATGTGGCTAAAAGAAGGATTTAGAAACAGCTCCTGGTGTGATGAGGGGGAACAATCTTTAAAAATATTTTAAAATTCCAGTGGGCAAGGTGAGACCACCCAAATAGAAAATATAGAAGATAGATGAGGTTATCCTTCCGGCAGCCTACAGTCAACAATAATTTGACACAATTTATATTACAGATGTTGGAAGAGATCGATGTACACATGGGAACAGAGACGTACTGAACGTTTCTTGTAGAAAAATCAGACATGCAGTAGAGATAGAAGTAACATACGGCAGGCAGTGCTCTTGTTTCTCACCAGGAACGAGGTTTCTTGGTGTCATGCTTAAGCGATGGTAGTCTACTTTAGATTAATAAATGTGGTGGTCACGAACACAAGTAGTGTATGAGAACAACCATTTCAAGCTTCTTAGTATTTAGGAATAATGGTGTTGATGTCCATATTGATTGATTCATTGATTATTCTTTTGGGCCGCATGCGGCGCATGGGGCTGAAGTCATAGGGTTCCATGTCAGACGGTCAGTCACAATCTGTTATAGTTCTTGATTGTTTCCTCGACCCACAGCTATGCTCTCTTTCATGATGGTTCGGTGTCCATATATATACCTTTTTAACCGTCGGCACATTGTGTTGTCAGCGTTAAATCGGTGATGTCTTTCTTTTCTACATAAAAGTCAAGTACGCATTTAAGAATGAGCAAAACTGAAGCCCTTGGTCGAGATTAAACTCGTCCGTTTGTCTTCATTAGACAAGTTCTATAGACAAGCTATACAAACAAGGAAAAAGGGAACAGTTGCAGCCTGACAATATACATATAGAGTTGATAATGGCATTAGATGATTTTGGCATTGAGTGATCAGACATATGCAACGATATATACCATCCAGAGCACATAGCAAATGAACTAAAAGCATCAGCTTTCATTGCATTGCCTAAAAAGTATGGTGCAGTTGAATGCGGTGATTTTAGAACAATAAGCCTAATGAACCATTTAACAAAAATCTTGCTAAGAGTTATACAAGGAAGGACACAGAATAAAATCAATATTGAATAAGAACAACAACAATTTGGTTTTAGAAAAATCAATGGGACAAAAATGCGTCATATTCTGCATGAGGACATTAATCAAAAAGTACACAGAAATATTAAATCAATATATTCCTGCTTCACAGACTACACCAAAGTTTTTCATAGAATACACCATAAACAACATATAGACTGTTTAAAACATATACAGTCATCCCTCGCTACTTCGCGGTTCATTTATCGCGATCTCAGTACATGGCGGATTGTTCAAAAATTCAAAATTGAGGAATTACTATTTTAAAAAAAAAAAACATTATTTAATGTATGTTATTTATGCTATTAATATTTTATTTACATGTTTGAAACTATTCTTTAATGTTCTAATGATAACATATGCACTTATATGGTTTCATATACACTTATTGATATTATACACACACACAAAAATGTACGTATGTTAAAAATGAGAGGGTGACACTACTTCGCGGTTTTTCACTTATCGCGGCCGGTCATGGTCCCTATTAACCGCGATAACCTGAGGGATTACTGTACATCTAAATAAATCAGACCTACTATTAATATGCAATTTATACTGTGAGCAAACAGCAATAAGATATAACAGAGAGAACTCTACACCCATTGATATAAAAAAAAGAGGAGTAAGACAGAGATCTGCATGAGAACATTAATCGAAAAATACACAGAAGTAAACAAACCAATATAAATGCCTGCTTCATAGACTACACCAAAGCTTTTGATAGAGTACACCACAAACAACTTATAGAATGCCTAAAAGAGATACATCTAGATGACATGGATATACGACTAATATGCAATCTATACTGGGAGCAAACAGCAATAATAAAATATAACAAAGAGTTCTCTACACCCATTGATATAAAAAGAGGAGTAAGACAAGGATGCATCCTATCACCAAGCTTGTTCAATCTATACACTGAGCAAATCTTTAAAAACATCATAGAGATGCCAGGCCTACAAATTAATGGAAAGATAATCAATAACCTAAGATATGCTGACGATACTGTACTACTAGCAGAAAATCCTAAAGACCTACAACAATTACTTAATGAAATAAACACGACAAGCAAAAAATATGGACTAGATATGAATATCAAAAAGACTAAAACTATGATCATAAACAAAGAAAATACTCAAAACCCACAAGTGGATATCAAAATTGAAGGAATAGACCTTGAGACAGTTCAGAACTATAACTACCTTGGACATACTATAACCAGTGATGGAAAATGTACAACTGAAATAAACAAAAGAATAGGAATGGCAAAAAGTAATTTTAATGTCATGAAGGACATACTAACATCAAAACAAATAACACCAGAGCTAAAACTAAGAATAGCAAAATGTTACATCTTCTCAATATTCCTATATGGTGCTGAAACATGGACATTAGACAAGAAAACAGAACAGAGAATTGAAGCCTTTGAAATGTGGATATATAGAAGAATAGGTAGAATTGGATGGAAGGAAAAGAAAACAAATGACAAAGTCTTAAAACAACTAAAAATGAAAAGAGAACTTCTGAACACAATTAGAACAAGACAAATGCGATTCTTAGGCCATGTTAAAAGACACAACAGCCTACTGAAAGTGATCCTGGAGGGGAAAATACAAGGTAAAAGAGGCAGAGGCAGACCAAGATTAACATGGACGAGTAACATCAAAAGATGGACAAATCAACCGATGACAACCTGCAACATCAAAGCAAGAGATAGAGCAAAATGGCGCTCCATGGTAGCCAACCTTCGTTGCGGAGACGGCACTCAATGATGATGAAGACAGAGATGCATCCTATCACCAAGCTTGTTCAATCTATACACTGAACAAATCTTTAAAAATATCGCAGAGATACCAGGCCTGAACATTAATGGAAAGATAATCAATAAACTAATATATGCTAATAATGCTATTTTACTAGCAGAAAATTCTAAAGATCCACACCAATTACATCATGAAATAAACACAAGCAAAAAATATGGATTAGATATGATTATCAAAAAGACTAAAACTATGTTCATAAACAGTGGAAATACTCAAAACCTACAAGTGGATATCAAAATTGAAGGAATAGACCTGGAGACAGTTCAGAGCTTCAACTACCTTGGACATACTACAACCAGTGATGGAAAATGTAAAACTAAAATAAACAAAAGAATAGGAATGGCAAAAAGTAATTTTAATATCATGAAAAATATACTGAATCAAAAACAAATAACATCCGAGCTAAAACTAAGAATAGCAAAATGTTATGTCTTATCAACATTCCTGGAACATTCCAAAAACATCGACATCAGTATTAAAAAAAAAACGGAACAGTAAGTTGAAGCCTTTGATATGTGGATTTATAGATGAATCTGAAGAAATGGTTGGAAAGAAAAGAAAACAAACGATGAAGTCTTAAAACAACTAAACATGAAAAGAGAACTACTAAATACAATTCAAACAAGACAAGTTAGACCATTGGGGGCACGTTAAAAGACACAGCAGCCTACTAAAAGTAATATTGAACGGGAAAATACAAGGTAAAAGAGACAGAGCCAGGCAAAGACTAACATGGACGAGTAACATCAAAAGATGGACACGTCAGCCTATGACAACCTGCACCACCAAAGCAACAGACAGAGGCAGACCAAGACAAACATGGACGAGTAGCATCAAAAGATGGACAAGTCAGCCTATGACAACCTGCACCATCAAAGCAAGAGACAGAGCGGAAAAACGCTCCATGATAGCCAACCTTCGATGCGGAGACGGCACTCAAAGATGATGGGAGAAGTACACTAACGACAACTTTACAAGCGAGTAAGTAAAAGGGCAATTTAATCAAATATGCATTTTAAAAACCTATAAAGTCAAGTTTGACACTGATATTATCCCAGCGACACTTGTCAATGAAATCTTGTCCAAGTCACTAAAGGGTGACTGTTTTTTTTTCAGATTGTATCTATTTCGTGTTTGGAAACAAATTATTTGAAAAAGTAAAAGATATGCGTTATGAAGATACGCCAATGAATATCCAAAGACAAGATTCAATAAAAATTCGCTCGAAATAGGGGAAATAACATCTGGTAAGTCAACCCGCAAAAAAATCATTTCCTGTTTCAAAACTTGAGTTAATTAATTGGATAAATAAAATAGTGAAGAAATAAAAAATAGGAATTGTTTGTACAATAGTAAAAGATACTTTCAGAAATGAAAAAAAAAGGTTTGATTAGGAAAAAATAAATATTAACAGCCTCCAAATGTAAAAGTCGATCGCGTTCGACTGCTCATTTTAAATAAGAGAAAACGTCATTCAAAAACACAATTATTTTCATTAAGGCAAGGGATGTATATAATATATTATGGTATTTTTAAAAATACGACATTTTTTTCTCAACTTTTATTTTCATGTTATGTATGTTTAGAATAGATGTTCATTATAAGCATGATATAAACATTATAAGCATGATATAAATATTATAAGCATGATATAAACATTATAAGCATGAAATAAACATTATAAGCATGAAATAAACATTATAAGCATGAAATAAACAATATAAGCATGAAATAAACATTATAAGCATGAAATAAACATTATAAGCATGATATAAACATTATAAGCATGAAATAAACATTATAAGCATGATATAAACATTATAAGCATGAAATGGTTGGTTGCGTTCGCCCGATGACTAAAGTATACTAGAGTATCGTGGTAATCTAGAATATTGATCTTCATCATCCGCCCTTACAAGGACGTAGTGGACGTGACTGCGTTGTGTTGTGGTTTGCAGTATAACTGTTATATTTGCGCCTTTCGGCCCAACACATCCGACTTCAGCACGACATTTTTGAATACCGGGTTGTCTTCCCACTTCGATCCCTGCACGCTTGGCCAGACTAGACAAGTTAGTCTGTTACTGGAGGCACCGCGGAGAGATGGAGCAGGGTCTGGATGGTTTTGGTTTACCGATCCTGGCGCCAGCCATCAGCTGTGTGTCGCTGACAACTTCCAGCTCTGGTGCTGGGAGGTGCGATAAGCATGAAATAAACTTCAATCTAACATCATCATCATCATGTACCCTGTCGGTTGGCGTAGGCGATCATGTCCCTTCACAATCTTCTATCTACAGTGCATCGTATCAGTTCTGTTGTTGACTGTTTTCCATGCCATGACACCAAGCTATCCAGTATTTTCTCTCTTTGTCGTCCGCGATCTCTCTTTCCTTTTATTTTGCCAGTTGTAACCAAGTATTCCAACTTTCCTCTTCTCATGATGTGCCCGAAAAATGTTGATTGCTTCTTTCTGATGTTTTTTAAGAGCTCCCTTTTTGTGTTGGCCTCTTTGAGAACTTCCTCATTGGTCTTTTTATCTGTCCAGGGAACTTTCAACATTTTTCTGAGAAATCCCATCTCTGTGGCCTCTAACCGTCTTTTCATTTGTTTGTCTACTGTCCATGATTCGCTTCCATAGGTCAGAATTGGTTCTATATAGCACTGATGAACTCTCTTTCTAATTTTTATTGACATAGATTTGTTGCATAAGATATTTTTCATTTTCTGAAATGCTATTTTGGCCTGAGCTATTCTGCTTTTTATTTCTGTGGTGCATCTCCCATCTGATGTTCACTCGATCTGATGATCAATCAAACATAGCCTCTTTGAAGGTATTCATATTTTTGTAAACAAAATGCCTACAGTTCTGACAGTCTCAATAACATGTGAAAATCTCAGATGAAACATGACATATGTAAAGCTGTATCATTTTTTGTAGGGAGTCGGTAACGATAAGTACGATATTGTTCTAAAGTAATGTTTTTGTTTGTTTTTGTATGTGGTTTGGGCTTCTTGTTTTTCGTTGCGATTGAGGAGGGTCTTAATCCAGAGGTCAGTTGCAGGTCACAAAACGATTCTTATTTTCTTTTTTATTGTTCGTCCGTTACGTGGACGCAAATGCGTTGTATCGCTATTTCGGTAGTAGCCTCCGTCAGTAATAGTCGACTGTGGATTTGGCAGCGCAAGAGTTTACGGTAAAGTTGCAATACGCATGTTGGCCCAACACACCTGTCTTCGGCATCTGGTACAAGTGCCTAGCAATTTGTGCTCGACACACCTGTCTTCGGCATCTGGTACAAGTGCCTAGCAATTTGTGCCCGACACACCTGTCTTCGGCATCTGGTACAAGTGCCTAGCAATTTGTGCCCGACACACCTGTCTTCGACATAGGTAGAATTACTCAACCATGTGTGCCCGAGCAGTGGCCTACTTTTTTCTACTTTTAACTGTCAAGGGTTTTTAACGTGCGCGAGTGCACACGGGACTTCCTGTTTTTCGCCTTTATCCGAGAGGACTAGTAAGACATTAGTGGACATCGAATCCCACTACCCAGAGACCATGGGAGAGTAAAGTCATGGGAAATCACGAATTTGAAGTGAAAAATTATCATCGTCTGTGACGGGATTCGAAACTATACCTTCCTGTAAGGCAGTGCGACGTTCTACCCTTGACTTAATCCCCTTGTTAGCCCTGAACTATGAGCTCTTTACAGCTTAATGCCTCTCGCATGAAGGCGCGGGTCCTTCTCAGTTGTACAGCTGCAGGGTACAGTGTGCTATTGATGGATGGAAGTAGTGGGAGTAACATGCTCCGTCGGTTTTGTAAATGGGGACAGTGTAGTAGCAGGTGATCTACTGTCTCAGATTGTTGACGGCAGTGTCTGCAGAACGTCCTACCCTTAGAACACACAGTTCCTCATAAAATAAGTGAAAGTAGATGTATAACTGTGCAGTATATTATATATATATATAATATCTACATCTGAAAAAAGTGATTTTATTGTATAGCTGAATTTATTGTGAGACTATACAATATTGTTTATAGTCTAAGATGGTCGTCATTTCTTTAGCATTAGGATCATTACTTTTAAATATTTTTCTTTTTGCAATCTCCCAGTGATTACCGTAATTTAGTTTTCGCCATTAAAAAATGTTAAATTGGCGTAGAAGCGTTGTGTTGTCGTTTATAGCAAACTGACATATTTTGCGTCTTTCGGTGCGGCACATCTGACTTCAGCAAGGCAATTTTCAGAACCTGGTTGCCTTCCCTCTTTCAGGCGCCAGTCTTATTAACCTGTTTACAGGCTTGCCACACTGAATCGTTGTTTGATCTTGGTCAACTCTGGTTCATTGATCCTGACACCAGAAGTCAACCATGTTCGCTGGTAGCTTCAGCCCATCAACTCTGGTTCATTGATCCTGACACCAGAAGTCAACCATGATCGCTGGTAGCTTCAGCCCATCAACTCTGGTTCATTGATCCTGACACCAGAAGTCAACCATGATCGCTGGTAGCTTCAGCCCATCAACTCTGGTTCATTGATCCTGACACCAGAAGTCAACCATGATCGCTGGTAGCTTCAGCCCATCAACTCTGGTTCATTGATCCTGACACCAGAAGTCAACCATGATCGCTGGTAGCTTCAGCCCATCAACTCTGGTTCATTGATCCTGACACCAGAAGTCAACCATGATCGCTGGTAGCTTCAGCCCATCAACTCTGGTTCATTGATCCTGACACCAGAAGTCAACCATGATCGCTGGTAGCTTCAGCCCATCAACTCTGGTTCATTGATCCTGACACCAGAAGTCAACCATGATCGCTGGTAGCTTCAGCCCATCAACTCTGGTTCATTGATCCTGACACCAGAAGTCAACCATGATCGCTGGTAGCTTCAGCCCATCAACTCTGGTTCATTGATCATGACACCAGAAGTCAACCATGATCGCTGGTAGCTTCAGCCCATCAACTCTGGTTCATTGATCATGACACCAGAAGTCAACCATGATCGCTGGTAGCTTCAGCCCATCAACTCTGGTTCATTGATCATGACACCAGAAGTCAACCATGATCGCTGGTAGATTCAGCCCATCAACTCTGGTTCATTGATCCTGACACCAGAAGTCAACCATGATCGCTGGTAGCTTCAGCCCAGGTACTGTAGGACGTGTTCATGAATGAATTAACAAAAGTAGGCACAATTTAATTTCAGACCATCACAGTGGCAACTAAACATATCAGGACAGGTAGCAAGAGCGAGACCAAGAAAAATATGGATAGACGGAATAAAAAGCGCATGCAAGAACCAAAACAATGCTGTATTAACAGCGTCCAGATACAAACAAAAAGGACACTACATCTAAAATGGAAGGGATCAAACAGCACAGCATCTACACCCACCAGATCATGTTAAACATTCCTCCTGCGACGCTTCAAGGTAACAGCAGATAGATACAACAGAGGTAACAGCAGATAGATACAACAGAGGTAACAGATAGATACAACAGAGGTAACAGATAGATACAACAGAGGTAACAGCAGATAGATACAACAGAGGTAACAGCAGATAGATACAACAGAGGTAACAGATAGATACAACAGAGGTAACAGATAGATACAACAGAGGTAACAGCAGATAGATACAACAGAGGTAACAGATAGATACAACAGAGGTAACAGATAGATACAACAGAGGTAACAGCAGATAGATACAACAGAGGTAACAGATAGATACAACAGAGGTAACAGATAGATACAACAGAGGTAACAGATAGATACAACAGAGGTAACAGCAGATAGATACAACAGAGGTAACAGATAGATACAACAGAGGTAACAGATAGATACAACAGAGGTAACAGATAGATACAACAGAGGTAACAGATAGATACAACATAGGTAACAGATATATACAACAGAGGTAACAGATAGATACAACAGAGGTAACAGCAGATAGATACAACAGAGGTAACAGCAGATAGATACAACAGAGGTAACAGCAGATAGACACAACAGAGATAACAGATAGACACAACAGAGGTAACAGATAGATACAACAGAGGTAACAGCAGATAGATACAACAGAGGTAACAGCAGATAGATACAACAGAGGTAACAGATAGATACAACAGAGGTAACAGCAGATAGATACAACAGAGGTAACAGCATATAGATACAACAGAGGTAACAGCAGATAGATACAAGAATAATAATAGCTGCCATCTCATTTTGTTAAGAAATAAAAAAGCTGAAAGTATGCCCACATGCTAAACATGGCATGAAGGTTGCTGTACTCGCCCTCGCTCATTAAACTTCTGGATTGAACCTTCTCTATATAGCGATCTGGTTGTTCTTTAACATTGGTTCTTGGTCTCAGGGCAGCTAAGTCCTGTCCCTAGTTTTTAAAAAATATGCAAATTATACGTTGGTTCTGCTATCAAACTGAGCACGTAAAGATCCTTCGACAGTTATAAAATAGAAAACAGCAGTTTAAAATCACTGGTCGGCCATCAAGTATATTAAAATAACTATTTAATTTTCAAGTTTAAAAAAAAATGAAAAGAAAATAGAATTATTTCCAAGTGCATCCTCTACTATGCGATAGAAGATGAACCATATTAAACAGCATCAGTAAACAATAAAAGAGCATTGTATGAGTAGCAAGGACAAAATTGTTTAATAGCACATATAAAAAAAAAGAAACATGCAAGACTCGTGAAATTATTCGAAACTAAACTTACATGACTTTCAAGTATTCTGTGTGAGTGACGTCATACAGATATCCTGAAGTAAACTCCCACCTCTCTCACTGGGTTATTTGAACACCAACGAATCAAAGAAATAATCAGTGCGCTTCACGTGAGCTTTAATAGTAAGTTTGGTAATACGTTATCTAGGTCCATGCTTGCACAGCGAAGCTTTGGCGTGATGGACTGCGTACAGTTAGTAACGTGAGCAATGTGCGGGCCTGCTGATCACTGTTACGAGACCTGGTCACACTGAGTTATCTCCCAGGACTCTTCAGAAGTGGGAATCAGACTGTCTTGTTCAAGTTCTTGTACAAAGGGCCGTCACCAACGCACTTGAACAGCGCCCATTAATATTCCGATCGCTTGCAAGATAACTCTGTAAGATCTCTGGAATCACCAATTGATCTGTTCACCAATTCATCGGTCAGTGTCCGTCTAGAAATTGCATAAAGTTGGTTAATATCATTTTAATGATGGTAGAAAATTTACTGTTTTTTTTAATTTCATTTCCCGGACAATGACATACAGTCTGACGTTTATATTTTAAAGTCGTGGTTATCTTGAAAGCGGCACCTACTTGTTACCGTTCGTTTACTGGCGAGACCCTACCTAGGAAGCAAACTAATAATAAATAAATATTATCATGGAGGAAAACTTCCGAGACGAGAGATCAGCAACTCATTTCAAAGGAAGATGTATTTTTACAGCACTCGGAAAAAATAACAAATAATCAACAGAAAAAAAGAAAGAACTATAGATGGTCAGAAGCAGTATCGAGCCCATATTCCTTGTCACAGCGCCTTGCCACGGGAAACCGAACTCAGCTATCTTAAAAAAAAATAACCATCGTTGACGATGTATTTAACGCAGATGTACTCATGACTATAGCATAGGGTTAAAGAAACAGCTTGGGAATAAATTGTGTATGTGTATTTTCCTATTAAGGTTTCTTTTCTGTTTTTGGATATTTGTGATTTTTTTTCCCAGTGCTGTAAACATACCTCTTCCTGTAAAATGATTCGCTCGACAGTACCTACCCTGAAGTCGGGTCACTGGGTAAGCGAAGAACAAAAAACGCTCATGCGATATAAACAAGGGGCTTTTGAATGTGAGAAAGACATCTTAACCTCAACGCTACATCAATTCACCAAAGTTTGGCAATAACCTGGTTACTCTGTTGTTTGTAAATCTCGTCACATAACAATGTAACGGTCAGTTTCACTGAAAGAAATAACAATCATTAATGTGTAGACATGTACAGAGCCGGAAAATGTATTGATCACATGTCCAGAGCCGGAAAATGTATTGATCACATGTACAGAGCCGGAAAATGTATTGATCACATGTCCAGAGCCGGAAAATGTATTGATTACATGTACAGAGCCGGAAAATGTATTGATCACATGTACAGAGCCGGAAAATGTATTGATCACATGTACAGAGCCGGAAAATGTATTGATCACATGTACAGAGCCGAAAAATGTTTTGATCACATGTACAGAGCCTGCGGAATTCGTAGAATTGAAAGAACGGACAGGCTGGCATCATGTGGACTAGTTAGGATGATGGCAGATGTGTAAAAGGACCTCGGCGATTTCAGTTGGAAATCAGCAAAGCTATCACGCAGAATTGAGGTACAACAATTTGGATGATAAAGTCAATGAAACAAGAATGGCAAATTCTAAGAACCAACGTGCAACCAGAGCGGACCAAACAGAGTGTACATGCATCGTCATCTGCTGAAGGAGACTGAGCTTTTATGGGTTTGTTCACAGTGATGTCCGCTCAGCATTTATGGGTTTGTTCACAGTGATATCCGCTCAGCATTAATGGGTTTGTTCACAGTGATGTCCGCTCTAACAGCAGCAATGAAGCTTTGCTTAATCATTTTTAGGACAAAGTTCCATCTCAATAATCAGCACAATCTTCACTCCAACAATGTCCATCTCAATAATCAGCACAATCTTCACTCCAACATTGTCCATCTCAATAATCAGCACAATCTTCACTCCAACATTGTCCATCTCAATAATCAGCACAATCTTCACTCCAACATTGTCCATCTCAATAATCAGCACAATCTTCACTCCAACATTGTCCATCTCAATAATCAGCACAATCTTCACTCCAACATTGCCCATCTCAATAATCAGCACAATCTTCACTCCAACATTGTGCATCTCAATAATCAGCACAATCTTCACTCCAACATTGTGCATCTCAATAATCAGCACAATCTTCACTCCAACATTGCCCATCTCAATAATCAGCACAATCTTCACTCCAACATTGTGCATCTCAATAATCAGCACAATCTTCACTCCAACATTGTGCAATCAATGACACACTTGACGATAGAGATATATAGAAAATAACCATAGCAGAAATGAAATGTGTTAAACGTGTGACAGAAAATAGCTTGAAAGATCAAATCTGAAATAAGAAGTGAGGAAACAAAAACTAGAAATAATTTCCGCCGAATACACAAAAGAAAAATATATAAATAGTGTAGCCACGTGATATGATAGAAAAATCAAAGCACAACACAAGGAGCTATTAATAAACGTTGCGAAAACACCAGACCCATAGGCCGACAACACAAAAAATGGATTGATGAAATATTAGAAACACTAGAAAACATAACAACAGGAGAGGCCAACAGAGAAGCAAAGACAGCAAGCCATACCTTCCCTCGATGTTGAAAGGTAAATGAGGAAGGAAAGCAGAAGAAGACATTCTTTCATATCTTTGGTGTAAATGGAGACTACATTATTATCATTCTTACTTATTTGGGCTAACAATGACTCAAAGACCCTTAAATAAACGCTACGAAAACACCAGATTAAGAGGAAGACCGAGAAAGAGATTGATAAAGGGAATACTAGAGTCACTAGGAGGAATAACATCAGAAGAGACCAACAGAAGAACAAAGAATCGCAGAGTGTTTCTCCCCTCGACGCCAACGGCAGCAGAGGAAGGATAGAAGAAGAAGAGGAAGACTTAGTTGGGCTACGAAAATATCTGCCATGGTGACGTTGTACTCTACAATTAATCGAATATTTCCAACAAATATTCTGCTTCCGGTGCAGCCCAACCCTGCTTAGCCAACTCCCTCTCTAGTGTTTTCCACCCCAAAACACGATCTGTTACCAACAGATGTTCAGTGTGACGTGTGTATTGTTGTTGTCGTGGGTGGGTGTTAGCAAGTGCGCAACCTTGCAGCCGCTGTTGGCCACAAGTGGATGCACGCTGTTTATTTTGCGCATCAAAATTCATCATCATTACCATTGAGTGCCGTCTCCGCATCGAAGGTTGGCTACCATGGAGCACTCCACACTGTCTCCCGCTTTGATGGTGCAGATTGTCTTAGGCTGACTTGTCCATCTTTTGAAGTTGCTCGCCCATGTTAGTCTTGGTCTGCTTCTGCCTCTTTTACCTTGTATTTTCCCTTCCAATATTATTACTTTTAGTAGGCTGTTGTGACTTTTAACATGCCCCAAAAATTGCATTTGTCTTGTTCTAATTTTGTTTAGTAGTTCTCTTTTCATTTTTAGTTGTTTTAAAACTTCCTCGTTTGTTTTCTTTTCTTTCCATCCAATTCTTCATATTCTTCTAAAAATCCACATGTCAATGGTTTCAATTTTCTGTTCTGTTTTCTTGTCTAATGTCAATGTTTCTGCATCATACAGGAATATTGAGAAGATATAACATTTTGCTATTCTTAATTTTAGCCCTGGTGTTATTTATTTTGATGTTAGTATAATTTTCATGGCATTAAAATTACTTTTTGCCATTCCTATTCTTTTGTTTGGGTTAGCGGGGTAGAGTTCTGCCCTACCAAAGGAGGAGTAAGACGTCTCCTTTCCTCTGCTAGTCTTCGGGACACCCCTGGGCAAGGTGGAGCTCCCGTTTAGCCCCCCTATCAGGGTTATGTGAAGCCATTGGAGCAGGTGGTGGATGGTGTTGCGGGAGCAGCCGACAAGTAGTGCCGGTTATGGTCCCCACACCACGATGGCAGGCAGAGGATCTCATGTATAGAGACAATGGCTGCGATCTCCGACTAGTACAGTCACTGCCAAGAAGGAAAGGAATGACAAACTACCTTCTTAAATTGCCTGGAATAATCATGACAAATCACTAAATAATTTGCGATATGCGGATGACACAGTCTTAATAGCAGAGACAGAGAACGAACTACAAGAAATGATAGACATAATAGTGGAAGAAAGCAACAAGAAAGGTCTCAGTCTGAATAGTAAGAAAACAGAAGTAATGGTTATATCGAAGAAACAATCATCACCATCATGCAGCATAAAAATAAACGAGACAAACCTGAAACAAGTACAACGTTTCAAATACTTGGGCACAATAATAACATCAGATGGGAGATGCACCACAGCAATAAAAAGCAGAATAGCTCAGGCCAAAATAGCATTTCAGAAAATGAAAAATATCTTATGCAACAAATCTATGTCAATAAAAATGAGAAAGAGAGTTCATCGGTGCTCTATAGAACCAATTCTGACCTATGGAAGCGAATCATGGACAGTAGACAAACAAATGAAAAGACGATTAGAGGCCACAGAGATGGGATTTCTCAGAAGAATGTTGAAAGTTCCCTGGACAGATAAAAAGACCAATGAGGAAGTTCTCAAAGAGGCCAACACAAAAAGGGAGCTCTTAAAAAACATCAGAAAGAAACAATCAACATTTTTCGGGCACATCATGAGAAGAGGAAAATTGGAATACTTGGTTACAACTGGCAAAATAAAAGGAGAGAGAGATCGCGGACGACAAAGAGAGAAAATACTGGATAGCTTGGTGTCATGGCATGGAAAACATTCAACAACAGAACTGATACGATGCACTGTGGATAGAAGATTGTGGAGGGGCATGATCGCCTACGCCAACCGGCAGGGTACATGATGATGATTCTTTTGTTTATTAAAATAAAAAATAAAAAAAGATATCTGGTGACCTGTCTGCTATATTTTCTTCTTCGCCTGCTGCTCACGGTTGTTTGTTTTCACCTCAAAGTAACATTTTAGTTCTCATCTTGGAAATTGTGCAGGATGTACGCATGAAAAGTCATAAGCCAACATGACATACATTGTTAAAATTGATATTCTACGGAAGTGGTTTCAAATAGTGGCACCAGGCACAAAAAGTCACATTTCCAGCTAAGTAAATGTTTATCTATGAATGTCATGTTATTAGTTCATTTCTGTAACAAACAGAACAAAAATTGTGCAAATCTGAGAATTTCTGGGATATATTTTTAACCACAATTTTTTTTCTTTTTTTTTTTTTGCGCTTGCCAGCTTTCACTTCTGGCGAAGTCCCTAGAGACTAGAAATTGAATTTTGCATTTTAATATGTTTCTCACTTGCAGCCGCGTGCACAGGGGTCCCTCACCGCACAAGCAGATAACTCCGAATTCCTAAGTACTCATATTTTTCCCGTCGATTAGTAATTTACGTTTCAAGCCGGGCCTCGCTGCTGATACTAGGAGGGGTTGCCGCAGAGAGATCACAAATAAAAAATCTCAACAGGTGGAGCCGAGATTTAAACTAACAATCTCTCTGTCTCGAGACCGGCTTCTTACCTCGAGACCATCTGGTCTGTACAAATGTGATTTTGTTCATTTTAAGATAAAGCTTCTTCTAATCACTTTGAATGCAGAATAGAAAAGGTGTGTTTTACCTCCCTGGAAGGACACACATGATCAAATCAAGCAAAGTAATAATAATAAATAAATATTATTAAATAGGGAAACTTCCGAGGCGATAATAGGGAATAATAGAAGGAAAAGGTATGTGTTAGCACTCGGAAAAAATGACAAATAAACAACAGAAAAAAAAACAAAGAACAATATATGGTCCGAAGCAGGATCGAACCCGTACAAGGCGCAGTGCCATGGAGTAACGGGTTCGATCCTGCTTCGGACCATATATTGTTCTTTGTTTTTTTTCTGTTGTTTATTTCTCATTTTTTCCGAGTGTTAACACATACCTTTTCCTTCTATTATTCCCTAAAGTAATAATAACAAACAGCTACGTGGACTGCAGCTAGATCTCTTGAATATTCAAGTTTCCAACGAGGCACGACGTTGTAATTCATCAGTTATGTCAAACGTTCTTATCTGAACTATCTCCTCGATTCAGGCAATAAAAGAGTTATCAGTTATATAAATCCACACATCCAGATATCTTTATTTGCGGATAAGTTTTCATTTCTCGCTAACTGTTTAAGCTGCTTCTCTCTTTCTCCCCATAAAATGTCGCCGTCTTTTGAGTTCATTAAAACAAGTATTTCATGTTTTTATAGTATTAGTTTCTTAAATTTTCTTTTATATTTCTTTCTTTATTTTATATATTTCTATTTTCAACTTTTCCCATGATTCATGTGTTTTCTTGTCACTGAAAATTGAAGTTTATTTTTAATTCACTTTAAGATTAGCACACAGTAGCACATTTGTTCGTTTATTTATTATCTTATTTTTTTTTTATTATCTATTGCACTGACTTCAACTTTCTTAACAATTTTGTTTATGTCTGTTTTTAAAGTAAATCTCATTTAGGAGCGTTACATGTCATAATTTAATAGCAGCTCATACAAATGTATGCTTTTTTTTTTCCCGGATGAAAACAGCAACCGAATACCTAAGAGCTGCCTACATCTCAGAAATGTCAAAACAATAAGCATGAACATCTACTTGTATCTGTCTTGTATGTGTACTTTGAACCACAGTTTTCTCAGCAACAGAACTACATCATTCTGAATGCTACAGCCGCTCTTAGTTTGTGTACAAGGCATTTAATAAAGTTGATGACAGGCAAATTGGGTAGGTACTTTCATCAACGACCCTGATTGATTACATAGAAGCAGAAATAAAACTCTTCAATACAATCGTCATTCCAAAGCGCTGTTATGAATGTCAGACATGGACACTAGATTTCAGTGCATAGAATAATATAAATACCATGAAAATATCATGTGTCAGGCGCATGCGATGAGTCACCTTGGAGAGGCGAGTAACTGAAAGTTAGACATTACACCCGGAATAGAATATATATTTTTTGTTAAATAGCTGGCCACGTGACAAGACAGAAACAACAAAAGAAGAGTGTGTTCTCCAAAATGGTGGATAAGCGGAACTCTAAAAACATAGCAGAAGAAATCGCTCCAAGAGCACAAAACTGCAAACTGTTTTCTCCTAGAAGCTGAAAGACAAATGAAAAATAAAAAAAAAACAAGAATTAAAGAAAGAAAAAAATACTGTACATTCAAGATTCAATCACCAACTGTACATCAGCCAAAGCGTGTGAATGAAACTATGTTAGTGAACATATTCAAGGCATGGCCTGCACTGGAGAAGCAGCACAAGTAAATATTGTCTGTGCATTGTGGGACGGTCAAGAAAGTTAGGCAGTTCGACAAGTCCACAAACAAAAGTCTGCAGAAGAAAGGAGCAAACAGCAGCAAGGTGTCATAAAAAGTAACAGTTCGCTTTGCCCACGAAAAAGAAGTTGGCGCCAATACCAATAATGAAAATAATCTAAGGACGTAGTGACAACAAATTTGCTGGCCATTGCCTTTTTTTTTGTCCTTGTTTTAAAAATATTCACTTTCTTACTGACGGTGAATACAAATGAAGATTTATGTCAATTCCTTTTGCTTGCTTACGTTCGCCCGATGACTAAAGTATACTAGAGTATCGTGGTAATCTAGAATATTCCTCTTCATCATCCGCCCTTACAAGGACGTAGTGGACGTGTCTGCATTGTGTTGTGGTTTGCAGTATAACTGTTATATTTGCGCCTTTCGGCCCAACACATCCGACTTCAGCACGTAAATTCCTTTCAAAACTGTTCCTAATTTCTGATTGAGAAGAGCTACACTTTGCAATACGCGTGCAAAGGCATGACACTTTATATTTATTGTTACAAATTGTGACTGAGTGGTAAGTGTGCTTGCTTCCACCTTCAGAAGAGCTCGGTTTCGATCCCCAGAAGTGGCGGATATACGTTTCGAACCTACAAGGCTCCAGGGTTCACCCAGCCTCTAAAAATGGGTACCAGAGACTTTTCTGAAAATTAAAGGCGGTCTAGCGTGATACCGACCATAACACCCGAAAGTGGGCCCCAGGTCATAGAAAAATCTGGCCACTAATGCCATATTCCCCATACGCCTAGCAAGGCGTAGAGGGAACCCTTACTTTGTAGTTTTACGATTACAAATTATGTTTAGATTAGGATGTTTAATATTCTGCTGTCGTTGTATTTTGAATGTGTGGACAAGATAACAGTAAAGCTCTCGACGTGGAGTGTAATCGAAACCTGGTGCCCAACATAACAACATATTGATGGTCTCTGTAACGCAACTTCAACAGCGACGGATTATAGAATGTCGTATTTCATAATCAGACATTGATATTCTCTTTGATAATTTCAAATCCTTCGCAGCCCACGCGAAAGTTCTCGCTAACTTTGATGTCAAGATGCATAGATAATTAAAAAGATAAGACAAATTATGCGACGCATATTTTTTGTCGTGCGCATTAACGTCATAGTCAGTGAATTAGACTTGCAAGAGTGCAATTTTATTCTCGTTAAAATGTGTTCTTGATTGTGTCTTAATGTAAATACACAAAGGGATGAATTGTAGTAAAGAAAGAAGAGGAGAGGGGGGGGGAGTGAATGTGATTCTAATATATGTATTTTATATTATATATGTTACTTTACGCTGAGCGGAGAGAAGCTAGTTAGACAGAGACAGAGAGAGAGAGAGAAGATAAAGAAAGAAGATGAAGAAAGAAGTGTGTGCCTTGCAAATTGTATTGTATTGTATTGTATTGTATTGTGTTGTATTGTGTTGTGTTGTATTGTGTTACGTTACGTTATGTTATGTTATGTTGTGTTGTATTGTGTTGTATTGTGTTGTATTGTGTTGTATTGTGTTACGTTACGTTATGTTATGTTGTGTTGTATTGTGTTGTATTGTGTTACGTTACGTTATGTTATGTTATGTTATGTTATGTTGTGTTATGTTGTGTTGTGTTGTGTTGTGTTGTATTGTATTGTTCGGAGTGCAATGATGATCACCCTCAAATAACTCAGTAACTCAATAGTATTATATTATGTAACGAACCCATAATTGCTCCTATTTTCTTACCAGATTATAGAGAAACTCCTCAAAGAACCCTGAACCACGTGCACTAACTCCGAGCACGGTCTGGCATCCATCAATACAGATATAGCAAGTAAAGAGCCCCCGTCCCGTAAAGGTGGCGTATAGGGAATATTGTGTTAGTGACCACAATTTTTACATACCTTTAGCACACGATTTTTGGGGTAATGTGGTCGGTATTACGCCCGTGCCGGTTTACTTTCCTAGAAAAAATCCGGTACCCATTTGAGGCTGGGTGAACCCGGAAGCCGTCGATCGAGATCGAACCGGACCTCTTGATAAATAGGGATATGTTTATCTGATAACTTTTCCCAGGCAACCGATATTTTTGCACCTGTACTTGTCGATGCACGCATAAACCCTGCAGCCTTGGAAGACATAGTTGCTAGCCTCGATCTTTGGAAACACACTCTCAACAATCAACTCAAACAAGAAGCAGACAGATTGATACCAAACAAGAGAGAATTCACGACGATAAAAAAGAAAAAAATACATTTCCTAGGCGCACTGCAAAAGCAATCGTCAACTATGACTGACGGAGGCTACTATAGTTTTCGATTTTCGACTGTCAAGAGTTCTTTAATGTGCGCGAGTGCTCACGAGACTTCCTGTTGCATGTAGCCATAGACAAAGTGATATAAAGGAATATAAATATTTGACAATGGTGATGTCGTTAAATACAAGAACCCAAATGTGTCTCAATATCTTAGAAGGAAATGGAGAAGTAGCAAATACATCACAAACCTGAAGCAGCATTAAAGGTATAAAGTACAAGACTTTAATCGGCGTCTTAGCGCGCAATTTTTCATCCACATGTGCTCAGCCGTCTATCCAGAAGTGTTCGGAGACTTCTGGATAGCGTTGCTTCAAGCATGGAAACTTATGATGCGAGGCGGCATTCCTCATCTTCCCAGAGTACTACCCTGGTACCAATTTCTGCCAGCGGCTGGGTCGACGACGGGGGTATTTTTTTTCCAAGCACGAGTACAACTCACAATGCTTCCAGCGGGAATCGAACACGGGTTGTCCGAACGTCGGTAGCCCAGTCAAGTGGTTTTCCCAACCAGGCTACCTAGGTTCCCTCGCAGCATTACTTTGTGGAAAACAGAACCATTTCTTATTATTGGAGAAATATCCTTTCTATGATAACGTAATCAGCATTAATTGACCATTTCACTGACAGACATGCACACGGTAATCATGATGCTGTTGTTTATGTGTTTAGTAATTAGTTCACATGACGTTAAGGATCTAGAGTCGTGCATCGCATGTTTTGAGGCATAAGCTTCTAGTTCAGGTAGTTGCTAAGTCCAAGCTTTGGAAAAGGCTCCGAACTGGCTAGTTTATTGTTTATCTACAGGTATCGATTATATCCACGTTCGCATCGTTAAGTTGCCAGTGAATCTGAAGTAGGTCAGATTCCTGACATAACGAATGTAAACAGCCCAGCATTTGGTCTCATGCAACGATGTAAACAGGACATCATCATCATCAAGTATCGGGACTGTTGGAGTAGGTGATCATGTCTCTCCACAACTTTCAATCTCGACAGTTATTTATCATTTCTATTGTTGACCTTCTGCTAAGCCATTCTCTTAAGCTGTCTGGTATCTTTTCTCTTTGCTTTCCTCTATCTCTTCGTCCCTCAATTTTTCCAGTTGTTAAAATATATTCCAGCTGTTCTCCTCTCATTACATGGCCAAAAAATTATGATTGTTTCTTACTAATATTGGAAATTAACAGGACAACTGTGACATAAAACTGATTTTGTTTCAGGTTTTATGACAGCGTCTATGAACTTAGTTCAAGTCTCCCAAATTTAGCACCTGCCTTGGCATTGTTATATGAATCTTTGTTTCACAGCGTTAGCAACAACAATAATGCAGACAAAACGTTTTCTTCTTCTTCGACTTCCACCCTTTGAGTGGACTATGACACGTTCTGTTTCGCTACTTTATAGCAAGCCACTATATCTGCGCCTTTCGACACGTCATATCAGTCTTCGGCATAAGTAGATTTTTAGTTGCTTAACAATGTTGTTTGTACAGAGATCAAGCCATTTTTGACTTGCTCTTTTTCGACTTTTAACTGCCAAATATTATTTAACGCGCTAAGAGTGTACGCTGTTTTTCGTTGTTTCTGATAGACATCGGATCTCACTACCCAGAGACCGAGGGAGGGTAAAGACAAGATGAAATCACGGAATCGAAGATAACAATTTCTACCGCTTGCGGCAGAATTCCAGCTCGGGACTTCTGGTCCAGAGATGGAGATCATATATCTACACCACCCAGTCACCTCAGCCGCGATAGCTCAGTGGTTAGTGAACTGGACTACAAAGGACAAGAGGGCGGGTTCGATCCCAACCGACGGCTTCCGGTTCACCCAGCCTTAAATGGGTACCGGATTTTTTTTCTGGGAAAGTAAAGAGGTACGGATGTAATACCGACCACATTACCCCAAAAATGATGTGCCGAAGGTCGGTAAAAATTATAATCACCAACACCTTATTCCCTATATGCCACTTGGCGTGACGGGGCTCTTTACTTTACCGTTACCCAGCCACCTCGACCGCAGTCTGACGCTCTGAATTCCACAAAAAATGGATCACTAACTTGTGCAAAGTAAAAACAAAGTGCACTGCCCATTCACTTCTAAGTAATCTAGCCCCGTTTGATGAGGTTTATTGCAACACTTGTGTTAGGCGTAAATTTAATATAAGTGCAGGAAAGTAAGCGGCTATTCGGTACGTTTAACTAGTAAACAAACACTGGTAACATTAATTAATACCGCACGCATTATATATGAATCTAAGAACCTTTGAGGCTGACGGAAGTGCCAGAAGGTCAACTAGACCAGTTAAGATAACAATAATAAACAGCAGAGAAAAGAAACAACTAATGCACTGTTTGTTATCGTGGCGTGTGAGGGGTCTGGTTATTGTCAGCTGATAATCAACCTGTTGATTTCATGTTGTGTGGGGAATGCACCAGCTAGCACTTTTCACTTTATTATACAGGTTGAGCACCAAAATAGTCCTTGATTTCAAACAAAATAAAATATAACTTTTAGCGGAGAGAGTTGAAGGAATACATCTGAAGAGAGTGGAGAGAGTTGAAGGAATACATCTGGAGAGAGTGGAGAGAGTTGAAGGAATACATCTGGAGAGAGTGGAGAGAGTTGAAGGAATACATCTGAAGAGAGTGGAGAGAGTTGAAGGAATACATCTGAAGAGAGTGGAGAGAGTTGAAGGAATACATCTGGAGAGAGTGGAGAGAGTTGAAGGAATACATCTGAAGAGAGTGGAGAGAGTTGAAGGAATACATCTGAAAAGTGGAGAGAGTTGAAGGAATACATCTGAAGAGAGTGGAGAGAGTTGAAGGAATACATCTGGAGAGAGTTGAAAAAATACATTTGGAGAGAGTGGAGAGAGTTGAAGGAATACATCTGGAGAGAGTGGAGAGAGTCCAGAGCTACAACTACCTGGGACATACTATAACCGGTGATGGAAAATGTACAGCTGAAATAAATAAAAGAATAGGTATGGCAAAAAGTAATTTTAATGCCATGAAAAATATACTAACATCAAAACAAATAACACCAGGACTAAAACTAAGAGTAGCAAAATGTTACATCTTCTCAATATTCCTGTATGGTGCAGAAACATGGACATTATACCAGAAAACAGAACAGAAAATTGAAACCTTTGACATGTGGATTTATAGAAGAATAGGTAGAATTGGATGGAAAGAAAAGAAAACAAACGAGGAAGTTTTAATACAACTAAAAATGAAAAGAGAACTACTAAACACAATTAGAACAAGACAAATGAAATTGTTGGGGTATGTTAAAAGACACAACAGTCTAATAAAAGTAATATTAGAAGGGAAAATACAAGGTAAAAGAGGTAGAGGCAGACCAAGACTAACATGGACGAGTAACATCAAAAGATGGACAAGTCAACCTATGACAATCAGCACCATCAAAGTAAGAGACAGAGTGGAATGACGCTTCATGGTAGCCAACCTTCGATGCGGAGACGGCACACAATGATGATGATGAACTTTAGCGAAGTATTTGTTTCACTGGTGGCTACAGTTACATCTACCCACAAGGTTTCATTTTGTGTTATCTGATGTCACACATACACGATGTGCGCCACACCCGTTACTCGGCAAACATCTAAGCGATAAAGTAGCTTGGACCAAACTGCAAAATATTCGACGAGATCGATTTTACAGCTTCCATGATGATTTCTGCAGACCATCCAGGTTAGTGGTTAGTGAAAGTACATACACTTTGTACTTCTAAAAGGAAAAGAAATGCATAATGTATCTGACGTCATTTTATTTATAAACATATATTCCTGTAAGTGTTGAATGCATAACTATTTTAAATCGAGAAGTGTTTTTGTGGACACCCCCACCCTGTATATGGTGTGTGTGTGTGTGCATGCGCGCGTGCGTATGTGTGTCTGCGTGTATGTTGAGGGGACCTACGGTGCAGTAACTGAGGGTTGAAATTTCCTTGAGCCTTTTATTTATTTATTTGTTTCTTCATACACTACAAGTTATATGTGATATATTGGATAGTGACGCTATCAGCTATCATCGTCATCATCATCATGTACCCTGCCGGTTGGCGTAGGCGATCATGTCCCTCCACAATCTTCTATCTACAGTGCATCATATCAGTTCTGTTGTTGAATGTTTTCCATGCCATGACACCAAGCTATCCAGTATTTTCTCTTTTTGTCGTCCGCGATCTCTCTTTCCTTTTATTTTGCCAGTTGTAACCAAGTATTCCAACTTTCCTCTTCTCATGATGTGCCCGAAAAATGTTGATTGCTTCTTTCTGATGTTTTTTAAGAGCTCCCTTTTTGTGTTGGCCTCTTTGAGAACTTCCTTGTTGGTCTTTTTATCTGTCCAGGGAACTTTCAACATTCTTCTGAGAAATCCCATCTCTGTGGCCTCTAACCGTCTTTTCATTTGTTTGTCTACTGTCCATGATTCGCTTCCATAGGTCAGAATTGGTTCTATATAGCACTGATGAACTCTCTTTCTCATTTTTATTGACATAGATTTATTGCATAAGATATTTTTCTTTTTCTTAAATGCTATATTGCTATCAGCTATATGTGATGTATATTATCACATATATGTGATATGGGGTATGTAATACTACAAGAATTATGCGAACCTACTCGACGTTACAACAATTAAACGGTACAGGCTACTTCACACAGAACTATCTAGTGAAGGCTACTTTTGTAATTGCTATTTATTATAGTAATTGTGATTTATTCCTTCCTTTTAATCAGTTGTACTTTTTCTTTGAATCGCTTTTTGAAGTTAAAATATTTTCACGCCTACCCACGACCCTGACCTTGTTGATGACTATGTATCTTAAAGTCTCGTTCTCCCTGTTTATAACTCAACTCAACAGGAACTAAGTGATGTAGGCTACTCGGCGCTACAGGAACTAAGTGGTGTATGCTATACGACACGACAAGAACTAAGTGGTGTATGCTATACGACACGACAAGAACTAAGTGGTGTATGCTATACGACACGACAAGAACTAAGTGGTGTATGCTATACGACACGACAAAAACTAAGTGGTGTATGCTATACGACACGACAAGAACTAAGTGGTGTATGCTATACGACACGACAGAAACTAAGTGGTGTATGCTATATGACACGACAAAAACTAAGTGGTGTATGCTATACGACACGACAAGAACTAAGTGGTGTATGCTATACGACACGACAAGAACTAAGTGGTATAGACTATACGACACGACAAGAACTAAGTGGCGTATGCTATACGACACTACAAGAACTAAGTGGTGTAGTCTATACGACGCGACAAGAAGTAAGTGGTGTAGGCTATACGACACTATAAGAACTAAGTGGTGTAGGCTATACGACACTATAAGAACTAAGTGGTGTAGAATACTCGAGGCTACAAGAACTAAGTGTTGTAGGCAATACAACACGACAAGAACTAAATGCTGTATGCTGTACGACTCTACAAGAAATAAGTGGTGTAGCCTATACGAAACTACGCGAAATAAGTGGTGTAGGCTATACGACACCGTAAGAACTAAGTGGTGTATGCTCAACGGCACGACAAGAACTAAGTGGTGTAGTCTATACGATACTATAAGAACTAAGTAGTGTAGTCTACACGACACTACAAGAACTAAGTGGTGTAGGCTATACAACACGATAAGAACTAAGTGATGTATGCTATACGACACTACAAGAACTAAGCGCTGTAGGCTATACGACACGATTTAGAACTACGTGGTGTGACGGGGGATAGCTGGGCGCACGGCTACCAGTGTGAAAGATAGGAAAAAGTGATATCCACGAAAAATTTCGTCCTTCGGGACTTCACTAGAGATATAAAGCTATGTGCGCATACAAACAAATAAACAAACAAACACACAAACAAACAAACAAACAATTCGTACATTTTTATGAAGTAAAATACCTTATTAAGAGACAATGCATGAACAGGTACATTATCACGAGTCATAGCAATAGTTCAGCCTATGTAATGCTGTCTCATTTAATATTGCAGATTATGTTAAACATTTTCCTCACTACCAAGCGAGACCTGGTGATCGAGTGGATGAAACGTTGTCTGCCATTCTGGTGGGTGGCAGCATATTTTTTTCCCCATCTATAGCTCAACATTAACATTTATGTTTAAAATAAAAAAGCTCATCACAAAATAACAATAGCCCAACATTTCAATGACATGGGGTTTGTCCTTGACCTTTGGCTTATATCAAATACGGCTCGAGTCTTGAGTCCTTGTACAAGGTGTCGTACAGGGCATGGTATTTGATAGGAGCGTATTCCTTCAAGCTGAGGAGAGAGAACAGAGCAAGAACATCGATTAATGAAAGCCAATAGCACTCATTATCTGTGACTGTTGATTGCAGCGGATATTCAGGGGAGGCAACAGAGGCCAGGACTTCTGTAAAATGTTATCAGAATATATAACACAATCACATTTCAGCTAAATGTCAGTCTACAACTAGCCACCGTAACGCGGTTTACGTGGTATCATCATTATGTGCCATACCGGTTGGCTAAAGCGATCATATCCTTCAACAATCATCTATCCACAGTATTCTTCTTCTTTTTCTTCTACCTTTCAGCTCCCCGTGGAGCATAGGTCTTCAACGAACACTTTCCAAGCCGTTCTGTTTCTTACCATTCTTTTAGATCGTTCCATATCTTCCCCATCATCTTCATCTCTGCTTCCATCGGTTTTCTCCGAGAATTCCTTGGTCTTCCTCTTTGTCTTTTTCCATGGGATTTTAAAAAAAGGGCCTGTTGTGTAATACTCTCATTTGGCTTCCGCAGTGCGTGTCCTATCCAGCGCATCGTCTTCGCTGTATCTCTTTATCAACTGGTATTTTACTGGTGATAAGACCAAAATTATGAGAATTAATGCAGCTGGCAATAACCAAATAAAAATAGGAGAAATACAGCTACTAGACGTACAATCTTACATATGTCTTGGCAGTAATATAGACAAAGAGAGAGGAACAGAAAATTATACCAAAATAAGGATATAAGAAGCAAGAGGAGCATTTGTTGCACTGGGAAACATATGGAAGTCCAAAGAAATTAGGTTAAATACTAAATAAAAAATTTTCAACTCCAGTGTTAAGTCATTCATATGGCTGTGAAACGGAGAACAACTAAAATGACAATCGTGAAGATACAGACTTTCATTAATGGATGCTTACGCAGAATAAAAGGATGCAAATGGCAGGACAAAATCACTTACATAGAATTATGGAAATGTATCAGTCAAATATCAGTGGATAAAGAGATATAACGAAGACGATGGCGCTGGATAGGAGACACACTGCGAAAGCCAACTGAAAGTATTTACACAAGGGCCTTTTTTGGAATTCGCAGGGAAAAAGACAAAGTGGATGACCAAGGAAATCTTGGAAAAGACAGATAGAAGCAGTGGAGATGATGGGGAAGATATGGAACGATCTTAAAAGAATGTCAAGAAATAGAACAACTTGGAAAGTGTTTGTTGAAGACCTATGCTCCACAGGGAGCTGAAAGGTAGAAGAAGAATTCGACTGGTATATTTCTATAATTCTATGTTCTATACCAGTTAGCGTAAGCGATCATGTCCTCCCACAATCGTTTATCCACAGTGCATCGTATTAATTCTGCTGTTGAGTGTTTTCCATGTCATGACACCAAGTTATCTTGTATTTTTTTTTTATCTTTGTCGTCCGCGATCTCTATTTCTCTGTATTTTGCCAGTTGTAACCAAGTATTCCAACTTTCCTCTTCTCATGATGTGTTCGAAAAAAAGTTAATTGTTTCTTTCTGAATTTTTTAGGAGCTCCCTTTTTATGTTGGCCTCTTTGATAATTTCCTCGTTGGTCTTTTTAGCTGTCCAGGGAACGTTTAACATTCTTCTGAGAAATCCCATCTCTGTGGCCTCTAATCGTCTTTTCATTTGTTTGTCTACTGTCTATGGTTCGCCTCTATAGGTTCCGAATTGGCTCTATGCAACATCGATGAACTCTCTTTCTCACTTTATTGCCATAGACTCGCTGCATACGACGTTTTTCATTTCCTGAAATGCTATTTTGACTTGTGCTATTCTGCTTTTTATTTCTGTTGTGCATCTTTCATCTGATGTTATTATTGTGTCCAAGTGTTTGACACGTTTCGCTTGCTTCAGATTTGTCTTGTTTATTTGTATGCCTCATGATGGTGATGATTGTTTCTTCGATATGACCGTTGCTTCTGTTTTCTTACTATTCAGACTGAGACCTTTCTTGTTGCTTTCTTTTACTGTTATATCTGTCATTTCTTGTAGCTAATTTTCTGTCTCTGCTATTAAGTCTGTGTCATCCGCATATCGTAAATTGTTTATGTTGTGACCGTTAACTTCAATTCCTTTATGTCTACTATTGATCTTATAATATTTTCGCTGTAAAGTGAAAACAAATCCGGCGACAGAACACAGCCTTGTCTGACTCCTTGTTTTATATATTGGAATCGTCCTGTTTGGTTGCTAATTCTTATGGCTACTGTTTGTTGCCAGTACCTGTTTTTCTTAATGATTCCCAGATCCTTGCCATCAATGTTTAATTTCTCCAGCATGCAGGTTATTTCCACATGCTTTACTTTGTCCAATGCTTCTGTGTAGTCTATAAATCAAATATATTGATTTTCTTTACCTCTATAGCTCTTTCATTCAATGCTCTCAGGATGTATATTGCATTATAGGTGCCCAAGTACGTGATATAGCCCAATTAATTCGAGTCGACTAACAGATGACTTTAATGTCCCTATGGAGATCAAACCTACATAAGCCTACAACAAAATCTGAGGATCATGCTATGTGAATTAGGTAGGCTAGTCCAGGAAATAATGCCTTGTTGACTACATACCGGTCAGCTAATCAGACGACATTCTCTCTCTCCTATAACGTTAAGAAAGTTGATGGTTCACTATTTATATAGCGCAAATTGTATCAACTTCATGTCGCAAATCATGAGGTTAAAGGTCAACCAACAGTTCTAATGTAAACAGAGATTAGTCCAGATAATATCACTGTTCTTTCATTATTGGATATTCACTTTTCACGACAAAATATTACTGAGAGAAGATATTTCCCTCATTAAGGTAGTCCTTCTCCAACATATTCACTACTTCAAACGAAAAATAAGGTAGGAATAGAACATTAAAATTTTTGTGGAGGGCAGTTTGAATAACCATCTAGTAGTACAACGGAGTAACCGACTGTAAGGTCCTTTTTGTTGGCCTGTTCGCTTATCAGCACAGACAAAATATGGTGTGTTGTCAATTGAAGGATATAGTGACTTAACAACTTATCTAGGGCTGTCGTTAGACTTGCTTCAAGTGGAGATCATTTTAGCAAAGTAAAAAGAATAGCGAGTGAATTTGCTGTACGAGTATAACCTAATGTAAGTATGCGAGTAATCTATGTATTTGTTTTTTTATTATTCGTGTAATGCGACCATTCATCACATCCTGACCTCTTCAACTTTCGAATTCACCGTCCTCTCCTGAACTAATGTAAAGACAGGAAGGACGTACCAAGATGCACTGCCAACCCTAACGGAGATACTATTCATAACTTTGTATCACCATTTTTTTTAAAAATTATTTTTAATGTACATTGTTTTGAACAAGCTACGACTTTTAATGTAGATACCATTTAAATTAATTTTAGATTGGAATATATTTTGAGAATTAATTTTTAAACAGAAATCTGCATTGTTATAATAAAGACTCTGGCTACGCATTAATGTGAATGTAAAATATGGTTTAGTGTCAATATATTTCAATAACCAACGGCACGTCTTATGGGTGATCTGGTCGGTGTAATGCCAGCCTGGCATACATATCTAGAGCCTGACACAAACTCTCGCCAATCGGGGGGGGGGGGTGGGAAATCTATAATTTTCTTGGAAATAAACTTTCACCTTTCAGGTCAAGGGGAGCCGCGATAGCTCAATGGTTATTGAACTTGACTACCACGGACAAGGGGTAGGGTTCGATCCCAACCGACGGCTTCCGGGTTCACCCAGCCTTAAATGGGTACCGGATTTTTTTTCTGGCAAAGTAAAGCAGCACGGGCGTAATACCGACCACATTACCCCAAAAAATCATGTGCTGAAGGTCTGTAAAATATAGGGTCACTAACACCATATTTCCCTATACGCCACTTGGCGTGACGGGGTACTTTACTTTTTTTTTTTTTTTTTTACTTTTAAGGTCAAGGACATTAAGTAGACAACCACCACGGTTCATTTTATTGAAAGGATGCATGCATTAACAAATTAGTTGTTCTATTTATTTTCGCTTTAAACGTTATTACATTTTAAAATAGTTTATCGTTAATACTCTAGAACAGTAACACATACTATTCTGTGAAGTTCGCATCCAATGATATCATGGATGTTAATTTCTGTTATTCTTCTCTTCAATTCCGATCCTCGTATATAATTTCTTGTAATCGGAACAGATATGTAAACATAGTTTGTATAGCGTAAAAAATAATACAATTTGTAAGTCACTGAGACACGAGTATGTAGACAGAAATACTATACTTCAACACTACCAACAATAACAACAACAGCAGTAAAAACAACAGCAGTAACAACAGTAATAACAACATCCAAATGACATTTTTTGGCCATGTTAAAAGACACAACAGTCTAATAAGAGTAATATTAGAAGGGAAAATACAAGGTAAAAGAGGCAGAGGCATACCAAGACTAACATGGACGAGTAACATCAAAAGATGGGACAAGTCAGCCTATGGCAATCTGCACCATCAAAGCAAGAGACAGAGTGGAATGGCGCTCCAAGGTCGCCAACCTTCGATGCGGAGACGGCACTCATTGATGATGATGAATAACAACAGCAATAACAACAGCAATAACAACATCAATAACAACAGCATTAACAACATCAATAACAACAGCATTAACAACATCAATAACAACAGCAGTAAAAACAACAATAACAACAACAATAATGACAACAACAATAATAACAACAGCAATAACAACAGCAATAACAACAACAGTAAAAACAACAGCAACAACAACGATAACAACAGCAAAAAGAAGAACAGCAACAAGAACTGTGACCTGATGAGCCGGCGCTCCAAGATGTGAGCGATGAAAGTGTGCTGGATAAGGAAAATGTGGTAGTCGATAATATCCTGGTGGTTCATGTTCGTGAAATGTCCGTGGTACCATCTCTGAGCGGTCTCTATCAGCTCGACCTGCTGCAGAAAGATGCATATCATTGCTACTATGCTATTAATATTTATCATTATTTTAATTTTTATCACCACCTTCCAATGGCCACGGACCTGAAGAGCAGTCACATTTTTTTTAGAGCAGCAAGAAAGTTACTGCATTTTGCACGGTCAGTGATCATCCTACACAGAGTACCCCAAGTCTGCTCCACACTGTTCATGTATGTTTTCGATGTCTCAATCATTACAAATAAAGCTGTTAAGTTCTAGCCTCGGTGTCCTACACCACTGCTTCTGCTACCACTTCGGGCACAACTATCGCCTATAAATCATCATCATCATCATGTGCCATACCGGTTGGCGTAGGCGATCATGTCCTTCCACAATCTTCTATATACAGTGCATCGTATCAGTTCTGTTGGTGATTGTTTTCCATGCCATGACACCAAGCTATCCAGTATTTTCTCTCTTTGTTGTCCGCGATATCTCTTTCCTTTTATTTTGCCAGTTGTAATCAAGTATTCCAACATTCCTCTTCTCATGATGTGCCCGAAAAATTTTGATTTCTTCTTTCTGGTGTTTTTTAATTGCTCCCTTTTTGTGTTGGCCTCCTTGAGAACTTCCTGATTGGTCTTTTTAGCTGTCCAGGGAACTTTTAACATTCTTCTGAGAAATCCCATCTCTGTAGTCTCTAATCGTCTTTTCATTTGTTTGTCTACTGTCCATGATTAGCTTCCAGAGGTCGGAATTGGTTCTATATAGCACCGATGAACTCTCTTTCTCATTTCTATTGACATAGATTTGTTGCATAAGATATATTTCATTTTCTGAAATGCTATTTTGGCCTGAGCTATTCTGCTTTTTATCGCCTGTAAATACCAGTTCTAATTACCAGTAATGAGCGCTCAATGAATAATCATAATACAGAAATCTGAAACGTCAGAACTCAACGTTTTTACTCAACCTCTGTATATTCTTAAGTCGTATAATTTAGTTTCGAACATGGTTATATATTTATTTATTTATCCGTAGTCTCTATTAAATTTCTCGACCGCAGTACATGAGCGAATGAAAAAGAAAAGGTAAACGTTCACAAAATGTAGAAGTGTATCTATAACAATATCGCAATTCACAAACATATCACTCTATCTTGCATTCACCTAAAAGTATCTTCCTGCTTAGGAATATTTGTTTCGACCGTTCTGGGTGCGTACATTTCTAAAACCGTTTGATCAACTGATACATGCACTCTCCAGGCCCTGTAGGGAAACCTATGCATGATAGTATTATTGTTCTTGTTACTGGAGCATATGGGAAACAAAAAAATATAACTCAATTTGCTAAAACTAACGCATGGTGTTTATGAGTAGAAATACTGGGCACTGCAGATAAAATAAACATGCAAAATGGTTAGAAACAGTCAGAAAAATTAAGGTAAGGAACCCTCAAAGAACACAATGAAAAGACCTTTTGTTCGTCTTCCATATGTTTTATTTGCTGCCGTCTTTACTTTGTCTCACGTCTCGATTCAGACAAACCAGAGCAAGAGAGAGAGAGAGAGAGAGAGAGAGAGAGAGAGAGAGAGAGAGAGAGAGAGACGGGGAAAAGAAGAGGAAGAGAAAGATGATGATAAAATGCAAGTTCTTACTAAAAATTCAAAGTACACGACAAGAAGTTATTGTTACTATTTGTTATTATACTGCCAATATGTGATACATAGATGATACCTTTGCAAAGCTGTCCTTAATAATGTTGGCCTGGCATATAAGCCTGTCTTTCAGAGCTTGCATGCAATCGTCCTTGACCTTTATTGCTTGCTTCTTGCTACTGATCTTCATAAGGCCGAGTTTGATCATATATGGTTCAAGGTAATCCTTTAGTATGTCGCTCTTGGCTAGAATCATTTCCGCTTTCTTCTGGGCCTAAAGGGAAGTCAGTAATTTGGTCATCAACACAAAACACCCAAAAAATATTCCAAAGTTCTATAAATAGTATGGGCACTGACATCATACTCCTTACACGCCACGAGGTGTGGCGACATCTGGTCATCTATAGCTACAGTAAAATTAGTACGATATTATTGAATAGGTCTTAAATGTGCCAGGAGTTTTAGAAAATAAACCTTTATTATGTCTCTGCTAAATTGAAAGTTTAGATTCTGAAGATCTGTTCTGAAAGATCGAAAGGGGTAGTGGTTGGATTTTCTGAGAAGGTCAGGTTTGACAAAGAATTTTTTTTTTTTTTTTTGCGCCGGGGCACGTGGACATGTTTTCAGAATCATCATCAACACGTACTATGCCTGCCGTGGAAGGTGATCATGTCTCTCCACAACTTTCTATCACGACAGTTATTTATTATTTCTGTTGTTGACCTACTGCCAAGCCATTCTCTTAAGCTGTCTGGTATCTTTTCTCTTTGCCTCCTTCTATCTTTTCGTCCCTCAATTTTCCCAGTTGTTACAATATGTTTCAGCTGTTCTCATTACATGGCCAACAAATGGTGGTTGTTTCTTCCCAATATTGGAAATTACCACTCTCTCTTTGCGTTGACCTCATTCAGAACGTTTTCATTACTCTTCTTAGCTGTCCATGGTAATCTCAACATTGTTCTTTATAACAAGATTGCTACAGCCTCCAGTGATTTTATTGTCTGTTGTTCCATGGTTCATGATTCGCATCTATATGTTAAGACTGGTTTAGGGAATAGACGAGCAATTGAACGTGCCTACATTCTATAAATACATTCTTGGAGGCTGGGTGGACGAATGATTTAGTGGTGGCGATTCGGCGACCATAGCAGGACTCAAATGAACAGTAAGTTAGAACGGGAAAAAGTCCTAAGAGAGCTACTTACTTAACTAGCTACTCACTTACCTAACTGCTTACTTAAATACTTACTTAATTAACTACCTATTTAACTATCTACTCACTTGACTAACTGTCTGCTTGATTAACTACCTACTTGACTAATTACTTACTTGATTAGCAAGTTACTTGACTACTACTTACTTAACTAATTACTTACTTGTCAAATTTCTTACTTGACTCATTACTTACGTTAACTACTTACTTGATTACTTAAAAAAAAGACATTGGTGGGTTGTTTTTACATTCGATGTGATGAGATGGGTTAGTTTTATGAGCACACACACGTTTTGCACATATGGTGAAAGGAATTCATTTCAAAAGTGTTGAAAAGAGACTTGATATAAACAAGAATACGTGTCAAGTTTTACAAGAAGGCTGCATGGGGAAATACATCGATCATGTGCTGAGAATGAATGAAGACATTTCTATCAAGCATTCATGTGGAAACCATCTGGTAAAAGAAATCAAGGCAGACCAAGAAAATCGTTAGGCAGAACAATTACTAGGGAAGGTTCAACCATGGGTAGAAGTAAACAACCACGACCTACAAGAACTAGCAGCAAATCATCCATCATGGAGAACTATGACCTCCACCCTATGCTTGCTTGCTTGTGTTCGCTCGATGACTAAAGAATCACACCTCTTCGTCATTCGCCCTTAATAGGATGTTAAATGGGCGTGCCTGCGTTGTGGTTTGGTTTGCAGTATAACTGAGATATTTGCGCCTTTCGGCCCAAAATATCCGACTTCAGCACGACCTACGCCCTATGCACCGCCTTCGGCCCGAGAGGAAAATGATGGTGATAATTGAATGTTGCATATATCACAATGAATGCCTATGACAAGGCAAGGCGTGTTACCTTCAGTTGCAATCTCTCGGCCCTAAGGTCCTCATTCTCGTCAGCTTGCACGTATGTAGCCAGCAGTTGCCATTTAGACTCCTCATTCTCACGAGTTTCGAGACAATTTATCATCTGTTTCAGGATAAATATATCTGGTGAATTAGTTCTCTTGCGCCCTTCTTCATATTCTTTTGGTAATATATCTATCAGTTGTTTAATCTTCTGATTAGTTCTGTATATCAAGAATTGTTTAGAAGCACTAAATGCAGCACTGGTTGAACTTACTAGTACCAGTAATATTTGAGATTGTTAGTGTATGTGTCGGTCAACCTACTCGTACCAGTAATAGTTGGGGTTGTTAGTGTCTGTGACAATCGAACTTACATGTACTAGTAATAGCTGAGGTAATTAGTATCTGTGATAGTCGAACCTACTTGTACCAGTAATAGCTGAGGTTGTTAGTGTCTGTGACAGTCGAACCTACCTGTACCAGTAATAGCTGAGGTAATTAGTATCTGTGACAGTCGAACCTACTTGTACCAGTAATAGCTGAGGTTGTTAGTAAAGGTAAAGGTAAAGTACGAGACTTGAACCGGCGGCTTAACACGCGAGTTTCCACCCATATGTGCTCGGCCGCATATCCAGAAATGTTCGGAGATTTCTGGATAGTGTCGCTTCAAGCATCAAAACTCACGATGCGAGACAATGTTCCTCACCTTCCCAGTTTAATACCCTGATACCCAATACTGCCAACGGCTGGTCGATCGTGGGAGTAATTTTATTTCCAATCACGATTACAGTTCACACTGCTACCAGCGGGAATCGAACACGGGTTGTCCAAACGTTGGTAGTCCAGTCGGGTGGTTTTCCCAACTAAGCTACCGAAGCCCCCAAAGTTGAGGTTGTTAGTGTCTGTGGCAATTGAACCTACCTGTACCGGTAATAGTCGAGGTTGTTAGTGTCTGTGACAGTCGGACCTACTAGTACTAGTAATAGCTGAGTTTGTTAGTGTCTGTGACAGTAGAACTTACTAGTATCAGTAATAGCTGAGTTTGTTAGTGTCTGTGACAGTAGAACATAGTAGTACCAGTAATAGCTGAGTTTGTTAGTATCTTTGACAGTCGAACTTACTAGTACCAGTAATAGCTGAGTTTGTTAGTGTCTGTGACAGTCGAAATTACTATATAGTACCAAAAAATAGCTGAGTTTGTTAGTGTCTTTGACAGTCGAAATTACTAGTACCAGTAATAGCTGAGTTTGTTAGTATCTTTGACAGTCGAACTTACTAGTATCAGTAATAGCTGAGTTTGTTAGTGTCTGTGACAGTCGAACCTACCAGTATCAGTAATAGCTGAGTTTGTTAGTGTCTGTGACAGTCGAACCTACCAGTACCAGTAATAGCTGAGTTTGTTAGTGTCTTTGACAGTCGAAATTACTAGTACCAGTAATAGCTGAGTTTGTTAGTATCTTTGACAGTCGAACCTACCAGTACCAGTAATAGCTGAGTTTGTTAGTGTCTGTGACAGTCGAACCTACCAGTACCAGTAATAGCTGAGTTTGTTAGTGTCTGTGACAGTCGAACCTACCAGTACCAGTAATAGCTGAGGGTGTTTGTATCTGCCTCAGCCGAACCTACTTGTAAGTAATGGTTGAACTTGCTAGTAACAATAATAGTTGAGGTAGTTTCAACAAAGGAATTTCTTAGCATATGTAGTAAAGATTTAATTTGTTAACATCAGTAAAGAGCAGAGGCGAATACTCATAGGAGGCAACGGAGGCCCCGACCCCTCAAATATTTTAACAGAATACATAATACAATCACATTTCCAGCTGAATGAGTTAAATGTCAGTGTACAAACAGCAACTCCATTACGTAGTATAGCTGTAGTAGGAAACTCTTTGCACAGAGCTTCGCAGCAGAAGACAATCTGATCATCAGAAGGAGACCCCGTCGAGCAAGTGTTTCGGCCCTTTAGCTTCTTGACACTGGGTGGGGGGGGGTATATATATATTTACCTTCAATTCCAAAATTGCTATGCGGTTTATATGAAAGAAACTTACGAAAAACTAAATAGTTTTTGAGTTGATAAATCACGATCGGCATCTGTTGTGATTTAAAAGTGATAGCTCTTTTGTTTGAACTTCGGAATGGATGCATCAAGTACTGCTATGTAGCTTTCTCTGTCAGTGAAATAGTCGTGCACGAAATGGCCACTATATCGGAAAAGATTTGCCAATCAGACAGTCAACATAGTTTTGTAATGTTGAGTATGCAGCACTTGTAGACAGACATAAGCAAGATTTTGTTGTTGCCCCAAGGCACATTAAGTCGAGCCTCATGAGAGATTCCATTCCTTAACGACAGTAGTGCTGATGTTTATGTTGCAGCCTTCTGATGTTTCGTTGTTGATGAATCTCTTATTGTTGTTTATATATCTTGTAATATTGTTGATCTATCTTCATCGCCTTATTTATCTAATTTGTTATTGTCCTTTTATATCTTGTTACTTTCATGTCATATATATCTATCTATAGTGACACACACAACTCATCATATAGTTTTCGAACAAAATAAACAAAGTCTTTATTAGTGACTTCTACATGTGCTTTTACAATAATTGACAATGTCTCTGATTCACTCAACATGTTTCAAAATTCTCTTATAAAATCTGTCATTACTTGATGGAGCCGACCGGCGATGGCTATCATAAGTAACTTCGTGATCGTATTAGTGTTCTTGTTAGTATAAGCATATCCCGATCATAAGCATATCGGCATCTAGCGATCCCGAGGAACATACTAATATCTTGGCTTTAACTCTAGTTACTACCGTTGGACTTCTTTCAAACTATTATGCTTCCTAAGTCCAAAGGTGTCACAAAATTCTCTAAACGAACTATTTCACTTGTCTAAGTCCTAACTCTATCTTCTGCCTTGAGGCAGGTATCTGATCTCCTTTGCTCTGTGTGTGTAGTTCCCCTCTAAGTGTAAGTCTAAGTTCTCAAGTGCTCAAGTTCTAAATGTAAGTTGCAAGATCTAACCCCTAAGTCTTCCCCGGGTCTTTTTGTGCCCCTCTTAGCCACTCCCCCTTGGATAAGGACCATGGGAACCTAATCTATACACGTCTGATCCTTCGTCCGTCTCCAGTCGCTATTTCTTTAGCTCCGCCTTTTTAATTATATCCAAGTCTTATTGCTATAGGCGTCCTGTCGATACCTGTGAATCTTCCTAATCTTCTTCCTTCCAAATAAAGCTTACGTTTGTCTTCGACCACGCGCGGTGATTCTTTGATCACCAAGTCAGGGAGAACTCAAAGCGTTTCCCACCGCTGAACATAAAAGATGTCTCGTCGTCGGTGAGTCTCTTTCATTACGCCCCTTGGCGGCTCAACTCCGAATGTTTCAGGGCTGGACTAGCTATCTCATATCAGCACGTGTCTAGAATCCAGCGGCCGCTTCGTTACGTTATGTAACTTTGTCGGCCAGAGCAAACATCTGTCTGGATTTCTACGCTCAGGCTGAACACCTGTACGTATTTTCTTGTAATCTTAAAGTTGATTACGCCACCGCGTCTGGGTTCGGTAGACTGACGTCTCCTTGCTAATCCTTAAGACATGTTTCATTACATTTGTTTGCCGCCTACAACTATAGTACCTCTTATTATCGTCGTATAGTATCATTATTTTATTCTTCTTGTCTATCGTCATTTTCTTCTTTTCTTCCCACGTCTTCATGGCTGAGTCACACTGTAACATTTATCATTACAAAATAAATAATAAAGGCAGTATTGCCATGGTGTTTATTTTTTTTTAAAAATAGATAATAAATATCGATAAAAAGCAAAATGTGTGTTGTTACCTCAATCTCCATTTTTCTAATGTCATTCCTGGTAGCAACTTCCTGATCCATGAGCCTAATCAACATTTGATACAGTTCTAGTTCGCTCTTAGGACGCCTGAATGGATCTGCCTGAAAGCAACATAGTGTGTGTGTGACACTGCGGGAGTGTTCAATAAATGACGATTTTATACATAATTTTCAACAAACAAATTACTAAAAGAAAAAAGCTCCTTTACAAACTACAAAATAATGTTACCATGTTTCAATAAATTTTCTCGCTCTAGTCTTAGCTCCAATGGTTAGCTCGCTACGAAGGTAATAACATGGTCGATCCCTGTTTGACGCTCTTCAATGGACCAAGTTTTGAAAAACATAATGGACGCCAGACTCGGTTGCTTGGTGGAAGATAAGAGCTAAATGGAAGATCATGAGCTTTGACCTTATCACCCTTTAATGTGGCCTAGGACCGCGAGTTTTCTTACATACCTCTCACCCCTAAATGTGGTCTAGAACGGCGAGTTTTCTTACATACCTCTCACCCCTAAATGTGGTCTAGAACGGCGAGTTTTCTTACATACCTCTCACCACTAAATGTGGTCTAGAACGGCGAGTTTTCTTACATACCTCTCACTCCTAAATGTTGTCTAGAACGGCGAGTTTTCTTACATACCTCTCACACCTAAATGTGGTCTAGAACGGCGAGTTTTCTTACATACCTCTCACCCCTAAATGTGGTCTAGAACGGAGAGTTTTCTTACATACCTCTCACCCCTAAATGTGGTCTAGAACGGCAAGTTTTCTTACATACCTCTCACCCCTAAATGTGGTCTAGAACGGCGAGTTTTCTTACTTACCTCTCACCCCTAAATGTGGTCTAGAACGGCGAGTTTTCTTACATACCTCTCACCCCTAAATGTGGTCTAGAACGGCAAGTTTTCTTACATACCTCTCACCCCTAAATGTGGTCTAGAACGGCGAGTTTTCTTACATACCTCTCACCCCTAAATGTGGTCTAGAACGGCGAGTTTTCTTACATACCTCTCACACCTAAATGTTGTCTAGAACGGCGAGTTTTCTTACATACCTCTCACCCTAAATGTGGTCTAGAACGGCGAGTTTTCTTACATACCTCTCACACCTAAATGTGGCCTAGAACGGCGAGTTTTCTTACATACCTCTCACCCCTAAATGTTGTCTAGAACAGCGAGTTTTCTTACATACCTCTCTCCCCTAAATGTGGTCTAGAAGGGCGAGTTTTCTTACATACCTCTCACCCCTAAATGTGGTCTAGAAGAGCGAGCTTTCTTACATACCTCTCACCCCTAAATGTGGTCAAGAACGGTGAGTTTTCTTACATACCTCTCACCCCTAAATGTGGTCTAGAACGGCAAGTTTTCTTACATACCTCTCACTCCTAAATGTGGTCTAGAACGGTAAGTTTTCTTACATACCTCTCACTCCTAAATGTGGTCTAGAAGGGCGAGTTTTCTTACATACCTCTCACCCCTAAATGTTGTCTAGAAGGGCGAGTTTTCTTACATACCTCTCACCCTTAGATGTGGCCTAGCACGGCGAGTTTTCTTACATACCTCTCACCCCTAAATGTGGCCTAGAACGGCGAGTTTTCTTACAAACCTCTCACCCCTAAATGTGGTCTAGTTAGGCGAGTTTTCTTACATACCTCTCACCCCTAAATGTGGTCTAGAATGGCGAGTTTTCTTACATACCTCTCACCCCTAAATGTGGTCTAGAATGGCGAGTTTTCTTACAAACCTCTCACCCCTAAATGTGGTCTAGTTAGGCGAGTTTTCTTACATACCTCTCACCCCTAAATGTGGCCTAGCACGGCGAGTTTTCTTACATACCTCTCACCCCTAAATATGGTCTAGAAGGGCAAGTTTTCTTACATACCTCTCACTCCTAAATGTGGCCTAGCACGGCGAATTTTCTTACATACCTCTCACCCCTAAATGTGGTCTAGAACGGCGAGTTTTCTTACATACCTCTCACCCCTAAATGTGGTCTAGAACGGCAAGTTTTCTTACATACCTCTCACCCCTAAATGTGGTCTAGAACGGCAAGTTTTCTTACAGACCTCTTACCCCTAAATGTGGTCTAGAAGGGCGAGTTTTCTTACATACCTCTCACCCCTAAATATGGTCTAGAAGGGCAAGTTTTCTTACATACCTCTCACTCCTAAATGTGGCCTAGCACGGCGAATTTTCTTACATACCTCTCACCCCTAAATGTGGTCTAGAACGGCGAGTTTTCTTACATACCTCTCACCCCTAAATGTGGTCTAGAACGGCAAGTTTTCTTACATACCTGTCACCCCTAAATGTGGTCTAGAACGGCAAGTTTTCTTACATACCTCTTACCCCTAAATGTGGTCTAGAAGGGCGAGTTTTCTTACATACCTCTCATCCCTAAATATGGTCTAGAACGGCAAGTTTTCTTACATACCTCTCACCCTAAATGTGGTCTAGAACGGCGAGTTTTCTTACATACCTCTCACCCCTAAATGTGGTCTAGAACGGCAAGTTTTCTTACATACCTCTCATCCCTAAATGTGGTCTAGAACGGCGAATTTTCTTACATACCTCTCACCCCTAAATGTGGTCTAGAACGGCAAGTTTTCTTACATACCTCTCACCCCTAAATGTGGTCTAGAACGGCGAATTTTCTTACATACCTCTCACCCCTAAATGTGGTCTAGAACGGCAAGTTTTCTGACATACCTCTCACCCCTAAATGTGGTCTAGAACGGCAAGTTTTCTTACATACCTCTCATCCCTAAATATGGTCTAGAACGGCAAGTTTTCTTACATACCTCTCACCCCTAAATGTGGTCTAGAACGGCGAGTTTTCTTACATACCTCTCACCCCTAAATGTGGTCTAGAAGGGCGAGTTTTCTTACATACCTCTCACCCCTAAATATAGTCTAGAACGGCAAGTTTTCTTACATACCTCTCACCCCTAAATGTGGTCTAGAACGGCAAGTTTTCTTACATACCTCTCACCCCTAAATGTGGTCTAGAACGGCAAGTTTTCTTACATACCTCTCACCCCTAAATGTGGTCTAGAAGGGCGAGTTTTCTTACATACCTCTCACACCTAAATATAGTCTAGAACGGCAAGTTTTCTTACATACCTCTCACCCCTAAATGTGGTCTAGAACGGCAAGTTTTCTTACATACTCCTAAATGTGGTCTAGAACGGCGAGTTTTCTTACATACCTCTCACCCCTAAATGTGGTCTAGAAGGGCGAGTTTTCTTACATACCTCCAATCAAACATTAAATATCGCACTACACTCTTTTCGAAACCTGTTTTATTTTCCTTCTTTTCTTTCTTTCTTGCCACAAAAATGTCAATTAACCTTCTTCATCGGTCGCTATTTAGCAACACATTTATTTACACTGGGTTGTGTACTTTACGGCCCAGTGCATCCGTCTGAAGCACGCATTAGTTCAGAGCAGTTTCTCTAATCAGTGGCATTTATTGTCTTCCCTGCTAAAAGACAACTGCTTGTAACCTTCTTCTTCTTAATCCTCTGAACTTCCGTCGGAGCTTAGGGCACTCGCGAGGGATCTCCAGCCGAGTCAGTCTAGAACAAGCATGGTCAATTCTCGGCAGGACCTGCCAGCCTCTTTATTTCTGTCTGTCGTGGGTGGCATTTCTCCCTGAGTCCTTGCTCGTTCCTCCAAGATTTGATTGCTAGGTATTCTCGTTTGTGCTTCTGCAGCATTTTGTAATGTTTATATATGTGGGTCGCTGGAACAACGTAACAAAAAATCCTAACCTGGAGAACCATTGTGTGTCTCTTTATCTGGCTCTTATCCTTTGACAAGTCCGGCTTAGAAGGCCATGCAGTAGCTATGCTGCCGTCGACATAGTTCTCGGGATCATTGGAACATTCAATAAGGTGGAGACACCTCGCGAGGGGAGGATTGTAACCAGTGACTGTTATATTTCATAATAAACATTTCTGCTAGACTAGAAATATTTCATTTCTGAGCTTGTATCAAGATTGACTGGTTTTTATCAAGAAAAGAGTAACAAACAGCAGAGCTAATATCACAGACGACATGGACCATGAAATGGTTATGATCATACTCAGACAGCCAAAAACAAAGAGAAGATAAACAAACAAACAAAAGAAGCAAAAAGAACAGACAATACAAATTAGACAATTAAAAGATCAATAATCAAGGAAAACCCTAAAAGAAAAACTAACAGGCGAATTCAAGAAACTCCCTAACGAAGTAAGCACAGTAGAAGAAGAGTGGAAACAGTTTAAGAAAACATTAACCATCATCTCAAAAACAGTTTGTTGAACAAAACTAAGGAAAAAAGAAGGGGAAAAGAGCACCCCGTGGTGGAACGAAGCAATCAGAGAAACAATTAAAGAAAAGAAAAAACTGTTAAAAATTGGAGGGAGAATAAGAATAAAGAAGAATGTGGAAAATATGCCTTATTTCGTAAAAAAGTTAAAACTTTGATCAAAGAAGTTAAGCAAAAGAAATGGACAGAATTCGGACAAAATATAAGAAGGGACTTCAAGACAGCCACAAGAGATTTCTACAAAGCAGTAAAAGCAACATGAACGAGATAAGAAAACCACGATCTTACTGAACTCATAAATGACAAAGACAGACAGTCAATATCAAATAACCAACATATGCAACAGAGATGAAAATAACATTTTGAAGACTTATTAAACATGACAACAAATAATAATAAGACAACAAAAACCACGCAAGAACGCATACACACTAAAACCAACATCATGAAGGAGAAAATCGAAGAAGTAATCAAATATATACAAAGAAATAGAGCACCGGGGATAGATAACATAGCAGTAGAAAAAAAAAAACAGAAGCAGCAGGAGAAACGGGAGTTATATGTCTGCACAGAATATTCAATGCTGTATGACATCAACACCAGCCCCAGAAGACTGGCAACAGGCAATAATCGTACCAACATGAAAACAATTAAGGTAGCAAGAGAGACTGTAATCAATATATAGATATACCGCTTTTCAGCCATGTGTAAATGTTATACTCCAAACCGCGGGGGAAAAAGCTCAGACCAATAATATAAGTAGAGTTAAACAATTCTCAAATGGGATTAAGAAAAAAAAAACAGGAAATACTGACGCTCTATTCACCTTAAAACAGCTTGCAGAAAAGACGACAGAAGATAATCAAAATGTGTAGTCAATTTCATTGACCGGGAAAAAAATCATTTGACCGAGTAAACCGAGAACAACTATGGGAGATACTAACAACATACGGAGTAAGCCAAGATTGAACCAACCTAATTAAATGTCTCTACATCAACAGCAGCTGCACAATCATAACAGCAGCAGGATACACAGACCACTTGGAAGTTAAATCAAGTGTAAGACAGGGGTGCGTACTTCTCTCCTATTGTTTATTACATACATGGACTATATATGCAAGTTAGCCAACCAATCAGAGACAGAGGAGGTCAATGTTCTATTTGAAGATGATCAGGCACAAATACATGGACAAATAGAAGACCTACAAGAACACTTAAATAGACTCAACCACTCCGGCACAAAATACAACATGAAAATCAACATCAACAAAACAGAAGTCATGAATATCACAAAAGAAAAACAATACATCAACACAACGTTTTATAGCACAAATTAATTTTAAATATCTAATTTAAATACCTAGGAAGTCCAGTGACAAACGACAATTCACAAACAGCAGATATAGATACAAGATGCAACAAAATTTGTCAAATCATTGGACAGCTATCGCCACTATTGTCCAACAAGGAAATGCCTCCAAAGGCAAAGCCGGCACTCTGCACTACAATCGTCATCCCAACTAATGCCAGCCCTGAAACACTAGATGCAAGAACAATACGAAAAATAAGCTCTACTGACATGAAATGTTTTAGACGAATGACAGGAAACAGCTTGAGAGATAAGGTCAGAAATAAATAAAAACTGAATTAAAAAGGCTAGAAATAATCCTATCATAAGAATACATAAAGAAACAACAAATAAAATGGTTTTGCCACGTGACAAGGCAAAAAGAGCAAAACACAACACAACGAGCATTCAATAAACTTTGCGAGAACACCAGATCTAAGGGCTGACCACGAAAAAGATGGAATGATGGAATATTAAAAACACTAGGAAATATAAAAGTAGTAGCAGAGGGGAAAGGAAAAGCAAAAGACCACAAATTATATCTCCCCTCGACGCTGAAAGGCAAAAAATGATGGGAAAAAGAAGAAGCTTGTTCCTGCTCACAGTCGCTGTATCATGCAGTCTACGCTAACTCACGGAAGTTTGTTCCTGCTCACAGTCGCTGTATCATGCAGTCTACGCTAACTCGCGGAAGTTTGTTCCTGCTCACAGTCGCTGTATCATGCAGTCTAACCTAACTCACTGACGAACCTGATGATGATCAGACTCCCTCCCTCTGCAAAGCTCTGTATAAAAACTATAAAGTTCACATTACTACTACGTTACCTCCTTCGATCTAAAAATGGTCCATCGATCCGATTGGTCTAGGTCTAAAGAAGGTACAGTGTCTCGCGCTGCTCGCCCATTATGGTAACAACAATCCCTACCGAGATATTGCAAGACTTCATGGACACTGAAGGTGTAGAATAGCGATGACGTGTCTTAGTTCAAACTAGAGGCGTACCTCTGAGACTTCTGAGTAGGGGAACAATATTTCTATAAATTAATTCTAGGACACTCTTAAAGTAAAATATAGAGTAAAGAACCCCGTCACGCCAAGTGGCGTATAGGGAATATAGTGTCAGTGACTATAATTTGCATAGACATTCGGCACATTATATTTTGCACATTATACATCAGAAAGAGACAATCAATATTTTTCGAGCACATCATGAGAAGAGCAAAGTTGGAATACTTGCTGTAAGCAAAATACAGGGAAAGAGAGATCGCGAAGGACAAAGAGAGAAGATGATTTATAGCTTGGTGTCATGGTATGGAAAACAGTCAACAACAGAATTGATACGATGCACTGTAGATAAAAGATTGTAGAAGGACATGAAGGCCTACCGCAATCGGTTTGGTACATGATGATGATATTAAGAGTGAAATTTAAGTAGATGTGGAATAGCGCACAGATACAATAGTTTACCCTAAGGAGCCACACCACTTGGATCTTTACACAAAAGAAAGACCAATATCTTCAAGCAGCGAAAAGCCGCATTGTTCAAAATAAAAAAAAAATAGACCAATGGTTATGGTTATGCTTAGTCGAAGGCCCCGGTATCACTGCAAACAAATTAAAATCCATAAATGCTCAACCGCCAGTGCCAGAGGAATCATCCGAGTTAACATCTCATCTCATTGAAGGATCCAAACAAAGAGAAGAAGTTGCAGTCCCCCTCATAGCAGCTACAGCAAGCGCCAAAAGACTTAAGGCCAAGCGGCACCGAAAGTGAACGCAGCTGAACTGTCTTTCATTATATAATATCATCATTAATCGTAAGCAATCGGAATATCGAAACACAATCCGGATGAACCACACAGCTCACAGTGTGCACAGAGCACTAACCCAATAGCTTCGGCAATGAGACCAATATCTTCAATCAATGACCATCCGCATTGTTCAGCGTAACAAAAATGAGACCAATATCTTCAAACCCTGAGCGGCCACATTTCTCAGGTAGAGCAGTGACTGACAAATATCGAGAAGTTACGTTTATATTTTTTCATGTAGAGGAAAGAGCATTATCGTTATGCACCGAGAAAGAAACATACTAAGGAAATGTGAAATTAGTGGGCCAGAGATATGTGGTCCTTTGAATAAGCCAGGAAAAAAGAACAATTGCAGGATATTTAGAGAGAAATGGAGAATTTTATCTTAGTCTAGGGAGCCGTGATAGCTCAGTGGTTAGTGAACTGGACTACAAAAGACAAGGGGTAGGGTTCGATCCGAATTGACGGCTTCCGGTTCACCCAGCCTTAAATGGGTACCGGATATTTTCTGGGAAAGTAGAGCGGCGCGGGCGTAATACCGACCACATTACCCCGAAAATCATGTGCCGAAGGTCTGTAAAATTTATAGTCGCTAACACCATATTCCTTATACGCCACTTGGCGTGAAGGTCGCTCTTTACTTTTTTATTTTTATCTTAGTCTGTCGGTAATGCCCCAAAGACCCCCCAGTGTAATGGAAAGAAGAAGTCTACCAGTATATAGGATCTGTACTAAAACGTTGGAACTAATGTGCCTGGTGTCTGTCGACAACACGCATGAACGATGATACCTCAAAGCACCAGTGGAGTTCTGGAGACCAGGCCAGAATTTGTGTCTCGTCAAACCACAGTGGGGGCTTGCTGAAGTGTCGTGTGCTGTAGATGATCCTGTCGTCCTGGATGTGGTACTCAATGTCGATGTCATCCGACCAAACACTGAACGTGATCTTAGCGACATCACTGTCCGCAGGCACTTCCGGGTTTCGGTGGAAGCACTCTGTGACTATCTAAAAGAACAGACTCTCAATGGCTGAATAGTTTGTATTGAATGGAAGAGAACATAAGTTAAATCAATAGTCTGCATTAATGTTTTGGGAGGAAAATAATCAGTCTGCATTAATGTTTTAGAGGAAAATAATCAGTCTGCATTAATGTTTTAGAGGAAAATTATCAATTTGCATTAATGTTTTTTGAGAAAATAATCAATTTGCATTAATGTTTTTAGAGGAAAATAATCAGTCTGCATTAATATTTTTAGAGAAAAATAATCAGTCTGCATTAATGTTTTTGCAGGAAAATAATCAGTCTGCATTAATATTTTTGCAGGAAAATAATCAATCTGCATTAATGTTTTTAGAGGAAAATAATCAATCTGTACTAATGTTTTTGGAGGAAAAAATCAATTTGCATTAATGTTTTTTGAGAAAATAATCAATTTGCACTAATGTTTTTGAAGGAAATTCTGGGGCCTCTAGAAATATTTTTTCTTTGTAGAAAAACATCTGACAAATACCAGTGGATAAAGAGGTACAATGAAAACGATGGCTCTGGATAGGACACGCACTGAGAAAGCCAACTGAGATCATTACACAACAGGCTCTTTTTGAAATCCCCAAGGAAACAGAGGAAGACTAAAATATTTTTGAACAAGACAGATGGAAGCAGATGAAGGGAAAGACATGAAATGATCTTAAAAGAATGGCAAGAAACAGGGAGCTTTGGGAAATGTTTGTTGAAGACCAATGTTCCACATGAAGTTGAAAGGTTGAAGAAGAAATTAATGTTTTTAGTAAGAAAATTTGTATCAACGTTCATGTTTTTATAACAACCTAAGGTCGACGTCAATGGTTCTCAAACTACTAATTTTTCGACCGTGACCTACTTTCGACCATGTTTTCTTTCCGTGCCCCCCACCCCTGCCTTTTCATGAAAAAGATAACTATCTATTTTTAAACGTTTTTTTTAAAAAGAAATATGTGCGCGAGCGTGTGTATGTGTGTGTAAGTGTGCGTGTGTCAGTATTCGATTCAATTACTAATTTCTCATATCCCACATCCATGTCACGATTGGATCCACTGCTACTTTCTTCTTCCTCATATCCATGTCAGGATTGGATCCACTGCTACTTTCTTCTTCCTCATATCCATGTCAGGATTGGATCCACTGCTACTTTCTTCTTCCTCACATCCATGTCACGATTGGATCCACTGCTACTTTCTTCTTCCTCATATCCATGTCACGATTGGATCCACTGCTACTTTCTTCTTCCTCATATCCATGTCAGGATTGGATCCACTGCTACTTTCTTCTTCCTCATATCCATGTCAGGATTGGATCCACTGCTACTTTCTTCTTCCTTATATCCATGTCAGGATTGGATCCACTGCTACTTTCTTCTTCCTTATATCCATGTCAGGATTGGATCCACTGCTACTTTCTTCTTCCTCATATCCATGTCACGATTGGATCCACTGCTACTTTCTTCTTCCTTATATCCATGTCAGGATTGGATCCACTGCTACTTTCTTCTTCCTTATATCCATGTCAGGATTGGATCCACTGCTACTTTCTTCTTCCTCATATCCATGTCAGGATTGGATCCCCTGCTACTTTCTTCTTCCTTATATCCATGTCAGGATTGGATCCACTGCTACTTTCTTCTTCCTTATATCCATGTCAGGATTGGATCCACTGCTACTTTCTTCTTCCTCATATCCATGTCAGGATTGGATCCACTGCTACTTTCTTCTTCCTTATATCCATGTCAGGATTGGATCCACTGCTACTTTCTTCTTCCTCATATCCATGTCAGGATTGAATCCACTGCTACTTTCTTCTTCCTCATATCCATGTCACGATTGCATCCGCTGCTACTTTCTTCTTCCTCATATCCATGTCAGGATTGCATCCGCTGCTAATTTTACATGACCAACATACATAGGTCAGGATCAACAACTAATGTAAGCACTAATTACAGAAAATAAAGAAAAGCAGCAATAATATCTACTTAGTATGAGCACAGAATTTTCTATCAACAACTTGCAGATAAAAACAGAGAAAACTGAAGTTGTAATAAGGAAAAAAATAAAGAACATAAAAATAACAGTTACAAAATAAAGAACTAAAAAGGTATCAGAATTTAAATATTTAGGACCAACGCTCTTAGAAGATGCAAGGGTGGATAAAGAGGTCGACGTCAGATGTAATAAGCTCAACCAAATATTGGAACAATTATCACCTATTTTACGATTTAAAGTTATTAAACATCATTAAATGGTTTTTTTTCGTTCATCAGCTTTCACCTCTGACGAAGTCCCTAGAGACTAGGAACTGAATTTTGCGTGTTAATCCATTTTTCCCTAGCAGCCGTGTGCACAGGGTTCCCTCGCCGCACGGGCAGATAACTCCGACTTCGGAGGTACTCATATTTTTTCCGTCGATGAGTAATTGACGTTTCAAGCCGGGCCTCGCTGCTGAGACCAGGGGTCTCATCATAAATAAAGATCCCAACCGGTGCAGCCGGGATTTGAACCCACAACCTCTCTGTCTCGAGGCCGGCGTCTTGCCTCGAGACCAACCAGTCCACCAAATATTTATACCCATAATGTGCTATCTGTGTAAATCTTGAACACTTACGGTAAATGATGATAAAGTAATTACTACATACATGAAATGTTTAAGAAGAGCGGCATGAGTGTTATTATGACACATACAACGGAATAAAAACATAAGGAAAAGTTTGGATATTGAACCAGTCTTGCGCTATATATAGGGTCAAGGCAAAGAAATGCACGTAAATGCATAAAATTGCGAAGCTGCAGTGAAGCTAACTGTGAGGACAAATAAATATATATATATATATATATATATATATATATATATATATATATATATATATATATATATATATATACGAGTATATAATATATATATATATATATATATATATGAGACAGAGAGAGAGTTAAATAAAAAAAACTATGGTTAAAAATACTAATTAGTGCCCAAACACTTTCTTTTTTTTATTTTTAACACTTGAGAATATACAGGGAAGACTTTTTATTCTTCATTTTTCTTTTTATTTCTTCTTCTAGTTTAAAATTATTGTATTTTTTAATGTTTTTTTTTAATTTTAAATACTTGTTTGTGTTGTATGTTTGCTCCTGCTGAAGGCCTATTGAGCCGAAAAGTCCTTCTGGATTATATTGTCCACTTGTTACGTGAAGCTTTAACAATACCGCTTTTTAAAATTTTTGTTTCTATATTTATTTTTCTTTTCATTTTTCTATCACTATATACAAGGTGTTACCGGGGCCTCATTATGAGTAAAGAATAGTGACACTGTGTCCTTCCAAGCATGTCGTAAGAGGCGACTAAGGAGGTTGATCGATGGCTTGACAAGCTGTCATTGTAAAAAGTATTGTTATGGAAAACCATAGATTTTAGAAGCAGTGATCTCTGCAATATGTGCCATTTTGGCACGCAAGGTTTCTGTTTTTGAGATTTAAGTTCTGCCCTGTGTGCCGTCTTCGGCTCGAAAGGACAATAGATAGAGATATAGAAGGACAACAACTGAAATGGTTTGACAACCTCCAAAGAATGCCAGAATGTGCCTTGCCATTCATGACATACACAAAAGTAATACGTGGATTTAAACCACAAGGTAGACAAAGAAACAGATGGCTGGATGACATAAAATATACATAGCAACAAAACAAATTGACTAACCAAGAAGCCATAAGACAATCAGAGCAAGAATCTTGAAGCTACCTCAACACCGTAAAGGACAGGAGAAAACATCCCCGTCAAATCTGGAATAACGAGAAATGGGATAATGATGAAGACTCATTTTTCATTTCCCGCGTCTGAATGTCACAAGTGGCTCCACTACTCATTTCACAGAACCCATATCCATAAACTAAACTAAACTAAACTAAACTAAACTAAACTAAACTAAACTAAACTAAACTAAACTAAACTAAACTAAACTAAACTAAACTTTATAAGACAAAGATCGTATTTAAGATTGTTTCCTGAATGACACGCCAACGAGATAGACTACCCCAAACACCTTCCATTGTGGACAAAATTTGAACACACAAACACGTTCTTGGTGTTCCATTCCATCATAAAGTTCATACAGCTAATTATATAACCACTTACCTCTATCGGTCTAGGATTTTCACGAAGAAGTATTGCCTTCTCATAAGTCTTTCCTTTGTTGCCAAATTGAGTTTCCTTGTAATACTTTCTGTCTTCTCGACCACTAAAGTACTGTTTGATAAAGTTGAAACTTTCTTCTCGTTTATACTGTCCGTCAACTCTCTTATTAGGCTCGTACAAGATAATTCGCCACTTCTCTGGTCCCATAGATTGTGCAAGATATACATGTTCTGTTAAGAGAGTTATGTTATTAGCTTCTAGGTTGTAATGTTGGTGCATTCTGGACACTGACTAGCACTTTTATATTCTTTTATTTTGTCTTAGGAATTACAGAGGTAATGGTAACAACAAAGAAAAAGACATCACCTCAGTGCAAAATGAAGACAAGTGGAACAATATTAAAACAGGTAAATGAATTTAAATATTTGGGAACTTTGTTAACCTCAGACGGAAGATGTACAAAAGAGGTGAGATGCAGAATGGCTCAGGCAAAAGCAGCTTTCCAAAATTGAGGAAGATACTATGCAATCCACTTTTGACAATAGAAACAAGAAAAAGAGTTCTTAAATGTTACGGAGAGCCAGTCTTAACATATGGATGCGAATCATGTACAATAGGACAACAGGCAAGAAAATCGCTGGAGTCTGTAGAAATGTGGTTTTACAGAAGAATGTTGAGAATACCATGGACAGCTAAGAAGAGTAATGAAAATGTTCTGAGAGAGGTCAAAGCAAAAAGAGAGATAATTTTCCAATATTACGAAGAAACAATCATCATTTTTTGACCATGTAATGAGAAGTGAACAGCTGTAATATATTGTAACAACTGGAAACATTGAGGGACAAAGAGATAGAGGGAAGGAAAGAGAAAAGATACCAGACAGCTTAAGAGAATGGCTGGGCAGTAGGTCAACAACAGAAATGATATATAACTGTCTGATCGAAAGTTGTGGAGAGTCATGTTCACCTACGCCAGAAGGCTTGGTACTTGATGATGATGATGATGATGATGATGATGATGATGATGATGATGATGATGATGATGATTCTGTCTTACATTTCATTTTTGTTCCATCAAGAATTTGTTATACAAACTGCTACAGACTATACCACAACTCCAACATCTATTTCCTTGTGTTGTCCGCTCTACCCAACATTTTGTCCAAAATTAAACTGTTTTCTTCTTTACGATTATACTCACAAAACTGTGATTTTATTTGTTTTCTATTTACATATTAAGTGACCAAAAAACAATGCAAAATAGTTATGTAATATGGAAACTAAACAAGTTCGTTTTTTGTACTCAATTAGTTTATGCTCAACAAGCTCTCCTGTTACGTTTATGTAAAGCTGGGGAACACAAGTGATTTATTCAACAATTTCCTCTAGTGACGAGACAGGAAGAGTTTTGAGACAAGCAAAACGCAAAAAAACCTACATCTTTCAGATAATATATTTTAAAAATGTATATAAAATGTGATTTACCGTAATATATAATTATATAAATATGTATAATTTATGCACGTTTATATATAAATTTTGTATGTATGTTTTTATTTAAAATTAATTATAGGAAAAAAAAGTAAAGTACCCCCGTCACGCCAAGTGGCTTTTAGGCAATATGGGGTTAGTGACCATAAATTGTACAGACTTTCGGAACATGATTTTTTGGGCAATGTGGTCGGTATTACGTTCGTGCCGCTTTAATTTCCCTGAAATAATCCGGTACCCATTAAAGGCTGGGTGAACTGGAGCCGTCTGTTTGCCCTCTTGTCCTTTGTAGTCCAGTTCACACCTCCCACCATCAGACCTCACACCATCCCCTGAAACAAGAAAATTGTAATGCACTAGTCATCTTAAGCCCTTACGTTTATTACGGTTATCAACGACAAGAGCATGGGAATGTCAAGTGGCGACAATTCTAGTCTTCACTGATATTCAGTTGACAATAAAATGTTTCGAGCTACAGCTTCCTTGGACATAACCAGTGATAGAAAATGTAACACTGAAATAAACAAAAGAATAGGAATGACAAAAAGCAGATGCTGTGAAAATATACTAACATCAAAACATTTACCGTCAGGGCTAAAACTATTATAACAAAATGTTATATCTTCTCAACACTCCTGTATGGTGCAAAAACATGGACGTTAGACAAGAAAACAGAACAGAAAACTGAAGCCTTTGAAATGTGGATTTATAGAAGAGTAGGAAGAATTGGATGGAAAGAAAAGAAAGCAAATGATGAAGTCTTAAACCAACTAAAAGTGAAAAGAGAACTGCTAAACACAATTAGAACAAGACAAATGGAATTTTGGGGGATGGTAAAAGACACTGCAGCCTACTAAAAGTAATCCTGGAAGGAAAAATACAAGGGAAAAGAGGCAGATCAAGACTCTAGCATGGAATAGTAAAACATAAAAAGATGGAAAAATCAGCCTATGACAATCTGCACGATCAAAGCAAGAAACAGAGCGGAATGGTGCTCCATGGTAGCCAACCTTCGATACAGAGAAGGCACTCGATGATGATGAATAAAATATGTATCTGGACACATTTAAGTTTTAAAAGTTGAACGAAACGCATTCCGGACCAATCCGCCAGAATTAAAAACAAACAATTTGATACAGAACACGTTTCCCAAAATGGCAGCCATATTTTCAGTATCAAAGCACACTCACATAAGCAAAGAATAATTTGTTTACTGAATGCTGACGAAGATGTGTATCTCTCCTATCTACACTAACAGTGGTTTCAGTACAATATAACGTTGTCTTCCCCAGCAATGTAACCTTCATGAGGTAAGCATTCCCAACATGTTTGCTAATTGTGAGACCAACCCAGTAGTTTTCACTTGTTCGGTGCCTTTTCTTAAACAATTCTTGAGCAGTGCCCAGACTTTTTCAATTGGATTTAGGGGGAAAAGACAGGGGTGGGTGGCTGTTGTTAGACAACCCAGTACTGTCACATTCTTCTCTTGCAGTCATGCTTTGGTGATAAGAACTCTATGTATTAGGTCATTGTCTATTGGAATGTGTACCAATTCAATGTAACTCATCCTATGTAGCTACCAGTTAACAGCAGCTTTAGTTAACGATAGCTTCCCCTCTCGATCATGAGCTGCCGTGTGTTTCCTACGCTCTTCATTGACCCAACTCAACAGATTTAGATGAGATTTCGATGGTCACTTGTGTCCACAATTCTTGGCCTCCATTAACTTCTATTAATTTACTCACATGAATGCTCGAGGTTTTAGAAATGTTGGAAATTGTTTGATTTTCTTTATTTCAAATCTGTGAAATTAACATTCGCTATGTCTTTGTACCCATGTTCTACCACCAGTATTAGAAATGGTGCCTCCGCTCTGAAATTAGGGGACTTAACTATACTTATTTAAACTTTCAGTAGTGTTTACTTATATGGGAATATATGTTTGGTGCAGGAACGTGCATATTTAATGAAACTTCGGCGTACTGAGCTCAAAAATAAAAGTGGTATTTTGTCTGTGTGTGTAAAAGTTTATATATATACTACATACACACACTACATTTTTAAGATATTAAATCTTAAAAGAAAACAAAAATTTATACATTAAAAAGCAATTAATATGGTTATAATATATAACCATACACAACACTGAGAAATCCTGGGAGCCGCGATAGCTCAGTGGTTAGTGAACTGGACTACAAAGGACAAGAGGTATAGTTCGATTCCAACCGACGGCTTCCGGGTTCACCCAACCTTAAATGAGTGCCGGATTTTTTCTGGGAAAGTAAAGCAGCAAGGGCGTAATACCGACCACATTACCCCAAAAATCATGTGCCGAAGGTCTGTAAAATTTATGGTCACTAACATCATATTCCCTATACGTCACTTGGCGTGACGGGGGTACTTTACTTTTTTTTTACTGAGAAATCCTACCTCTGATGAAATCTTCTCTACCTGGTCCAAAGTTTTCAATCACTTTCCCGGTGCTAACGTGTAGGAACCGTGACTCCAGGATATCACCTCTGTCCTTGTAGGTCTCACGGGAGTAGCTTAGTTCGTGGCCTGGGTGAAGGAACAGATAATTGACTTCAAGTTTGAGCTCATCTATATTTTAACTTTAAGACTAGCTATAGCTCAGTGGTTAGTGAACTGGACTACAAAGGACAAGAGGTAGGGTTCGATCCCAGCCGACGGCTTCCGGCTCAACCAGCCTTTAATAGGTACCTGATTTTTTTCTGGGAAAGTAAAGTGGCACGGGCGTAATATCGACCACATTACTCCAAAAATCATGTGCCGAACGTCTGTAAAATGTATGGTTACTAACACCATATTCCCTATACGCCACTTGGCGTGATGGGGATACTTCACTTTTTGTTTTTACTATCGAGTGGACACCAGTGCTGACGATTCTGACTACTCTCCAATTTGAACTAAGATTTCTTCAATCAAATTGTTATCTTTGCATTTTATCCATTACTGCCGTCAGCTCCCTGTGGAGCATAGGTCTTCAACAAACACTTGTTATAAACAGTTGTGTATCTCGCCATTCTTTTAAGATCATTCCATGTTTTTTCCCATCATCTTCATCTCTACCTGTCTTCTCCAAGAATAATTTGGTCTTCCTCCGTGTGTCTCCCTCCCCCCCCCCCCCGGATTCCAAAAAGGGTTCTGTCGTGTAATACTCTCAGTTGGCTTCGGCAGTGTATGCCCTATCCAACGCCATTGTCTTGACTGTACCTTCATGCCCAATGGTATTTGACTGGCATCATTTTACCAGTTGCATTTAATGATACGAGTTTATTTCGTATATTTTGTGTGAAATATAATTTTCTTCAACAACAGTTTAAGGTGTATAGGTCAAAATTGTACATATTATGCAATATCTTCTTTTTCTTCTCCTTCCTCATTTGCCTTTCAGCGTCGAAGAGATCGTACAAAATCTAGCACAAAAATAGTTTGTTTTTTTTTTATGAAGAAACAACAGACAAGAAGATATTACATTAAAATAAAAATGTGAGAGGAGTCACTATATTTCTTAATAAAAACTTACTCTCTGATCTGTGTGTTCTCAATTAGCATTCTGTTACCTGTAATTCATATAGCACTAGTACTCATAGGGTTCCTCAGTATTTCACTCACAAAGCATTTCCCATGGCTTTGCTCACAAAGCATTTACTATGGCACTGCTCACAAAGTCTTAACCATGGCTCTACTCACAAAGCATTTCCCATGGCTCTACTCACAAAACCTTACCATGGTTCTGCTCACAAAGCCTTTACCATGACTCTGCTCACAAAGCATTTACAACGGCTCACAAAACCTTGTTGTAAACCGCACTCATAAGGTGCCATAGTGTCTCATCTCGCAAACATCTTGGTGGCTGAAACCTACAAATATCTTAATGCCTGCACTCATAAAGCACCCTATTGTATGAAAGTATAAATGTACTCACAAAATACCGTATCCACAAAGAAGTCTAATGTATTTACCTACAAAACATAAATGAATGGGCAGACACGCACACACCACTCTAATGTATATACCCACAAATCTATACTGACGCACAAAACACTCTAGTATTTGTACCCACAAAGCACTCCAATGTATGTACCCACAAGAAACGCTATTTCCTGTACCCACAAAACACTCCAATGTGTGTACCCACAAGAAAAACTATTTCCTGCACCCACAAAACACTCAAATGTGTATACCCACAAGAAACACAATTTCCTGCACCCACAAAACACTCAAATGTGTATACCCACAAGAAACACTATTTCCTGTACCCACAAAATACTCCAATGTATGTACCCACAAGAAACACTATTTCACGTACCCACAAAACACTCCAATGTATGTACCCACAAGAAACACTATTTCCTGTACCCACAAAACACTCCAATGTATGTACCCACAAGAAACACTATTTCCGGTAACCACAAAACACTCCAATGTATGTACCCACAAGAAACACTATTTTCTTTACCCACAAAACACTCAAATGTGTATACCCACAAGAAACACTATTTCCTGTACCCAAAAATACTCCAATGTATGTACCCACAAGAAACACTATTTCACGTACCCACAAAACACTCCAATGTATGTACCCACAAGAAACACTATTTCCTGTACCCACAAAACACTCCAATGTATGTACCCACAAGAAACACTATTTTCTGTACCCACAAAACACTCCATTGTATGTACCCACAAGAAACATTATTTCCGGTACCCACAAGAAACACTATTTCCTGTACCCACAAAACACTCCAATGTATGTACCCACAAGAAACACTATTTTCTATACCCACAAAACACTCCAATGTATGTACCCACAAGAAACACTATTTCCTGTACCCACAAAACACTCCAATGTATGTACCCACAAGAAACACTATTTCCTGCAGCCACAAAACACCCCAATGTATGTACCCACAAGAAACACTATTTTCAGTAACCACAAGAAACACTATTTCCTGTACCCACAAAACACTCCAATGTATGTACCCACAAGAAACACTATTTCCTGCACCACAAAACACTCAAATGTGTGTACCCACAAGAAACACTATTTCCGGTACCCACAAGAAACACTATTTCCGGTACCCACAAGAAACACTATTTCCTGTACCCACAAAACACTCCAATGTATGTACCCACAAGAAACACTATTTCATGTACCCACAAAACACTCCAATGTATGTACCCACAAGAAACATTATTTCCTGTACCCACAAAACACTCCAATGTATGTACCCACAAGAAACACTATTTCATGTACCCACAAAACACTCCAATGTATGTACCCACAAGAAACACTATTTCCTGCACCCACAAAACACTCCAATGTATGTACCCACAAGAAACAATATTTCCGGTACCCACAAGAAACACTATTTCCTGTACACACAAAACACTCCAATGCATGTACCTCTGCCTCTGCCTCTTTTACCTTGTATTTTCCTCTCCAGGATTACTTTTAGTGGACTGTTGTGTCTTTCAACATGACCCAAACATCGCATTTGTCTTGTTTGAATTGTGCTTAGTAGTTCTCTTTTCATTTTTAGTTGTTTTAAGACTTCATCGCTTGTTTTCTTTTCGTCCCATCCAATTCTACCTATTCTTCTATATATCCACATTTCAAAGGCTTCAATTCTCTGTTCTGTTTTCTTGTCTAATGTCCATGTTTCTGCACCATATAGGAATATTGAGAAGATGTAACATTTTGCTATTCTTAGTTTTAGCCCTGGTGTTATTTGTTTGATGTTAGCATGTTCTTCATGACATTAAAATTACTTTTTGCCATTCCTATTCTTTTGTTTATTTCAGTTGTACATTTTCCATCACTGATTATAGTATGTCCAAGGTAGTTGTAGTTCTGAACTGTCTCCAGGTCTATTCCTTCAATTTTGATATCCATTTGTGGGTTTTAAGTATTTTCTTTGTTTATGATCATAGTTTTAGTCTTTTTGATATTCATATCTAGTCCATATTTTTTGCTTGTCACTTACTTACATAGCTTCTTGATATGAAACAGTTTAGAAACATGCCTTGAAGTTTGTCCTGAAAATGAGACTACATAACAAGAATAGATTGTAATGGTTTTAAACAATTAGTTGTTTTCGGAGTCTGAGCTAACAAGGGCCACAAATTATCGCAGGTAGCTCCTATGCCTCTAATTTTACTATACCACGCACAGTGACTGAACTCACTATGTGCTCCAGTTTCTTTACTATACCACGCACAGTGACTGAACTCACTATGTGCTCCAGTTTCTTTACTATACCACGCACAGTGACTGAACTCACTATGTGCTCCAGTTTCTTTACTATACCACGCACAGTGACTGAACTCACTATGTGCTCCAGTTTCTTTACTATACCACGCACAGTGACTGAACTCACTATGTGCTCCAGTTTCTTTACTAACATAATGGTCTCACAACATAACGTACTTCTATTCCTGCCCTCAGAAAGTACCAAACCGTCTGTGTGCACAACTGAAGGTACTCCAGAACCCCAACTTTCAAATTTTGTCACTCAATAACTCACTCATAAAAAATTCATAAACGTGTGTACTTGTAAGATGTCTTAACGTTTGTACTCACAAGGTATGTCGCTATAGCGCCGAATTTTGCGAATCAGCCCATCTGGATTAAGGTAGCGACAGTAATCATCTACAACCGTGTATTTGTACTGTCTTGTACGCTTGCCATTTGGATATCTTCGTGCATAGTCTGTGCCGATTTAAAAGTAGGACTAATTTAAATATATGATTTGAGTCATTATTGACAAATATGACACTTGTATCGTAGTTATTATTAAATCTTGCCGATATGTTGGGCTGTTATATGCAATTATTGCAACTGACTTGTGTTTTCACCTTTGGTCGTCACTCCAGTTGGCATGGCTGCCTCATGCAGAACTTATGGTCAACCAACATGTTGTTAGTTTAATTTAACGTCCATTTAATGATAGCTCAAAGCATCTGATGTCCGCGTATTGTGTGTGTGTGCGTGTGTGTGTGCGTGCGTGTGCGTGTGTTGTATGTGTGTGTGTGTGTGTGTGTCTTTTGTTGCATCATTTTATAAAAGAATGTAAAGAACGTATTTACTCTAAACTGACACACTTTTAGATTATATTTACGTTCAAACGTTAATTATTTTAGACATTTAACACAGTGACAAAGTATGAATATGCTCATTACTGATTATGACCAATTATCCACTTGCCTTGAAATAGTTAAAGGTGAGATCAGTTAGGTGTTTCCTATCATTATTTGGAGTGATCGTGCCATGCAACCTGATGTCGAACGTGTATTTGAAGGAGTAAACAGTTCCAGAACCACTCCCAGCAACAAACTTCAGTCACGTGTGTGATGTTCAACGTCAGTGACCTACTTGCATCAAACTCTTTGCTCTTTCAACAACCCTTAATCGCATACTTGAGTACACAAACCCTAACTGGTAGCTAACTAATCAACTTACCATCTCTGGAAATATAGAGAGGCTTGCTCCAAGACATTGGAAGATCAAAACTAAGTTCCTCCGCGACTATATCTCCCTATGGTACGAATAATCAAATTTATGTCATTGTTATGTTATAATCATATTTATATTTTAGATAATTATAAAAATCAATATTCATTGTCTACTGATGAGGAAAGTAATTGTATTCTTATTTTTTCCATGACTGGTACATGGTTATTATTTCAATCTGCTACTGCTCTATTTTTCACAGATATATGACTGTTTATGGGTCTACAGTTTATATGGTGCAATCATTTTGATTTCTCGCGTTATCTCCTGGGCTTTTCCATATCCGAAGACGTCTTAGATGCTGCTCAAAGCAGGTGTTTTCTATCATCATTTTGAGTGTTCTTGTCCAAATAAGCAGTTTATCACTTCTGTCAATCATCTCTCCTATGCCATAGATACCGACCACTTCTTCACTTTCATTTCCTATTTTTGCATTGAAATCTCCTAAAACTACGACATGAAAGTAATCCAATGTTTGAAGTACGTGTATATAAGATGATTTGAAAAAGTGTAAAACTAATCTAATGTTTGAAGTACGTGCATATAAGATGATTTGAAAAAGTGTAAAACTAATATAATGTTTGAAGTACGTGTATATAAGGTGATTAGAAAAAGTGTAAAACTAATCTAATGTTTGAAGTACGTGTATATAAGGTGATTAGAAAAAGTGTAAAACTAATCTAATGTTTGAAGTACGCGTATATAAGATGATTAGAAAAAGTGTAAAACTAATATAATGTTTGAAGTAGGTGTATATAAGGTACTTAGAAAAGTGTAAAACTAATATATAATGTTTGAAGTACGTGTATATAAGGTGATTAGAAAAAGTGTCAAACTAATATAATGTTTGAAGTACGTGTATATAAGGTAATTAGATAAGTGTAAAACTAATCTAATGTTTGAAGTACGTGTATATAAGGTGATTAGAAAAAGTGTAAAACTAATCCAATGTTTGAAGTACGTGTATATAAGATGATTAGAAAAAGTGTAAAACTAATATAATGTTTGAAGTAGGTGTATATAAGGTACTTAGAAAAGTGTAAAACTAATATATAATGTTTGAAGTACGTGTATATAAGGTGATTAGAAAAAGTGTCAAACTAATATAATGTTTGAAGTACGTGTATATAAGGTAATTAGATAAGTGTAAAACTAATATAATGTTTGAAGTACGTGTATATAAGGTAATTAGAAAAGTGTAAAACTAATCCAATGTTTGAAGTACGTGTATATAAGGTGATTAGAAAAAGTGTAAAACTAATATAATGTTTGAAGTACGTGTATATAAGATAATTAGAAAAGTGTAAAACTAATCCAATGTTTGAATTACGTGTATATAAGATGATTAGAAAAGTGTAAAACTAATCCAATGTTTGAAGTACGTGTATATAAGATGATTAGAAAAAGTGTAAAACTAATATAATGTTTGAAGTACGTGTATATAAGGTGATTCGAAAAAGTGTAAAACTAATATAATGTTTGAAGTACGTGTATATAAGGTAATTAGAAAAGTGTAAAACTAATATAATGTTTGAAGTACGTGTATATAAGGTGATTAGAAAAAGTGTAAAACTAATATAATGTTTGAAGTACGTGTATATAAGGTAATTAGATAAGTGTAAAACTAATATAATGTGTGAAGTACTTGTATATAATGTGATTAGAATCAGCAAAGTAACTTATGCCCTGTCAGATGAACACAACTCATGTGCTCCAAGATTTTTTGCGTCTCATCGGATAATAAATTATTTTCTACAGATGATTTGATGTATTTTCTTCCATTTCTACAACAATATTTGATTGCTCGTATATTTCTACAATTTGATCTCTTTGAGGAACTCACAAGTGCAGTATTCATCAGAATCCTGCAAATTATATGATGATGTCCAGTTAAAATCGTCTTTCAACGTTCGAGCTAAAGATATCAACATCTGTCTCCAACTGTCTCTCTTCGACATTCGTCACGATAAATTATGTCATGCTTGCTTGCTTGCGTTCGCCGGATGATTAAAGGAGTATACCTTTTCATTATCCACCCGTAAAAGGCCGTTAAGTGGGCGTGTCTGCGTTGTGTTGTGGTTTACAGTATAACTGTGATATTTGCGCCTTTCAGCCCAACACATTCGACTTCAGCATGACATTTTTGAGTACCGGGTTGTCTTCCTTCTTCGGTCCCTACTCGCTTGGCCAGATTAGACAGGTTAGTCTGTTACTGGAGGCACCACGGAGAGGTGGAGCAAGGTATGGATGGTTCTGGTTCACCGATCCTGGCGCAAGCTATCAGCTGTGAGTCGCTGACAACTGCCAACTCTGCTGCTGGGAGGCGCGTCTTTGCCAAAATTATGTCATAATAGAAGAACACATGGGAGCCAAGATAGCTCAGTGGTTCGTGAAAAGAACAACTAAGGACAAGAGGTTGAATTATATCCTGATCGACAGGTTCACCCAACCTTAAATTGGGACAGAGCGAGGGACTCCTGCCTGTGCACACGGCTACCTGTGAGGGAAAAAAGGATTAACGCGCTAAATTCAGTTCTTAGTCACTAGAAACTTCGCCAGAATTGAAAGCCAGCGAACGCCATTTTTCAAAAAAATGTAAATTAAAGCGGCACGGACATAATACTGACTACATTACCCCTAAAATAATGTGTCCGCCCCCCCCCCCCCCCCTTCCGACATACACCAGTAATGGTACTATTATGTGTTATGTGTCGTAAAGATGGTTACTAACGAAGTGTTGTCCTATCCTGTAGAAATGTGGTTTTACAGTAGAATGTTGAGAATACCAACGACAGCTAAGAAGAGTAACGAAGAGGTTCTGAGAGAGGTCAAAGCAAAAAGAGAGCTAATTTCCAATGTTAGGAAGAGACAAGCATCATTTTTTGGCCATGGAAAAATTATTGAGGGACGAAGAGATAGAGGGAAGCAAAGAGAAAAAATAACAGACAGCTTAAGAGAATGGCTTGGCAGAAGTTCAACAACAGAAATGATAAATAGCTGCCGAGATCGAAAGTTGTGGAGAGACATGATCACCTACGCCACGAGACCCGGTTCTTGATGATGATGTTGTCCTATCCAGCGTCACCACAAATAAACTGCAACTTGAATAAGACTATTTGAAGTAAATATTTTACGCGTGAACTGGCATTTCCTCTGTCCGTGGCCACGTTACCGACATAGCTATGTAAATAACATCACCATACGCGTACAGTCAGAGGGATGTTAAATAACAGGAACCTACAAAAATTGACTGTTTGACTTTTCTCTCGATCACTTCCTCTGGAGTATACTGGATATGTAAGTCCTGGTTAGGGAAGATGTACTCCCAGTCTCGGCTGTCTCCAATGTCGTATTTCAGATTCTGTAAAAGTGATGTTATAATGTTAAAATAACTACATCTCTCAATTATATTATGATAAAGTCATGGAGTTTTGTAACATACTCCATTATAAACGTGCTACAAAAGTACAAACTACCGAAAAACTTACAAGCTATATTATTTGGTCGTTGTATGGCCATCTTCTGGTCGTTGTATGGCCATCTTCTGGTCATATTATTGCCATCTTCTGGTTGTAGTATGGCCATCTTCTGGTCGTTGTATGGCCATCTTCTGGTCGTAGTATGGCCATCTTATGGTCGTAGTATGGCCATCTTATGGTCGTAGTATGGCCATCTTATGGTCGTAGTATGACCATCTTCTGGTCGTTGTATGGCCATCTTCTGGTCGTAGTATGGTCATCTTCTGGTCGTTGTATGGTCATCTTCTGGTCGTAGTATGGCCATCTTATGGTCGTAGTATGGCCATCTTCTGGTCGTAGTATGGCCATCTTCTGGTCGTAGTATGGCCATCTTCTGGTACTTGTATGGCCATCTTCTGGTCGTAGTATGGCCATCTTCTGGTCGTAGTATGGCCATCTTCTGGTCGTTGTATGGCCATCTTCAGGTCGTTGTATGGCTATCTTCTGGTCGTTGTATGGCCATCTTCTGGTCGTAGTATGGCCATCTTCTGGTCGTTGTATGACCATCTTCTGGTCGTAGTATGGCCATCTTCTGGTCGTAGTATGGCCATCTTCTGGTACTTGTATGGCCATCTTCTGGTCGTAGTATGGCCATCTTCTGGTCGTAGTATGGCCATCTTCTGGTCGTTGTATGGCTATCTTCTGGTCGTAGTGTGGCCATCTTCTGGTCGTAGTATGGCCATCTTCTGGTCGTAGTATGGCCATCTTCTGGTCGTTGTATGGCTATCTTCTGGTCGTTGTGTGGCCATCTTCTGGTCGTAGTATGGCCATCTTCTGGCCGTAGTATGGCCATCTTCTGGTCGTAGTATTTATAAACAAATCATGTATATATTTACAGCCAAGCTCAACAGAGCAACATATTAGAACGTGAAGTATTTTACCAAACGCGGACCAAGTTTGCCCCTTGTTCAAACCAGTTGACTCTTTTCTAAACCTACAACGAAATTTGACAAATACGTTTAGAGAACGAGACAAGAATGCGCTTTTCTATAAACAAATATGTTTAAATTTTTGTTCACAGTGTAGCGAGACGTACTTCCATGCAAGTAGAATTACCTTAGCGAACTCTGCCCATACTGTGTCACATTCTTTAACATATCAGAATTTGTTAATTCAAGAGGTGTTCTCATAAATCGCTTACAAACAAATAGGTTCATGTCACCACAAGAAGGAAAGCCAATGATAAATCTTAGAGTTCGTAACAACAATGCACTCATTTTTTTTTCAAAATATACAATCTTTCGAGCTATACATTTAGTGTATTATGTTTATAGAAAAGTGCAATCTCAAGTCTTTGATAAAACGTAAATGTAATAGTTTCCTGTGGGAGATAATCAACCGTAATTAAATCAACTTTTGCCTCTAAGTTACTTGCCTTCTTTCCCACCTTTGTGGCCTTTCGGCATCGATAAAAAAAGCAATCGCTTGTTCTGATTATTGTTCTATGATTTGTCTAGTGGAAGTAGGGTTGCCAGGTCTTACGTTTGTCCCCGTTAGATTTACTGTTTTTATCATATTAGTAGGGTTGCCAGGTCTTCCGTTTGTCCCCGTTAGTTTTACTGTTTTTATCATATTAGTAGGGTTGCCAGGTCTTACGTTTGTCCCCGTTAGTTTTACTGTTTTTATCATATTAGTAGGGTTGCCAGGTCTTACGTTTGTCCCCGTTAGTTTTACTGTTTTTATCATATTAGTAGGGTTGCCAGGTCTTACGTTTGTCCCCGTTAGTTTTACTGTTTTTATCATATTAGTAGGGTTGCCAGGTCTTACGTTTGTCCCCGTTAGTTTTACTGTTTTTATCATAATATTTTAAGGACTTAACACTTTCTTCTTTCCTTAAACCGATATCTTACGCTTTATCTCGCTTCCTCAAAATTATTTGATATTTTTTAATTCACAGGAAATTAAATGTTACACTTTTTTTTGCTTGGGCTAAAAATGTTTGATTAATGTATAATAGTAAGATGAAATCACTTGTAGTGTAATTAATGTAAAATTGCCAATGCTTTTTTTTTATTTATATCAAGTTAGAAAGTGTACATTTTTTGTTATCGTCTCACAATGTATTTCTTGATAGGTTCGACAGCATATGTAGGCTAGTAGTCTCTTTATGTGGTAGTAGGTAGCAGATGTAGTAGGTAGAAGATGTTGTAGGTAGCAGTAGTAGCAGGTAGCAGTAGTAGTAGGTAGCAGATGTAGTAGGTAGCAGATATTGTAGGTAGCAGTAGTAGTAGGTATCACATGTAGCAGTAGTAGTGGGTAGCAGTAGTAGTAGGTAGCAGTAGTAGTAGATTACATATCACGCGTAGTGGCAGGGAATAATCTACTATAAACAGTTTATGATAAGTCGTGGAAATCTTCATTTTTTCCTGACAAAAACCTGGAGATCTTCCATATTTTCTGACAAAAAAAAAAACCTGGCAAACCTAACTGGCAGATACTCATTGTTATATCTGATATTTCGTGGATTCTTCCATTTCTAGATCCGCCGTTCTCTCTTTCCCCAGTGATTATAAGTGTTACTGTACTCCAGAAATGGTTTTGTGGAAATCCTGTTACTGTCCAAACAATTTCTTCTTCATCATCTTTTTCTTCTGTTGCCTTCTTCTGAGTCCACCCGACGATCACTCCTCTTCATTGACGCGCTTAAAAGAACGTTGATTGGGCGATGTGGTTATACATCAAGCAGTGACATCTACGTATTTCGATCCAACACCTCCGTCTTTAACGCATATATTTTTAGTACGAAGTTGTCTCCCCTGTACGATTTCTGCTCATTTCGGTTAGTCTGTTTCAAGTGAAATCTCTGGGATGTGGGGTACGATCATAATCGGCTGTTTACCGCTGATCATGACGAAAGCAGTCAGCTATGAGTTATTTATCCATTTCAGCGCAGCACCAATACATTCAATGTGTTGTTTATTTATCACTTGTATATACCCAAACCCCTTTTTTATGACAGCATTCCAGATTCTTTTCTCTATAGTTAAGTATTCTTCAGTTTGATTCATTAAAACAGGGTCCACAAACATGGACTTTAGGCTAATCTACACCATTTGATAGCCTCTAAATAAATAAGAAAATTGCCTAGAATTACAATTAATTTAAGATGATAATGTTGCACACAATCTAAACATATTAACAATTTGTTCTTAATAATGATACATTAGGAACCATTTTTCCTGGGTAAAATGCTGAAATTATCATAGAATCAAATGAACATGTACATAAAACATTGATTCATTATTTGGAATCTGAACTCAACGATTTCGCTAATTTGCATACATATTGGATTTGCATACATAGCAACAATTTGGATTCAGGAAAAACAGCGGGACAAAAGAAGCCATATTTAGCATGAGAACATTGATTGAAAAGTGCATAGAAGTAAACAAACCAATATATGCCTGCTTCATAGACTACACCAAAGCTTTCGATAGAATATACCATAACCAACTTATAGACTGCCTAAAGGATATAAATCTGGATGACACAGACATACGACTAATATGTAATTTGTAATGGGAGCAAACGGCAAAAATAAAATATAACAAGGAGAACTCTACACCCATGGACATAAAAAGAGGAGTAAGACAAGGATGCATCCTATCACGAAGCTTGTTCAATCTATCGTCATCGTCATCGTGTGCCTTCTCCGCAACGAAGGTTGGCTACCATGGATCACCATTCTACTCTGTTTCTTGCTTTGATGGTGCAGGCTGTCATAGATTGACTTGACCATCTTTTGATGTTACTCGTCCATGTTAGTCTTGGTCTGCCTCTGCCTCTTTTACCTTGTATTTTTCCTTCCAATATTACTTTTAGTAGGCTGTTGTGTCTTTTAACGTGCCCCAAAAATTTCATTTGTCTTGTCTTAATTGTATTTAGTATTTCTCTTTTTATTTTCAGTTGTTTTAAAACTGTATCGTTTGTTATCTTTTGTTTCCATCCAATTCTACCTATTCTTCTACAAATCCACATTTCAAAGGCTTCAATTTTCTGTTCTGTTTTCTTGTCTAATGTCCATGTTTCTGCACCATACAGGAATATTGAGAAGATGTAACATTTTGCCATTCTTAGTTTCAGCCCTGTTGATATTTGTTTTGTTGTTAGTATATTTTTCATGGCATTACAATTACTCTTTGCCATACCTATTCTTTTGTTTTTTTCAATTTTACATTTTCCATCATTGGTTGTAGTATGCCCCAGGTAGTTGTAGCTCTGGACTGTCTCCAGATGTATTCCCTCAACTGTGATATTTAATTGTAGGTCTTGAGAATTTTCTTTGTTTATGATTATAGTTTTAGTCTTTTTGATATTCATATCTAGTCCATATTTTTTGCTTGTTATGTTTATCACATTAAGCAATTGTTGTAGGTCTTTATAGGATTTTCTGCTAGTAGAACAGTATCATCAGCATATCTCAGGTTATTGATTATCTTTCCATTAATGTTTAAGCCTAGTATCTCTGAGATGTTTTTAAAGATTTGCTCAGTGTATAGATTGAACAAACTTGGTGATAGGATGCACCCTTGTCTTACTCCTCTTTTTATGTCCATGGGTGTAGAGCTCTCCTTGTTATATCTTATTATTGCTGTTTGCTCCCAGTACAAATTACACATTAGTCGTATGTCTGCGTCGTCTAGATTTATATCCTTTAAGCAGTCTATAAGTTGATTATGGTGTATTCTATCGAAAGCTTTGGTGTAGTCTATAAAGCAGGCATATATTGGTTTGTTTACTTCTGTGTACTTTTCAATCAATGTTCTCATGCTGAATATGGCTTCTTTTGTCCCGCTATTTTTCCTGAATCAAATTGTTGCTCATCTAATTCAGTATTGATTTTATTCTGAATCCTTCCCTGTATAACTTTTAGTAAAATGTTTGTTACCTGGCTCATTAGGCTTATTGTTCTGAAGTCACTGCATTCAACTGCACCATTCTTTTAGGCAATGCAATGAAAGTTGATGTTTTTAGATCGTTTGGTATGTATCCTGTATGGTATATGTCATTGCATATGTCTGTGATCACTTCGACGTCAAACTCTTCTAGAGCCTGTATCATCTCTATTTGTATATTGTCAGGCCCTGCTGCTTTTCCCTTTTTCAATCTATACACTGAGCAAATCTTTAAGAACATCTCAGAGATACTAGGCTTAAACATTAATGGAAAGATAATCAATAACCTGAGATATGCTGATGATACTGTTCTACTAGCAGAAAATCCTATAAAGACCTACAACAATTGCTTAATGTGATAAACATAACAAGCAAAAAATATGGACTAGATATGAATATCAAAAAGACTAAAACTATAATCATAAACAAAGAAAATTCTCAAGACCTACAATTAAATATCACAGTTGAGGGAATACATCTGGAGACAGTCCAGAGCTACAACTACCTGGGGCATACTACAACCAATGATGGAAAATGTAAAATTGAAAAAAACAAAAGAATAGGTATGGCAAAGAGTAATTGTAATGCCATGAAAAATATATCAACAGGGCTGAAACTAAGAATGGCAAAATGTTACATCTTCTCAATATTCCTGTATGGTGCAGAAACATGCACATTGGACAAGAAAACAGAACAAAAAATGGAAGCCTTTGAAGTGTGGATATATAGAAGAATAGGTAGAATTAGATGGAAAGAAAAGAAAACAGACGATGACGTTTTAAAACAACTGAAAATAAAAAGAGAAGTACTAAATACAATTAAAACAAACAAATGAAATTTTGGGAGCATGTTAAAAGACACAACAGCCTACTAAAAGTAATATTGGAATGGAAAATACAAGGCAAAAGAGGCAGAGGCAGACCAAGACTAACATGGACCAGTATAATCAAAAGATGGACAAGTCAATCTATGACAGCCTGCACCATCAAAGCAAGAAACAGAGTAGAATGGCGATCCATGGTAGCCAACCTTCGTTGCGGAGAAGGCACTCGATGATGATGAAGCATACATATGCCTACAGACTGACATGAAAGAAATGACAAAAGTTCAAATATGCTTATAAGCATCCCATTTTTCTTTTCATTTGTTATTTGTTGTAAATAGAACCATCCTCACTCTGATGGCAAAGTTCACATGTGTACTACACTTCTTCCAATCAACGACAGGGACCACTGTGGCAATTTCAAAAAGATTGTTTTAATTTTAATATAATTGCTATTTTGGTAAGAATTTTACTTGCTGAAATAAACAAAATAAATACAATTATCCAGGGTGTACATCCTGCTCTTTTTAATGTTCAGCTACCAAAAGTTCGTTTACTCGCTCAAATTGGACACTTAAAGTTTATCGTTTGTTTCTGATAGGACTAGCCACTTGCTCTGGCCTACTTTGAGATGACTTGTCATTAGCAACAACAACAACAACAAAAGGCAAGCGTATGGCAAGCATCAGCAACATAATCTCAACAATATAACAGTTTTCAAACGTTAAGGCCCACTGTCGTAGAGGGGGGAGAACTTGTATTTTTAGAGTGTAGACTAACACATGAAGAAATTCACGATCCTCATCATCTCGTCATGCCTACTGAAGTTAGTGAGTATCTCTCCAAAACGCTACAGTTGTTCATTAGATTCTGTTGATTTAGAAGGAGGTAATACAACTAGACAAAGAGAGTCATTCAGACAGGCAGTCACCAACCGCCCCTTCTGGATAGTCAATCAGGTGTTTATTTGTATATACAGCCAGATAAGTCACACACACAAACACACTATCAAATACACAAAGAATAACTTGAAAGTACTCAGAGGTAAATGAAAGAGTTTAAAGCTGGATAGATTACGTGTCATAAAGAGATCCACAAGAACTGTCGTAGAGAAGGTGAGGCGAGAGAAGCAGTCCAGTGACAACCTGGCAGTGGATAGTGAAAGTGTGATCCAGACTTGGCGCACCCTGTGAATGAAGATCACGGGATAAGCGGAGTGAAGAAAGTGTCTTGTTGGCCAATATGACACCAAAAGATGTAATAACCACTGACTCTGCTTTGCCAGTTTGTGGGTAATTTACAAATATGCACGTGATCTATGACAGCACAGGCACTCAGTACAACATGAAAATCAACATCAACAAAACAGAAATCATGAATATCGCAAGAGAGGAGCAAAACATCAGGATAATGATAGGAGGCAGCAAACTAAAACAAGTGAAGGCATTTAAATACCAAGGAAGTCTAGTGACAAACGACAATTCACAAACAGCAGAAATAGACTCAAGATGCAACAAATCTTGTCAAATCATTGAACAGCTGTCACCAATAATGTATGTATGGCCTTTAGCGTCTTGACAGACGGTTGGTAGCAAGCAATCATGATAAGTCAGTAGTTTGGTAAAGTATTAGTGTCTCATATTGGATGCTGCTTTACTGCACAGCTTCTCTCGTAGCTGAATTTGCCAATCTTGGACAGACAGATCCATCCACAGAACGAATAAGGTGTATTTGTGGTACCTGGTCTTGTCTCTTTTCTCTTGCGCCTTTTATCTTTTGAATTTGATATCAGCACTGTCTCGAAAGTTGCTGTGCCATTTTTTTATTTTGCTCTCCATGTGCCACGATCTGCTGCCACATTTTCCCAGTTTCTTTCACCGATAAAAAATGCCCCCAAGCACCAATAATGTGCAACAAGGGAATAGCACTAAAAGCACAACAGATGTTTTACAATACAATCTTCATCCCAACGTTGTGCTACCAATGCCAGTCCTGGACCCTAGGTGCAAGAACAACAAGAAAAATAACCTCTACTGAGATGAAATGTGTTAGACGAATGACAGGAAACAGCCTGAGAGATACAATCAGAACTGAATAACTGAGAAAAAAGCTGGGAATAACACCTGCCATAGAATATAAAATGAAACAACAGATACAATGACTTGGCCACGTTATAGGACAGAAAGCCCATAGCACAACACAGCGAGTCTTTAACAAACATTTCAAGAATGCCTGATTGCCTGAGAAGATATATAAAATGGCATATGACGACAGGACACTGTTCTATAGAAACTCGTTTACGTTAAAAAAAATATTAAGCTTATGTGAATGTTGTCATTTTATGATTTCTAGTCACTGACTAGACACACAACAATATCCTCAGCTCCTTTACCGAAGGGTAATCATTAACCTTAACGTTCTTCGTTTGTGTTGCTCCGGTCTACAATATTTGATGCAGCTCTTCTCGGGCTCTGCATGATATTTAACTAAAATTAGCCGCCATTTTTTCCCCTGTTTGCCTGAATTGTTATATATATATTTATTGCACTAAATCTGTCATATTTTAGTTAATACAAGTCATAGGTACATGTATTAGGCATCAGATGAAATGGAAAAGGATACAGTTTCATAATCACTGAAATTAATTATATGTAAAGCGAAAGATAAGAAAAAAATTATAACCAATAGTTTTAGAAAAAAACGTAATTTTTTTTGCGCCGCTAAGCATGCCAGGTAATCCTAACATTTGATCATTAATGTTACTGTAACTACTAGTCGTTGACATTCAAAGTTCTTAGAGCATAATTCTCTAGCCTTTTCTGCTGTTTTTCTAATGCTTTCTTTTTTGCATGAGGCATTCTTGATACTTCATTGCTGCCAACCAATTTCCACTTTTACAAAGCGGACTTTAAAACTTTCAAAACGTCATAATTGTCATTTTGTTTATATTGTGAATAATATAACACAAGGGCAATCATTCCTGGCTTACCACAATGCAGGTAATTATATTAGTGTTTGTTCCCTTTAAAAGTTAACTGCCATATCAACCAACGTTCGCTTGGCAAAATAGAACTTCGTGAGTCAAATAAAGATTAATATATTAATTACTGATCAAAAGGTCTCAAAAAGAACGATAATCCTCAAACAGCAGAGATAGAATCAAGATGCAACAAATCTTGTCAAATCATCGGATAGTTATCACCACTATTGTCCAACAAGGAAATAACTCTGGAGGCAAAACGAGCACAATACAATACAATCTTCATCCCAACGTTGTGCTACCAATGCCAGACCTGGACCCTAGATGCAAGAACAATAAGAAAAATAACCTCTACAGAGATTAAATGTGTTAGACGAATGACAGGCAACAGTCTGAGAGATACGATCAGAAATGAAGAACTGAGAAAAAAGCTAGGAATAGCCCCCGCCATAGAATACATAAGGAAACAACAGATAAAATGGTTTGGCCACGTGACGAGGCAGAAAGAACAAAACACAACACAACACAACGAGCTTTCAACAACGTTGTGAGAACACCAGACCCAAGGGTCGACCGCGAAAAAGATGGATCGATGGAATATTAGAAGCACTAGGAAACATAACAGCAGCAGAGGCGAACAGAAGAGCAAAAGACCGTAAATTATATCTCTCCTCGACGCTGAAAGGCAGATGAGGAAGGAAAGAAGTAGAAGAAGAAGTGGATCAAACGGTAAATATATTCATTACTTGATATGTGTGCTTACTTCCGGTATATTCATTGAGTTGGACACACACACACACTTACTTCCATGCCCTTGATTTCGTACTGCTGCATGTTAATGTAATAGTTCTTGTGGTTCCACAGAGTCTCGATGCCCAGGTACTCCTGCCAGTCGGTGGGGTGGGCCACGCCCGTTGTGGGCTCTATGAAGAAGGTTGTCTCAATGTCACGAGATCCTTTGAGTACCATCACCCAGGAGTGGATGCGAAAACCGTAGTACATGTCAGGGGCGGTGCTTCTTCTAACTGTCATTGGAGACAGCCATTGGTTGATGAGTTGTGAGCGATGCATGTGTTCTTGTATACTAGGTATGTGTTCTTGTGTCCGAGGTATGTGTTCTTGTATACCAGATACGCGTTCTTGTGTCCGAGGCGTGTGTTCTTGTATACTAGGTACGTGTTCTTGTGTCCGAGGTATGTGTTCTTGTATACTAGGTACGTGCTCTTGTGTCCGAGGTATGTATGTAGGTATGTATTCTTGTGTCCGAGGTATATGTTCTTGTGTAGGTATGTATTCTTGTGTCCGAGGTATGTGTTCTTGTGTATGTATGTATTCTTGTGTCCGAGGTATGTGTTCTTGTGTAGGTATGTATTCTTGTGTCCGAGGCATGTGTTCTTGTATACTAGGTACGTGTTCTTGTGTCCGAGGTATGTGCTCTTGTGTAGGTATGCGTTCTTGTGTCCGAGGCATGTGTTCTTGTATACTAGGTACGTGTTCTTGTGCCCGAGGTATGTGTTCTTGTGTAGGTATGTATTCTTGTGTCCGAGGCATGTGTTCTTGTATACTAGGTACGTGTTCTTGTGCCCGAGGTATGTGTTCTTGTGTAAGTATGTGTTCTTGTGAACGAATCATGCTTCTTGTTTACGAGGTGCGTGTTTTTGTGTACAAAGTATGTGTTCTTGTGAACGAGGTATGCGCTCTTGCATACAAGGAATGCGTTCTTGTTAACTAGGTATTTGTTCTTGTGAACGAGGTATGTGTTCTTGTGTACTAGGTATGTCTTCTTGTGAACGAGGTATGTGTTCTTATGAACGAGGTATGTGTTCTTGTGTACTAGGTATGTCTTCTTGTGAACGAAGCATGTGTTCATGTAAAAGAAGTATATGTTCTTTGTTCGAATATGTATTCTTGTGTAAGAGATATGTGTTCCTGTGGACGATATATATGTTCTTTCGTACGAAATATTTGTTCTTGTTTATGACGCGCGTATTGTATATAATTATTGTACATATATCTCCCCTCGCTGAACGGGTATTATTGTACATACATCTCCCCTCGTAAACAGATATCATTGTACATATATCTCCCCTCGTAAACAGATATCATTGTACATACATCTCCTCTCGTGAACAGATATTATTGTACATACATCTCCCCTCGTAAACAGATATCATTGTACATACATCTCCCCTCGTGAACAGATATCATTGTACATACATCTCCCCTCGTAAACAGATATCATTGTACATACATCTCCCCTCGTAAACAGATATAATTTACATACATCTCCCCTCATAAACGGATATCATTGTACATTCATCTCCCCTCATAAACGGATATTATTGTACATACATCTCCCCTCGTAAACAGATATCATTGTACATACATCTCCCCTCGTAAACAGATATCATTGTACATACACCTCCCCTCGTAAACAGATATCATTGTACATACACCTCCCCTCGTAAACAGATATCATCATTGACCCAAAATATTTTCTGAACGTCCGTTTAGAGTTGAAACCAAAGAAAGATAAAATTATCATTTGTTCAATTTTAAACTGATAAACAAGAACAAATAAAGGAATGTATTGACTTTAACTACTGTGCACTCTTACTTTCAACAGCTTCTGTTATTTTTCTATACCTTCACCTATCTTATGTGTGATCTTCTTCTACTGCTGTGCCCAACTTTCACCTCGCATTCTTCATGACCGAAGTCACTAGGACCGGTGTAAGGGAAAAAAAAGAAGCAAAATGCAAATGATCTGTAAGTTGTAAACCCATCAAAACATCTCCAATAATTCATCATCATCATCGAGTACCGTCTCCGCAACGAAGGTTGGCTACCATGGATCATCATTCTACTCTGTTTCTTGATTTGATGGTACAGATTGTCATAGATTGACTTGTCCATCTTTTGATGTTACTCGTCCATGTTAGTCCTGGTCTGCCTCAGCCTCTTTTACCTTGTATTTTCCCTTCCAATATTACTTTTAGTAGGCTGTTGTGTCTTTTAACGTGCCCCAAAAATTTCATTTGTTTTGTTTTAATTGTATTTAGTAGTTCTCTTTTTATTTTCAGTTGTTTTAAAACTTCATCGTTTGTTTTCTTTTCTTTTATTTCTATCCAATTCTACCTATTCTTCTATAAATCCACATTTCAAAGGCTTCAATTTTCTGTTCAGTTTTCTTGTCTAATGTCCGTGTTTCTGCACCATACAGGAATATTGAGAAGATGTAACATTTTGCTAATCTTAGTTTCAGCCCTACTGTTATTTGTTTTGTTGTTAGCATATTTTTCATGGCATTTAAATTGCTCCAATAATTAAACTGACTAATGTAATGCTGGTACTATGTTTTTTGTTGCTCCAATAATTAAACTGACTAATGTAATGCTGGTACTATGTTTTTTGTTGCTCCAATAATTAAACTGACTAATGTAATGCTGGTACTATGTTTTTTGTTGCTCCAATAATTAAACTGACTAATGTAATGCTGGTACTATGTTTTTTTGTTGCTCCAATAATTAAACTGACTAATGTAATGCTGGTACTATGTTTTTTGTTCAATCTATTTCTAATGAGCAAAACATAGCTTGATTTGACCTACTCTATGCATTTCATCGTGGAGCAAAGGTCTGCAAACACACATTGCCAACGGACCCGGTTCTGTGCTATGCTTTTCTCCAAGCGGTCACACCACAAGATCAAGATACCGACAATGACAGAGCAAAGCGTAAAGTGCTGTCTAAATTTCCTATTATTATATGTTCTTGGATCCTTTACGTTGTTTTTTTTTACCTTTCTTAGCATAAGTAAAAAAAACCAAAAACTAAGATACCCCGGTCGCGCCATATGACGTATAAGGAATATGGTGTTAGTGACCATAAATTTTACAGACATGATTTTTGGGGTAATGTGGTCGGTATTACGCCCGTGCCGTTTTACTTTCCCAGAAACAAAAATCCGGTACCCATTAAAGACTAGGTGAACCGGAAGCCGTCGGTTGGGATCGAACCCTACCTTTTGTCCTTTGCAGTTCAGTTCACTAACCATTGAACTATCGCGGCTCCATCTTTCTTACCATAGTTCATCTATATTATGGTGTTGTTTTTTTAACCAAAGTAAATGTCTCCATTATTTTCTGCTCTCGCAAAACTTTTCTTAATGTTCATTCTAATGCGAGTTTCTCTTTTAATTATTTTTACCATCACATTCGCGGGATTTGACGATATAACAAGTCTGGTATCACACTTCATACTCAAACAGTCTCAACTTCTGCACACAAAAAAACCCACAAATCATGAAAGCCATTGTAACCGGTTGATGGGACCCAATATCTTAAGGTTCTGCGTTTATCCAATGATATCAAAACCAAGTAAACTAACAAATACTTTGTTTATTATTTTGTGGGAGCCGCGATAGCTCAGTGGTTAGTGAACTGGACTACAAAGGACAAGAGGTAGGGTTCGATCCCAACCGACGGCTTCTGGTTCACCCAGCCTTTAATGGGTACCGGATTTTTTTCTGGGAAAGTAAAGCGTCACAGGCGTAATACCTACCGCATTACAAAAAAAAACCGAAGGTCTGTAAAATTTATAGTCACCAACACCATATTCCCTATACGCCACTTGGCATGACTGGGGTACTTTACATTTTTTAAAATTATTATTATTTTGTAGTATGTTTACGGTCTTCACTAAACCATTTGTTATTTAATTAATCAATACCAGCATTCCTCCCCCAGCAAAGACAAGGCCTTCTCATTACTTGGAACACATCATAAATAAAAGGCAGAGCAGAAGGAGGTAGAACTGTGGTTAACCCATGGTGGGATGGAGCGATGAAATCAAGGAAACAAAACAGCACCATCAAATGCCAACGATAGAGGCTCTCACTGTAGCGGGATTACAACTTTTTATAATATTATACATTAAATTAAAAATAATTTTAACTTCGACATCAGAAGTAAAATAAGAAGACGAGGAAGACAGTAGGAGAAGCAGTTTTAAATTCTTCAACAATAACAACTTGTTTCCCTTCGTTGACTACCCAATTTACATCCCCCCCCCCTTTTACATCAGTCAATTCTTTCCCAAAAGTAAATACCTACCTCCCTGACTTTGTCCTTGGCGGCCTTTATCTCGTCTTCTTCCCGCTTAAATATCTCTTGTCGTTTCTTGAACATTCTCAGCTCAAACTCACTTTTATATTGCCGAGCCGGCCGAACTTTGTATCGGTTTATAGGCAGAGTTATTGGCCTTGTGTATACCTAAAGAAATGAACACTTTATTATCTGTCATTGTTCTGTATTCACTTTTCTGTCTGTTATATTTGTTTTCTTCACTAGCAATAGCAAAAATATCTTATATTTACTTTTTTTTCGTTGCGATTTTTGTTAAAATAAATGTGTACCCCACTCTCCTCTGTGTGTGTGTGTGTGTAGTGTGTGTGTGTGTGTGTGCGTGCGTGCGTGCGTGCGTGTGTGTGTGTGTGTGTGTGAGAGAGAGAGATAGCTAGCCATGTATGTGTTCGATTGGTTTGCTCTCCTTTTGTGATTATATAAATGTTATATTCTGTTCTCATTTTGTTATTATATAAATGTTACACTTTGTTCTCAATATATGATTATATAAATGTTATACTTTGCTCTCATTTTATGATTATATAAATGTTATATTCGGTTCTCATTTTGTGATTATATAAATGTTATACTTTGCTCTCATTTTGTGATTATATAAATGTTATACTTTGCTCTCATTTTGTGATTATATAATGTTATACTTTGCTCTCATTTTGTGATTATATAAATGTTATACTTTGCTCTCATTTTGTGATTATATAAATGTTATACTTTGCTCTCCTCATCAAAGCCAGCTCCTTGTCGTAGGGATGAGGCTTAACCGTCACCGGGGACTGAAAACCAAGACTGGCCAGGCCTTCCTACACCCGAGCAAGACCACAGTCTGCTCTAGCAAGTTTAAGTGCTGAAGTCGGAGGCAACCAGCCAAAAGACGCACTACAACAATCAGGATGCCACGCACTCACACCAATGGGAAGTATGTCTATAACCGCAAATCGATATGGTACTCGCCCTGTGATGGACACTCAGGCAGGTGCCTTCAGCCTCGAAAGGGCCAACCTCTATTACTGGATGTCCTTCTGTGGAGTCAGGGGGGCGAGAGAATAGAACTACTGGCCAATCCAAAATAAGACCACTCAAAATAATGCACTGGAATGTTGAAGGCATCAACAGCAAAAGAGATGGGTACAGTAAAAAGATAGAATTAGAAAATATCCTGCATGAAGAACAAGTAAGCATATGCTGTTTGCAGGAAACTCATTTAAACAACGACATAGCCTTGAAGATTAGGGCATACCAGTGCTACCGATCTGACAGAAAAAAAACAGACAAAAGGGCGGAATATTGACACTTGTAAAGAACAACACCAATGCATGTCAGATTGAAGTATATATGGATGGGGCGGAATATCAAATACTGAACCTGAGGACAGAAAATACAGACTTTCATCTACTCAACTATTACTGTCCGAGTGACCGCCCACTAGCACTAGACACAATTACATTAAAAGAAAGAGTAATTGTATGTGGAGACTTTAACAGCCATTCACAGAGCTGGGGCTATGAACATATGGACAAGAAAGGTGAAGAACTTGAAAATTGGCAGGATGACAATGGGCTTATACTATTAAAGCAGACAACAGATCCACCAACATTCAACTCCAGATCATGGCATACCACATCTACACCAGATCTTGCTTTCCATTCACCAGACCTGGATTGGAATATCACACGTATTGTTGGGAAACAACTTGGAGGCAGCGACCACCGACCAGTCTTTTAGTGGTGCAAAATGAGGCCGTCAGGGAGAACAGCACTCTCTCCAGATGGAATTACAAAAAGGCAGACTGGAAAATGTATCAACATTACACCAGTGTACTGACTAAAGATCTACATACAGAGACATCAACAAAATAGTTGATGAATTCAGTAGACTAATACACGTTTATTGAAGGCTCGCTGTGTTGTGTTCTTATCTTCCTGCCTTATCACGTGGCAAAACCATTTTATCTGTTGTTTCCTTATATGTTCTATAACGGGGGTTATTCCTAGCTTTTTTGTCAGTTCTTCATTTGTGATCTTATCTCACAGGCTGTTTCCTGCCATTCGTCTAACAAATTTTTATCTCAGTCGAGGTTATTTTTTTATGTTCTTCCATCTAGGGTCCAGAATTGGCATTGGTAGCACAACGTTGGAATGAAGATTGTATTGTAAAGTACCTGTTTTGCCTCAGGCTTTATTTCCTTGTTGGACAATAGTGGTGATAGCTGTCCGATGATATGACAAGCTTTGTTGCATTTTAAGTCTAAGCCTGCTGTTTATGAATTATCGTTTGTCACTTGACATCCTGAGTATTTAAATTCCTCTAGTTTTAGGTGAATGCCGTCTATAGTTTTATTGATCTTCTGTTTCTCTTTTGCGATATTCATGACTTCTGTTTTGTTGATGTTGATTTACATGTTGTTTTTTATACCTGTGTTGTTGAGTCTATTTAAGTGTTCTTGTAGGTCTTATATTTCTCCATGTATTAGTGCCTGATCGTCTGCAAATAGAAGCTCGTTGCTCTCCACTGTCCTTTGTCATCTAATAGGAATATGCATGCTGACGACTTCAGTAGTTTGAATATTATTACAAATCGTATTTTTTAGCTAAAACGCCCGCTACCACCAAGTATAGTTTTTTTTTTTAAATAATATTCTAAAATGTGTAAATCACAATTTGCATTTCGTTCTGAAGTCAAATATAGTGAAGATGTGGCATTCGTATCATTCAGTCCCACGCATTAATCTCCGTTGTGGAATAATTTCTTGACACTGGGTTTACCTATCTTGATCATGACAAACTGGACCAGAATGTGTCATCTGTTTCCTGAACCCCAACGAGAAAGTCGAATTATTGTTAGTTCTTGTTTGCTCACCAGCAATCTGCTACGAGTTAATGACTGTCGTTAGCGAATGATGTCATCAAAGTGATAATCTTTATGATGACTGTCGTTAGCGAATGATGTCATCAAAGTGATCATCTTTATGATGACTGTCGTTAGCGAATGATGTCATCAAAGTGATCATATTTATGATGACTGTCGTTAGCGAATGATGTCATCAAAGTGATCATCCGTATGTACTTTCAGTAAGAAACCCTTGTCCACGGATTTCTAGAGCGCAATTTTAAAACTTGGACAGTGGACAGACTCCATAAGTAAGAAACTTTAATTAGTTTGTCCTTCAGTTATCAAATTATCTTCATTGTAAGTTAGACAATTACATAAGTGATCACATCCTCACTTAAGTATGCTTGCTTGCGTTCATACGATGACTTCGTCCTCAGCCCTTGATAGAACGTTAAGTGTGAGTGTATGCGTTGTGTTGTGGTTTGCAATCTATCTATCTATTGACCTTTCGAGCCGTAACCGGCCATAGGGCGTAGACCAAGATACACCTTCTCCTATATGAATTTTTTTTTTTTGTTCTAGCAGTTTTCTTTTAAAGATATTTTATCAAATCTCGCCATCTGTCTCTGTTCTGTGCAAGCAGTTCTATCTCATTGAGGGAGCCAATTCCTGCTGCTCTTGCCTCTCTCATCAATGTTCTTCTCAATGTCTCCCTGGGTCTTCCTCTTTTTCTTTTACCTGTTGTTTCCCATATGAGGGCTTGCTTTGCTATTCGGTTATTATCTCTTCTCATCACATGTCCAACATATGACCATCGTCTTTTCTTTATTACTGAAGATAATAGTGGTTGATTGGCGATTTCTCTAATTTCCTCGTTTGTTTGCAATAGAACTGTTATATTTGCGAAAATCGATCCAATACATCCGACTTCAGCACGGCATGTTTGAATACCTTGTTGCCTTCCCTCTCGAACCAAACTCACTTAGCTTAACTAGATTGGCTAATCTGTTTCTAGGGGCAGCGGGAAGACGTAGAGTCTGGTTACTTCCTGTTCGTTGATCCTGGCCATAGGTCATGAACGGCTGAACACTTTCATCTCTGTTGCTGGTTTGAATGGTAAATTCACAGACAAAATGTGAAAGTTGGTTGCCTCTACCTACCACCAGATCATCTTCCACAAAGGGACACTTGGTGTAGGACATATTGAGGTCGCACGTCTCTCTGGTGGCGTATCCACTGACCACGAAAGCGTCGTAGCCAGCACCGATCAGCATAGAGCACAGAACTGTGCTGTACTCAAAACAATGGCCACTGAGTAATTGAAGCGTAGTCTGCGGAGAACGCATCGTCTTGGGCTGAAGTGACAGGAATTTAATAAAATTGGTCAAACTGACTAGCTGGGCTGTGTCGCTTCTTGGAAGTAATTAACATGCTTGAATTATACATTTATAAAAATGTATTAAACGATATTAAACAATAATACTAAAATCTTACTAAATTTATATATTATTTTGTGCTAAAATACTTTTATTTTTAAATGTTTATATATTTGTCAGAATGGTTTCAGGTTACAACAGGTATAAGACAAGGATGTGTCCTCTCACCACTCCTCTTCATCATATATATGGACAAAATAAATCAGGAAACAACCAACAATAAGGAAAAATCAAATAATAATATAGAGTTAGAAAGTTCCAACATCAACGAGCTACTATTCGCAGATGACCAATGCCTAATATATGAGGACGAAAACCTGCTACAACAACATATAACATCTCTAGAGAAAAGTTGCACAAACTACAGTATGAAAATTAACACAGCAAAAACAGAGGCTATGAGAATAAGTAAATTAAGACACCCATTAAACATTAAGATCAAACATATAGAAATAAAACAAGTAGAAGAATTCAAGTATGTGGGCACAATGTTCACAGAATATGGAAAACTAGACAGAGAAATTGATATGAGAATACAAAAAGCAATGCTGTCACATACCAGCTTTCACCATTGCTAAGATATCCAAACATTTCCAGCTAAACAACAAATGATAAATAGCATTTTCATACCAACCTTGTGCTATGAAAGTCAAACATGGACCCTTTCTAAATCACAATTAAGAAAGATAATTAAATGTGAGATGCGATGCTTGAGAAAAGTAACAAACAACACAAGAAAAGATAGAATACCAAATGAAACCATAAGAAAAATAGTAGGAACAAAACCCTGCCAAGAATATATAGAACAACAACTTAAATGGTTTGGCCACCTGGTCAGAATGAATCCTCACCAATCAACATCAAGGGCGTTCTTCTCGAGAATGCATGGGAAAAGACCAAGAGGAAGACCCAGAATAGATAGATGCAGTGACAGAGACATGTAACAACAAAGGAAAATCACTAATTCAGACAATTCGAGCAGCTCAAGAACGACAAATGATGTAACCACAACACCTTTTAGGTATCAGTGAAAAGAGAAAAGAAGAAGAAGAAGGGTCGCAATTATATATCCAATGAATATATAAAACAATACGTTTCTATATCAAACAAGCACCCCTCTATCTACACGCTCACTCCTTTTCCTTCACTCTCTAACGCTCTCTCTAACTCTCTTCCAATATCTCTTTAAGTTTCCTCTCCTCTCCATTCTCTCACAGTTTCCCCTCAGTTCCCTCTCCCCCATGTCTCACTCCTATTCCATTTCCCTCGCTTCTCCCATCCATTCTCTCATTCTCTATTTCTCCAAATTTTCCATATTATCTCTTCATTTAAATTCTTTCTTTCCCTAGATCCCAATATTTTGTTTTCTCTTTCTCTCGCTCTCTCTCGCTCTCTCTCTCTCTCTCTCTCTTTCTCTCTCTCTCAAGCCATGGCTATCTCTAGTACTTTCTAATATTCTTCTTTGTTACGTTTTCATTTTTATCTCTCGTACCTTAAGCTCTCAATTCTTCATCTTTATTTTTACCTTCACTTCTTATTCCGTCTTCTGTATCCCCCATACCCGTTCTTTCTTTCTCGCATTCTCCTTCATCATTTCTTTCTTGTATTTGTCCCCGACTTCCTATACCGCCCCTCCCCCTGCCCAACAACAGACCTACCAGCAGGTTTGATGAGTGCAGCTTCTTGTATTTGTCCCCAACTTCCTACCCCGCCCCCCTACCCAACAACAGACCTACTAGCAGGTTTGGTGAGTGCAGCTTCTTGTATTTATCCCGACTTCCTACCCCGCCCCGCCTACCCAACAACAGACCTACCAGCAGGTTTGGTGAGTGTAGTTTCTTGTATTTATCCCCGACATCCTATGCCGCCCCCCCCCCTATCCAACAACAGACCTACCAGCAGGTTTGGTGAGTGTAGCTTCTTGTAGTTGAGGTAGCCAGCCACAAAGTCAGCAATGTCCGGCCAGTTGAGGAGGTCTTTGAACGGCAGCTGGGTGGGTGCGATGGTAGTGCACACGAGTTTCTGTGAATGCAACGTTGTGGTCACATTGATATGTGTATGTGTTTGGATGTAGCAGAAGAGTTGCATGGGTGGATGTGTGTGGGGCGATTGTTTTTGAAGGTTATGTATTTTGTTGTAATATTGTATGCATGTGTGTATATATATATATATATATATATATATATATATATATATATATATATATGGGAAATGTGTGGAGAAAGAAAGAGAGAGAGAAAGAAATAGAGAAAGAGAGAGAAGAGTTGTCCCATAGATATGTGATTGCTTGCTTGCTTACGTTCGCCCGATGACTAAAGTATTCTAGAGTATTCGTAGACTGTAGAATTCCTCTTCGTCATCCGTCCTTAAAAGGACGTTAAGTGGACGTGTCTGCGTTGTGTTGTGGTTTGCAGTATAACTGTTATATTTGCGCCTTTCGGCCAACACATCCGACTTCAGCACGACATTTTTGAGTACCGGGTTGTCTTCCCTCTTCGATTCCTGCTCGCTTGGCCAGACTAGACAGGTTAGTCTGTTACTGGAGGCACCGCGGAGAGGTGGAGCAGGATCTGGATGGTCTTGGTTCACCGATCCTGGCGCAAGCCATCAGCTGTGGGTCGCTGACAACTTCCAGCTCTGCTGCTGGGAGGCGCGCCTTCGCCTCCATATGTGATTAAATGGCACACAAAAAGTGAAATCACTTGTTACCTTCACGTCTATTGTTTGTTATGGCATTTAACACTTTCTACTGCTACAACAGCTAGTAACATTTGCTGGAATATTTTCTATTTGACGTATCTTGATGTTACTATTTAAAACATCATATTCAAAATACGACCTAATGCGTGGAGGGAGACTACTCATTTCGTGTTGCCCTGCCCTTACGTCAGTATTTTTCTTCTCCCGCATGTTGAACACAAAATCATTATTTTTGTAAACAAAATTAATTTCTTTTTTTATATATTCTTTTCTTTTTGTGTCTCTCTTTTAGATTATAATATTCCTCTTTTTTTGCACGTTTAATCATTTTTTTAAAAAAAAGGTATTGTTTTCGTATATATACTCATAACTCAATGGTCTTTTCCAACGTTTCAAATATGTATCATCTTAGCTTCCGGGACATTAACTCATGCAGCTATTAAGATTTCATTTTTAAAAGAAAATATCATAGAGACTCTTCCGAATATCTTCGGTAGAGAAATGAACCTAAACAAAATTATTTTAAAGAAATGAAGTTTACAAAATGGTTAGTAAATTTAATTAACCGAAGAAAACTGCCACATTCTGGTCAAATCGTATATGATTAAAAAAAAAAAAAAAAAAAGCAATAGTGGAGGCTATAACCTTATCATTATTATTAAGTACCGGGCCTGCTGGCGTAGGTGATCATGTCTCATTACAACTTTCGACCTCAACAGTTATTTATAATTTCTGTTGTTGACCTTCTCCCAAGTCATTATCTTAAGTTGTCTGGTATCATTTCTCTTTGCTTAACTCTATCTCTTCGTCCCTTGATTTTTCCTGTTGCTACAATATATTCCAGCTGTTCCCTTCTCATTACATGGCCAAAAAATGATGATTGTTTCTTCCTAATATTGGAAATTAGCACTCTTTTTGCTTTGGCCTCTTTCATAACGTTTTTATTACTCTTCTTAGCTGTCCATGGTATTCTCAACATTCTTTTATAAAACCATATTTCTGCCAGAGCCATTCTACATCTCACCTCTGCCGCACATCTACCATCTGAGGTTAAAAATGTTCCCAAATATTTAAATTCATTTACCTGTTTTAATATTGTTCCACTTGTCTTTATTTTGCACTGAGGTGGTGTCTTTTCTTTGTTGTTATTATTGCTTCTGTCTTTTTGCTATTAAGGCTTCTTTTATTTTTGCTTTCTTTCACTATATTGTCTAACATTTCATGTAACTCATTTTCACTCTTAGATATTAAGACTGTATTATCAGCATACCTTAGATTATTTTTATATTATGACCTCCGATTGTTATTCCAGGCATGCCCCTTATGTGTCTTAAAATAATATCACTATACATATTAAAGGAAGGTAAAATAGTTCCTTAAAATTGAATAAAGAAAAACCTAAAAATTGATAACAAGAAATCAAAGACTCAATACAGATTATTATCACTGTGGCAGACAAGACAACTAGACAACGAGAAGAATCTAGAATGGCAATAACATTCTCTAGACAGACAAGCTGGTGACTATGATGACTCATACTTGTATAGGCTTTATTATTTAGTTGCTTTAAGCTTCATTTTTCTGAGATTTTAAATAAACATTTGTGTGAAGAGTAAATGCACATTTCACGTCATGAGGATAGGAACCATTAATAGATCACTATAACACAGCAAATATGTGGAGGACGACAAACACGTGCCAGTCAACAAACACGTGCCAGACAACAAACACGTGCCAGACAACAAACACGTGCCAGACAACAAACACGTACCAGACAACAAACACGTGCCAGACAATAAACACTTACCAGACAACAAACACGTGCCAGACAACAAACACATACCAGACAACAAACACGTGCCAGTCAACAAACACGTACCAGACAACAAACACGTGCCAGACAACAAACACGTACCAGACAACAAACACGTGCCAGACAACAAACACGTGCCAGACAACAAACACGTACCAGTCAACAAACATGTGCCAGACAACAAACACGTGCCAGACAACAAACACGTACCAGACAACAAACACGTGCCAGACAACAAACACGTGCCAGACAACAAACACGTGCAAGACAACAAACATGTGCCAGACAACAAACACGTGCCAGACAACAAACACGTACCAGACAACAAACACGTGCCAGACAACAAACATGTACCAGACAACAAACACGTGCCAGACAACAAACACGTGCCAGACAACAAACATGTGCCAGACAACAAACACGTGCCAGACAACAAACACGTGCCAGACAACAAACACGCGCCAGACAACAAACACGTGCCAGACAACAAACACGTGCCAGACAACAAACACGTGCCAGACAACAAACACGTGCCAGACAACAAACACGTGCCAGACAACAAACACGTGCCAGACAACAAACACGTGCCAGACAACAAATACGTGCCAGACAACAAACACGTGCCAGACAACAAACACGTGCCAGATAACAAACATGTGCCAGACAACAAACACGTGCCAGACAACAAACATGTACCAGACAATAAACATGTGCCAGACAACAAACACGTGCCAGACAACAAACACGTACCAGACAACAAACACGTGCCAGACAACAAACACGTGCCAGACAACAAACACGTGCCAGACAACAAACACATACAGGACACTAAACACGAACTATACAACAAACGCGTACAAGACAACAATCATGTACAAAATAACAAATATGTACAAGACTACAAACACTTACAAGACAACAAACACTTACAAGACAACAAACACTTACAAGACTACAAAATCTTACAAGACAACAAACACTTACAAGACAACAAACACTTACAAGACAACAAAAATGTACAAGACAACAAACACGTACAAAACAACAAACACGTACAGGACAACAAACACGAACCAGACAACAAACACGAACCATATAACAAACACGTACAAGACCACAAACACGTACAAGATACGAAACACGAACAAGACAACAAACACGTACAAAACAACTGCACAATTACATTTATAGGTTTCTACAAAGCTTGATTCAGAGGAGTAGGGCCTTTGATTTATTTTATGAAAATATATTTGACAGGATACAAAGGTGTGGAGATTAAGATATGTAAATATGCCTATTACACAGCTAATGCTACAGAAATGAGAAAACACCGATCAGTCCTTAGCTGCACAGAGTCTGTACTCGACGACATAATCTAACCTCAACACCGAACTCATTCAATGGTTTCAGGAAGACCGGATTTCTGTGGTTGCAAAGATGGTTATACTGGTAAAGGAAGTTTGTGCAGTACTGTATGGCTTTCAGCTCTTTCCCTTCGTTGTTTTTGTAGGAAGGTGGGAAGTTTGCAGGATCAAATACTTCCACAATTTCTGGACTGTCAAAAAAAAAGAAGTTATTTTGCTTGCTTTCTTACGTTCGCCCGATGACTAAAGTATTCTAGAGTATTCGTAGACTGTATAATTCCTCTTCGTCATCCGTCCTTAAAAGGACGTTAAGTGGACGTGTCTGCGTTGTGTTGTGGTTTGCAGTATAACTGTTATATTTGCGCCTTTCGGCCCAACACATCCGACTTCAGCACAACATATTTGAGCACCGGGTTGTCTTCCCTCTTCGATCCCTGCTCGCTTGGCCAGACTAGACAGGTTAGTCTGTTACTGGAAGCACCGCAGAGAGGTGGCGCAGGGTCTGGATGGTTTTGGTTCACCGATCCTGGCGCAAGCCATCAGATGTGGGTCGCTGACAACTTCCAGCTCTGGTGCTTGGAGACGCGCCTTCGCCTCCAGAAGTTATTTTAAAACGCATTAAAAGGGGGGACCAGGTGGTGAAGACATTACACGCACGCATCTATTTATGTGAAGAACAAGCAGCATTTTAATAAATAAGTGGTATATAACAAGGCCGTAATTGCTTGTGCATGGAAATAAAGAGCAAAAGTAGAAGTAAATAAAAGGGGTAAGAGAGATTAATTTTTTTTTTCGTTCGCCAGCTTTTACCTCTGACGAAGTCCCTAGAGACTAGGAACTGAATTGTGCATGTTAATCCATTTTTTCCTGGCAGCCGTGTGCACTGGGGTCCCTCTCCGCACAGGGAAATAACTCCGACTTCGGTTGTACTCATATTTTTTTCCGTCGATGAGTAATTGACGTTTCAAGCCGGGCCTCGCTGCTGAGACCAGAGGTGGTTGCCCCAGAGAGAAATCATAGATAAAAATTCCAACCGGTGTAGCCGGGATTTGAACCCACAACCTCTCTGTCTCGTGGCCGGCGTCTTGCCTCGAGACCAACCAGTCCCCATAGAGTAAATTAAGTGTGAATAAAAGTGTCGCTAAAAACAAAGAAAAAAAGGGCGGTTGAAATTTGTCAAAATTGAATCCGTGGTTTCTTCGCGACTTTACCCTCCATTGGTTTCGATACAGTGAGAACCGATGTCTGGCAAAAATAAAAAAATGAGCAAAAATATTTTTAAAAAATGGAGGTCCCGTGTGCATTCGCGCACGTTGATGAAGCCGTGGTTGTTGAAAACCACAAAAGTAGGCCAAAATAATTACCGATACCCTGAGGCAATTGTCATTAAAAGAATCGATGCAACCAACTCATCTTGTGTCATGATGTTGTCCCTACCCATACATCACGGTACATGGCATAGAGTCATGTTCGTATTATCTCAAGACTTGAACGCTGAAGAAAGTATTGATAGATTCTGTATGTCAATGACTCGAGGTGCTAATCAGGTCGGGATGCCAGTTTGGCTTTTTTAGGCTAAATTCCTAAAATGTTGCTCTTTTTTTTCATTGTAGTTGGCCTCCAGGGATATCTATCTATCTATCTATAGTCCTTTCGAGCCGAAGACGGCACATAGGGCAGAACTACAATATCAAAAACAGAAACCTTGCGTGCCAAAGTGGCACATATTGCAGAGATCACTGCTTCTAAAATCTATGGTTCTGTTTCCATAACAACGCTTTTTACAATGACAGCTTGTCAAGCCGTCGATTAACCTCCTTAGTCGCCTCTTACGACATGCCTGGAAGATCACAGTGTCACTATTCTTTACTTCCCAAATAATGAGGCTCCGGTAACACACGGGAGCTCCAGGGATATACTTATCTGGAATTTGTCTGTCTTGTTCTATTAATTGTACTAAATTATATACAATCTTGTTTTAAAATTATATAATATATTTTCTTTAAAATAATTATTGTTGCTTCTATATGGCAACACGTCAAAGTCCAAATTAGAATGCGAATCAATTCAGAGAAGAGGTATGTTTACAGCACTCGGACAAATTTACAAATAATCAACAACAGAAAAAAATATGGACCAAAGCAGGATCGAACCCGTCCGTACTCAGTAGCACAGCGCCTTGCCACGAAAGGCCAAGCGCTAGGGAACACTGCCACTCAGCTAACTAAAAAATTAGCTTCGTAGGCAATGTCTTTCGCGCAGGTGTTCTCATGACTATAGCATAAGGTTGCGACCACAGCTCGGAAATACATAGTGTATCTGTATGTTTTCAGAACGATCGGCTTAACTTTGTTTGACATTGAAGAACAGAACAATGGACAATCAAGCAATAGATTATAAGTAGGAAGTGGACGGATTGGACGCAGTAAAAGAAATCAGATGTCAGTATAACAAGACAAGCACTGTCATGAAACCCACAGGGAAAGAAAAAGTCAGGACGGGCCAGGAGTACACAGAAAAGAGAAGTCGCGGAAACTATCAAGAACATTGGCCTAGAGTTGAGATAAGTACAGATGATGTGCAAAAATATGGATGGATGCACCGACGGCATCCTGCAGTTACTGGTACCCTGGTAAAGCTGAACTTCAGTGCCTTTTTTAAGCTATAATTGTAACAATGTTCATCGGGGGGAAAAAAAAGAAATTATATAAGATCCTCGATGGCGCCCCTAAACACAAGGCACGCCCCGGGCAACTGCCTGAGTTGCCGGTACCAGAGCCGGCTCTGTATCATGGATGGATCCATGGATGGATGGATGGATGGAGAGAGATATAAAGAGAAAGAGAGAGAGAAGAAGACCGTGTACGTTGCCTATGCTCCAAAAAAAAGAGACTGAAAAAAAAACTAAGTTATCATCATCACCATCATCATCATTGGGTGCCGTCTCCGTATCGAAGGTTGGCTACCATAAAGCGCCATTCCACTCTGTCTCTTGCTATGATGGTGCAGATTGTGATAGGCTGACTTGTCCATCTTTTGATGTTACTCGTCCTTAGTCTTGGTCTGCCTCTTTTACCTTGTATTTTGCCTTCCAATATTACTTTTAGTAGGCTGTTGTGTCTTTTAACATGCCCAAAAAATTAATTTATCTTGTTCTAATTGTGTTTAGTAGTTCTCTTTTCATTTTTAGTTGTTTTAAAACTTCAAAAATGATATAGACTGAAACTAAATATTGTATCAGCTTTTAATGTTTCCTAAGTCTAATCAATGTACCAGCAATGAGTTTTATACATGATTTATTACTTTTACATGAAGCCATGTCGTCAAAGACGTTGAGCCTTTACGGGATAACAAAAATTATAAGTACAAAGAAATCGAGAGGTGAGGAGGGAAGGGGGCGGCATCTCACTCACAAAGGCTTTTAACTGATAAGAGGAAGTGTTTGTAAAATTTGTAAAAGCGTAACTATAAACATACTGTGCAGGATATCAAGTTATGAAACAAATATTTTTTGCTCAGGATGTTAGTCTCGCCTATAGCATTTCGGACAAACGGACTTCATACAGTAAACAGTTTTAGATCTGCGTGTTTCAACAACAGCTGCCCGAGAGTTGACTTGTCTTATAACACAGTGAGTAATGCTATAATTCACGGGAACTAGTATATAATAATGCTATAGTTCACGAAAACTAGTACATGTATATAGTAATGTTATAGTTCACGGAAACTAGTATATAGTAATTCTATAGTTCACGGAAACTAGTATATAGTAATGCTATAGTTCACGGAAACTAGTATATAGTAATGCTATAGTTCACGGAAACTAGTATATAGTAATGATATAGTTCACGGAAACTAGTATATAGTAATTCTATAGTTCACGGGAACTAGTATATAGTAATTCTAGAGTTCACGGAAACTAGTATATAGTAATTCTATAGTTCACGGAAACTAGTATATAGTAATGCTATAGTTCACGGAAACTAGTATATAGCAATGCTATGGTTCACGGAAACTAGTATATAGCAATGCTATAGTTCACAGAAACTAGTATATTGCAATGCTATAGTTCACGGAAACTAGTATATAGTAATGATATAGTTCACGGAAACTAGTATATAGTAATTCTATAGTTCACGGAAACTAGTATATAGTAATTCTATATTCTCATATGTAGTCTCAATTAAACAGAAATAAAGTGTAACTGATTTTCCTTATGTTATTATAAGTTTCAGATTAGTATATATATATATATATATATATATATAGTAATAATATATAGTAATATTAGATGTATATCAGTATAACTGTTATCGAACAAATGTTTTAAGGACTTAATTTAGTCTGCAAAACATGTTACAAGAATTTACACCTTTTATCAAGTAACCTCGAGTTGTTTCACTGAAAATTATCTGGCAACCGTGCTGAGACGAAGATCCTTACAAATCTTTCAAAATGGACGTAGACGGTGGTCAAGTCTACCCTCCAAGAAAATGCACCTTCAATTTATTCTAAATAAAAGAGAAACGTCCCCAAGTTTGTTGTTTATTCCTTAAGAGAAGAGGAGGAGGAAGGGTGAGAGAATGGTGTATTTTTGGATAGACTGGTGAGCTTGAAGGTGAAAAACGGGTCTGGTCGATCTGGAGTGCTTAGTGGGAAGAGCAGATGTCTCTACACTCAACACTTTACAGGAACAGTCAATCTGCATTCGCTTTGAGAGATGCTAGGACGGGCGGTGGAGGGGATACACGGGTCCCATGACTGCAATGAAATTAATTCCACGAACAGAATAGAATAGAATAGAATAGAATAGAATAGAATAGAATAGAATCTTCTATCTGCTATTGTTGGAGACTCTAGTGTTCATTTGCAATTATCCGCGCCGTCAAGCGCTTTAAAGTACAAATACCGTCATACATCTGGCACAACATAGCACAAATACGAGTATGTTCGTTTCTCAAGTAGGTACCGCAGCCAGGAAAACAACGCTCATGCATTAATGAAAAAATACTTACAAATAGCAAGCACTGATTTTATGTAAATGAACGATAAACTTTTTTTCTCTCCCGCCAGCTTATCAAAATTCAGATGATGCTCATCGTTTGCAACCTCCAACCCAAGTTCACTGCCAGCATCTACTGATTGAACTTCCACCAATTGATGTTCGGTGTCTTCTCTGACATGTTTATCCTCCAACTGTTCTTCGGAATTTTCTGTGTGAATGGATAGATGCATGGTAGCATATTATGGGACTAGAATATTAGAGAATATAAACGCTGACATGTGCTAATTCATAAAATAATAATAAATATTTGATGGCCAAGTGTAAGTGACGGTATTGTTTCCGGTAGGACCCAAGATGGTGGTGTCTAGTCGCCGGGTCGTCGGCAAGGAAGTGTGATTTTATTGCTATGTGATTCTGAATGAAGAACATAAAAAGCTCACTGTGTATCCACACAGGTAAATAGCTGTATGACTTGGGATGGCCAGTCTATAACGTGAAAACGGTTCTGGACCATGTGACCGAGCACGTGAGTCTAGACCATCCACAGCCATCGACTTTCAGTGACAAAACCAACAATAACGATCAGATGAAGCCTAAACGACAACATCGAAGAAGAAAAACAAAAAGGCAAACGTGCAGAACGTGTAAAAAATGGTCGAAGTGCGAGATGTTTGACCTAAAGTATGAGCGCATTACATACTGGAACTGTGCTTCCATAAATCAACGACGGCCTATTCTTGATAAGCTTCTGAGCGACGCCGACATAATGATTTTGCAAGAATCACTTCTTGGTGATAGGACAGTTAGTGCCCCTGGATTTCATTGTTCCTACAATACACGACACCTTGGACAGGTCATCCATGTGCGCAACAATATGGTGGCAGCTGATGTTGATATGTCTGCGTTGGACAGTGCAGAATTGCAGGTATGTGTAGATAGGGTGCAGACCACAGCTCCTTTCGTGCTTGTAAATGTGTAGATAGGGTGCAGACCTCAGCTCCTTTCGTGCTTGTAAATGTGTAGATAGGGTGCAGACCTCAGCTCCTTTCGTGCTTGTAAATATGTAGCCAGTGATGGGAAGGTGGACACACAACAATGGCAGAATCTCTTCGCGTTCGAGGTTGAAAAGAGAACCTCGTCATTTTCTGAGGAGACTTTAATGTTAGAGGCAACCAGCAGGGAGAAGACCTAGAGAACGCACTGGTGTCAGCCGGTTTAGTGTGTTTGAATAATGGAAGTGCAACCAGAATGGCCACTCGAACAAGGGGACTCTGATAGTGTCATAGACCTGGCACTGGTGTCAGCCGGTTGAGTGTGTTTGAATAATGGAAGTGCAACCAGAATGGCCACTCGAACAAGGGGACTCTGATAGTGTCATAGACCTGGCACTGGTGTCAGCCGGTTTAGTGTGTTTGAATAATGGAAGTGTAACCAGAATGGCCACTCGAACAGGGGACTCTGATAGTGTCATAGACCTGGCACTGGTGTCTTCCACCTTCGCACCGGTTTGCAGGTGGAGTGTACTGGGATTCCAAGGAAGCGATCACTATCCATGTGTCCTCCTGATTGAGAAAGGCAGAAATAGAAACCAAAAAAGCAAGCTCAACACATTTTACTATGCGAACACGGACCATGACGTCATTAGCAAAATCAGATATAGGAAACAGGGCGCCCCACGCAGGAGACAGCAGAGATGGACGCAGCCGCCCTGGTGGAACGCTGAAGTCGAGGAAGCGTGGCGGAACAAGAGACTAACAGTCGAAAAATAGCAGAAACCCAGAAGGAATGAAAGAACACAACCTGATCTCTTGAAACGTCTGAAAGAAGAGTCCGACCAAAAAAGTATGCACTTCAAACTATGCGCCATGCAGGCTAAGGATGCCAAGTGGAATGATTTCTGTAAAAAACGTGTGCTCGGAAAAATCGCTAGCTACATTCTGGCGCCATTATCAGAGCATGAATGGCACAACACGACACGGAGGCATACCAGACTTCCAGAGCACAGGCCAAATATGACAAATCTGATGAGAGCAAAGGTAATGCCCTGCCTGCCCGCTACATTGAGCAGACTGACCAAAGAAATGAGGCTGTTAGAATGATGATACGAGAGTCACTCTCAGAATTATACGAGGATGTAGTGCTGGGAGAAGATCTCACAATCACAATCAATGCCATTTCGCACAACACTTAAATGGTCACACAACACTTAAATGGTCACACAACACTTAAATGGTCACACAACACTTAAATGGTCACACAACACTTAAATGGTCACACAACACGTAAATGGTCACACAACACTTAAATGGTCACACAACACTTAAATGGTCACACAACACTTAAATGGTCACACAACACTTAAATGGTCACACAACACTGCTCCTGGTCCAGATGGTGTTCGGTGCGACGATATAGGCGATCTAGCTGATGACGAGTCTAAAAAAACTGCCAACGCCCAGAGTGGTCAGATTAACGACAAGTGGCTTCACAGCTGCTTACTACCGCTACCGAAGCCAAACAAGGACCATTCTCAGATCAGTGCCTACAGAATCATCACAATGCAGAACACTGCGGGCAAGCTGCTGGAGAAAATAGTTGCCCGTGTCCTCACCTGTCACCTTGAACAGAAACGTACATTCCCACCCACACTCGGAGGTTATAGATATAACAAAGAGACATAGCTCAATGCGGCAGTCTTCGCCTATGACCTCTTCGAAAGCTTCGAGAGATAAGAGGAGACATGTGCTACTGCTATAGATCTGGAGGATGCACACAACAGAGTACCATTTGAATACCTCATGCACATGCTCCTCGAACTGGCGGTGCACCCCTTCCTCGTTTGATGGATCTCTGCAGCACTATTTCAGAGCAGGGTGGTACTCGGATGCGAAGGTTGTTCATCAGAGCCAACATCCATTTGTCCAGGGCTGCCACAAGGCTCACCATTGCCACCAGTTCTATTTAACGTGTACACAATAGCGATCATTGAACAGGAGCTGGATGGGAGGGGAAGAACTATAACTTTTGCTGATAACATTCTGGTATATCGACAGGGAAGAAATAAGTTGATGACGTTACGCGGAGTTAAGTTTGATTGCTCTCTGTGTTTTAGGGGTCATGTTAACCATGTGAAAGATCCTGTAATCCTGTAAAAGATTAGCCGCTGTAAAGGTCATGGCAGCTGCCAACATCGCGCAGAGGCTACTTACCCTTCTGTTCAGGAACTAGTCTTCGCACTAATCGGAAATGCCCTAGCAATTCTAACTGTCAGTACGATGCAAATTTACAGAGAAAATACAGAATTACTAGAGAAAATACAGAATGAAGCTATGCGCATTATCTTGGGGTGTACGAAGGACACTCCCTGTGTAGCAATGAGATATCTTCTTGAATTTCCAACAATGAATGACAGGATCAAGATCTAGATTGCACGGGCATACCAGAAGATGAGTGCAGATAAAGAGCATCCTCTGCACCACGAGCTCAACACAGAGAAAGGTACCAGGCTAAAAAGAGGCAAATCATGGATGGGCCGAGCAGAAGATGTCATCAAACAGGTCTGTGGGCTTACCAATATCAACGCTGGCGAGGTGTGGATACCGGTGCCTACGCCATTCAGGGGAACATTCTCGTATATTGTCACACTCGACAGGAAATATAGGGAACAGAACTCAGTCATGATCAATGCGGAGATCAACGGTTTCATCTAGGATAACACTGATGAAGAAGATGCAGTCATCTATACAGATGGATCTGTAATACGACACCAAATGTGTGCATGGGCATTTTCAGTACGTTCAGCAGGCAGAATAGTCAAAGAAGACAGTGGTGCATACGTCATGACCACGAGTTACTTGACGTTGGAGGCGATGGCAGTGACCAAGGCATTCATCTGATTAGAGTCACAAGACTACACCCACCTCTGCATACTAAGTGATTTGATGAGCATGGTAAGAAAAGTGGAGGTGGACTGTGTAAGCATGCAATGCGTAGAGTCATTGCAGAAGTCAAAAGTGCGTACGGTCACCTTTGTCTACGCTCCTGGATATTGCGGGAGTTCGGGGAAATGAAAGAGCGAACAGGTTGGCTAGCTGTGTTGTCGTTGAAGGCGGTCAACCAATGGATCGGACGGACATCATCAATGCCCTCCGAGATGTTGGAAGAGCGCAGGACTTCAACAATCATGAGTCCATGTAACTTCTTCGGATGAAAGAGATGGGAGTTAAGATTGGCACAGCCAGAAACGAGAAACTTAGTGGGCGTGTAAGAAGACTTATCAACCAACACAGAACTAGAGTCGTCTGTTGCTGGTCTTGCTGAGGAGGGGATCTTAGCACATGTTCGGAGTGCAATGATGATGGCCCGCAATTAGCTCAATAAATGACATGAGAACAGAACAAAATGTTCAGATTCCGTTAAATTATCGTGTTTAAAGTGCAAGTATTTTTGCGTGAGCGAGAGAGAACGAGAGGGGGGAGGAGGTGGGCGAGGGTGGGGGAGGGGGAATAATGCATGAATGAGAGAAACGGAGAGAATGTTATAATTACTTGTCGTGAAAGTGTGCGTGTGTGCGTGCGTGCGTGCGTGCGTGAGTGAGTGTGTGTGTGTGTGTCTGTGTGTGTGTGTGTGTCTGTGTTGTGTGTTTGTCTGTGTGCGTGCGTGTGTGTACGTACGTTTTTTGCGTATGCATGTATGTTATAAATATTTATAGATATATGCAATTCTGAATGCATATCAATATTATGTGACAACGTATGTGCAGGTCTATGCATGCAAAGAGAATATTTGGCAGTTCAAACATATTGTGATGTGAACAATGTCTATACTCAATCTATAGGTTCGTCAAATATAAAAGTTTAAAAAATAGTCAAATATGTTTCTCCTTCCTCTCCTACTCCATATATTCTTCGACTTTTGTTTATTTTATTCAATCTCCTTCTCCTTCTCTTTGAAGAATACTACTAATCCCACTATCAATTACTTCTCTTATTCTTCTTCTTCTTCCTCTTACTACTTTTCACATTCTCCTTCTTTTCTTCTTCTTCTATTACTCCTCAATCTTTTCTGTCTATCACAGTATCCATCATTGTATCTAACATAGGAATCATCGACATTTATCACAACATCTATAACGGCATCTCTACATCATCTATCACGGTGTCTATCACAGCATCCATCACGACAAGTATCACAACATCTATCACGGCATGTATCGTGGCATGTATCACAACATCTATCACGGTATCTATTACAGCATCTATCACGGTATCTATTATAACATCTATCACAGCATCATTCACAACATCTATCACGGTATCTACCACAGAATATATTATAACATCTATCACAGCATCTATCACAGCATCTACCACAGAATCTATCACGGTATCTATTACAGCATCTATTACGGAATCTATTACAGCATTCATCATAGCATCCATTACAACATCTATCACAACATCTATCACACATCTATTACAACATCCATCACAACATCTATCACAGCATCTATTACAGCATCTATCACAACATCCATCACAACATCTATCACATCATCTATCACATCTATCATGTTATCTATCACAGCGTTTATCACATCTATCACGTTATCTATCACAGCATCTACCACAACATCTATCACAACATCTATCACAACATCTATCACATCATCTGTCACATCTATTACGTTATCTATCACAGCATCTGTCACAGCATCCATCACGGCATCTATCAAAGCATCTATCACGGAATCTATCACAGTATCCATCACAGCATCAATCACGGCATCTATCACAGCATCCATCACAGCATCAATCACGGCATCTCTCACGACATCCATCACAGCATCTCTCACGGCATCTATCGCGGCATCTATCACAGCATCCACCACAGCATTCATCACAGCATCTCTCACGACATCCATCACGGCATCTATCACAGCATCCACCACAGCATCCATCACGGCATCTCTCACGACATCCATCACGGCATCTATCACAGCATCCACCACAGCATTCATCACGGCATCTCTCACGACATCCATCACGGCATCTATCACAGCATCCACCACAGCATTCATCACGGCATTCATCACGGCATCTCTCACGACATCCATCACGGCATCTATCACAGCATCCACCACAGCATTCATCACGGCATTCATCACGGCATCTTTCACGACATCCATCACGGCATCTCTCACGACATCCATCACGGCATCTATCACAGCATCCACCACAGCATTCATCACGGCATTCATCACGGCATCTCTCACGACATCCATCACGGCATCTATCACGACATCCACCACAGCATTCATCACGGCATTCATCACAGCATCTTTCACGACATCCATCACGGCATCTCTCACGACATCCATCACGGCATCTATCACAGCATCCAACACAGCATCCACCACGGCATTCATCACGGCATCTCTCACGACATCCATCCATGCATCTCTCACGACATCCATCACGGCATCTCTCACGACATCCATCACGGCATCTCTCACGACATCCATCACAGCATCTCTCACGACATCCATCACAGCATCTATCACGGAATCTATCACAGCATCTATCACAGCATCTATCACAATATCTATCACGGCATCTATCACACATCTATTACAACATCCATCACAACATCTATCACGGTATCTATTACAGCATCTATTACGGAATCTATTACAGCATTCATCATAGCATCCATTACAACATCTATCACAACATCTATCACACATCTATTACAACATCCATCACAACATCTATCACAGCATCTATTACAGCATCTATCACAACATCCATCACAACATCTATCACATCATCGATCACATCTATCATGTTATCTATCACAGCGTCTATCACATCTATCACGTTATCTGTCACAGCATCTACCACAACATCTATCACAACATCTATCACAACTTCTATCACATCATCTGTCACATCTATTACGTTATCTATCACAGTATCTGTCACAGCATCCATCACGGCATCTATCACAGCATCTATCACGGAATCTATCACAGTATCCATCACAGCATCAATCACGGCATCTATCACAGCATCCATCACAGCATCAATCACGGCATCTCTCACGACATCCATCACAGCATCTCTCACGGCATCTATCGCTGCATCTATCACAGCATCCACCACAGCATTCATCATGGCATCTCTCACGACATCCATCACGGCATCTATCACAGCATCCACCACAGCATCCATCACGGCATCTATCACAGCATCCACCACAGCATTCATCGTGGCATCTCTCACGACATCCATCACGGCATCTATCACAGCATCCACCACAGCATTCATCACGGCATTCATCACGGCATCTCTCACGACATCCATCACGGCATCTATCACAGCATCCACCACAGCATTCATCACGGCATTCATCACGGCATCTTTCACGACATCCATCACGGCATCTCTCACGACATCCATCACGGCATCTATCACAGCATCCAACACAGCATCCACCACGGCATTCATCACGGCATCTCTCACGACATCCATCCATGCATCTCTCACGACATCCATTACGGCATCTCTCACGACATCTATCACGGCATCTCTCACGACATCCAGCACAGCATCTCTCACGACATCCATCACAGCATCTATCACGGAATCTATCACAGCATCTATCACAGCATCTATCACAATATCTATCACGGCATCTATCACAGCATCTATCACGGCATCTATCACAGCATCTATCACGGTATCTATCAAGGCATCTATCACAGCATCTATCATAACATCTATCACAGCATCCACTACAGCATCTATCACGGCATCTATTGCGGTATCTATCACGGTATCTATCACGGCATCTATCATAGCAATTATCACGGTATCTATCACGGCATCTATCACAGCATCTATCACGGTATCTATTACGGTTTCTATCACAGCATCTACCACAGCATCTATCACGGCATCTATTGCGGTATCTATCCGGTATCTATCACGGCATCTATCACAGCATCTATCACGGTATCTATCACGGCATATATCACAGCATCTATCACAGCATCCACCACGGCATCCATCAAGGCATCTATCATAACATCTATCACAGCATCCACCACAGCATCTATCACGGCATCTATCACAGCATCCATCACGGCATCTATTGCGGTATCTATCACGGCATCCACAAGAGCATCTATCACAGCATCTATCACGTCATCTATCACGGTTTCTATCACAGCATCCACCACAGCATATATCACGGCATCTATTGCGGCATCTATCACGGTATCTAACAAGGGATCTATCACAGCATCTATCATAACATCTATCACAGCATCCACCACAGCATCTATCACGGCATCTATTGCGGTACCTATCACGGTAACTATCACGGTTTCTATCACAGCATCCACCACAGCATCTATCACGGCATCTATTGCGGCATTTATCACGGTATCTATCAAGGCACCTATCACAGCATCTATCATAACATCTATCACAGCATCTATCACGGCATCTATTACGATATCTATCACGATATCTATCACGGCATCTATCACAGCATCTATCACGATATCTATCACGGCATCTATCACAGCATCTATCACGGTATCTATCACGGTTTCTATCACAGCATCCACCACAGCATCTATCACGGCATATATTACGGTATCTATCACAGCATCTATCACGGCATCTATCACAGCATCTATCACGGTATCTATCACGGCATCTATCACAGCATCTATCACAGCATCCACCACGGCATCCATCAAGGCATCTATCATAACATCTATCACAGCATCCACCACAGCATCTATCACGGCATCTATCACAGCATCCACCACAGCATCTATCACGGCATCTATTGCGGTATCTATCTCGGCATCTATTGCGGTATCCATCACGTCATCTATCTCGACATCGACCAAATCATCCATCACGACATCTATCACAGCATCTATCACAGCATCTATCATGGCATCTATTACGATATCTATCACGGTATCCATCACGACATCTATCACAGCATCTATCACGGCATCTATCTCGGCATCTATCACAGCATCTATCACGGCATCTATTGCGGTATCTATCACGGCACCTATCTCGACATCGACCAAATCATCCATCACGACATCTATCACAGCATCTATCACGGCATCTATCTCGGCATCTATCACAGCATCTATCACGGCATCTATTGCGGTATCTATCACGGCACCTATCTCGACATCGACCAAATCATCCATCACGGCATCTAACACAACATCCATCACGACATCTATCACGGCATCTATCACGGCATCTATCACGGCATCCATCACAGCATCTATCACGGCATCTATCACAACATCCATCACAGCATCTATCTCGGCATCTATCACAGCATCTATCACGGCATCCATCACAGCATCCATCACAACATCCATCACGACATATATCACGGCATCTATCACGGCATCTATCACGGCATCCATCACAGCATCTATCACGGCATCTATCACAACATCCATCACAGCATCTATCTCGGCATCTATCACAGCATCTATCACGGCATCCATCACAGCATCCATCACAACATTTATCTCGGCATCTATCACAGCATCTATCACGGCATCCATCACAGCATCCATCACAACATCTATCTCGGCATCTATCACGGCATCCATCACAACATATATCTCGGCATCTATCACAGCATCTATCACGGCATCCATCACAACATCTATCTCGGCATCTATCACAGCATCTATCTCGGCATCCATCACAATATCCATTATAACATCCATCACAACATCTATCACTACATCTATCACAACATCCATCACAACATCCATCACAACATCCATCACAGCATCAATCATAGCATCAATCACAACATCTATCACAACATCCATCACAACATCCATTACAACATCCATCACAACATCCATCACAACATCTATCACAACATCCATCACAACATCCATCACAACATCCATCACAGCATCAATCACAACATCTATCACAACATCCATCACAACATCCATCACAACATCCATCACAACATCCATCACAGCATCAATCACAGCATCTATCACAGCATCAATCACAGCATCTATCACAACATCTATCACAACATCCATCACAACATCCATCACAACATCCATCACAGCATCAATCACAGCATCCATCACAGCATCAATCACAGTATCTATCACAACATCTATCACAGCATCCATCACAGCATCCATCACAGCATCTATCACAGCATACATCACATCATCTATCAAAACATCTGTCACAGCATCCATCACATCATCTATCAAAACATCTGTCACAGCATCCATCACAGCATCTATCAAAACATCTATCACAGCATCCATCACAGCATCTATCACAACATCCATCACAGCATCCCTCACAGCATCCATCACGGTATCTATTACGGTTTCTATCACAGCATCTACCACAGCATCTATCACGGCATCTATTGCGGTATCTATCCCGGTATCTATCACGGCATCTATCACAGCATCTATCACGGTATCTATCACGGCATATATCACAGCATCTATCACAGCATCCACCACGGCATCCATCAAGGCATCTATCATAACATCTATCACAGCATCCACGACAGCATCTATCACGGCATCTATCACAGCATCCATCACGGCATCTATTGCGGTATCTATCACGGCATCTATCTCGGCATCTATCACAGCATCTATCACAGCATCCACCACAGCATCTTTCACGGCATCTATTGCGGTATCTATCACGGCATCCACAAGAGCATCTATCACAGCATCTATCACGTCATCTATCACGGTTTCTATCACAGCATCCACCACAGCATATATCACGGCATCTATTGCGGCATCTATCACGGTATCTAACAAGGGATCTATCACAGCATCTATCATAACATCTATCACAGCATCCACCACAGCATCTATCACGGCATCTATTGCGGTACCTATCACGGTAACTATCACGGTTTCTATCACAGCATCCACCACAGCATCTATCACGGCATCTATTGCGGCATTTATCACGGTATCTATCAAGGCACCTATCACAGCATCTATCATAACATCTATCACAGCATCTATCACGGCATCTATTACGATATCTATCACGATATCTATCACGGCATCTATCACAGCATCTATCACGATATCTATCACGGCATCTATCACAGCATCTATCACGGTATCTATCACGGTTTCTATCACAGCATCCACCACAGCATCTATCACGGCATATATTGCGGTATCTATCACAGCATCTATCACGGCATCTATCACAGCATCTATCACGGTATCTATCACGGCATCTATCACAGCATCTATCACAGCATCCACCACGGCATCCATCAAGGCATCTATCATAACATCTATCACAGCATCCACCACAGCATCTATCACGGCATCTATCACAGCATCCACCACAGCATCTATCACGGCATCTATTGCGGTATCTATCTCGGCATCTATTGCGGTATCCATCACGTCATCTATCTCGACATCGACCAAATCATCCATCACGACATCTATCACAGCATCTATCACAGCATCTATCACGGCATCTATTACGATATCTATCACGGTATCCATCACGACATCTATCACAGCATCTATCACGGCATCTATCTCGGCATCTATCACAGCATCTATCACGGCATCTATTGCGGTATCTATCACGGCACCTATCTCGACATCGACCAAATCATCCATCACGACATCTATCACAGCATCTATCACGGCATCTATCTCGGCATCTATCACAGCATCTATCACGGCATCTATTGCGGTATCTATCACGGCACCTATCTCGACATCGACCAAATCATCCATCACGGCATCTAACACAACATCCATCACGACATCTATCACGGCATCTATCACGGCATCTATCACGGCATCCATCACAGCATCTATCACGGCATCTATCACAACATCCATCACAGCATCTATCTCGGCATCTATCACAGCATCTATCACGGCATCCATCACAGCATCCATCACAACATCCATCACGACATATATCACGGCATCTATCACGGCATCTATCACGGCATCCATCACAGCATCTATCACGGCATCTATCACAACATCCATCACAGCATCTATCTCGGCATCTATCACAGCATCTATCACGGCATCCATCACAGCATCCATCACAACATTTATCTCGGCATCTATCACAGCATCTATCACGGCATCCATCACAGCATCCATCACAACATCTATCTCGGCATCTATCACGGCATCCATCACAACATATATCTCGGCATCTATCACAGCATCTATCACGGCATCCATCACAACATCTATCTCGGCATCTATCACAGCATCTATCTCGGCATCCATCACAATATCCATTATAACATCCATCACAACATCTATCACTACATCTATCACAACATCCATCACAACATCCATCACAACATCCATCACAGCATCAATCATAGCATCAATCACAACATCTATCACAACATCCATCACAACATCCATTACAACATCCATCACAACATCCATCACAACATCTATCACAACATCCATCACAACATCCATCACAACATCCATCACAGCATCAATCACAACATCTATCACAACATCCATCACAACATCCATCACAACATCCATCACAACATCCATCACAGCATCAATCACAGCATCTATCACAGCATCAATCACAGCATCTATCACAACATCTATCACAACATCCATCACAACATCCATCACAACATCCATCACAGCATCAATCACAGCATCCATCACAGCATCAATCACAGTATCTATCACAACATCTATCACAGCATCCATCACAGCATCCATCACAGCATCTATCACAGCATACATCACATCATCTATCAAAACATCTGTCACAGCATCCATCACATCATCTATCAAAACATCTGTCACAGCATCCATCACAGCATCTATCAAAACATCTATCACAGCATCCATCACAGCATCTATCACAACATCCATCACAGCATCCCTCACAGCATCCATCACGGTATCTATTACGGTTTCTATCACAGCATCTACCACAGCATCTATCACGGCATCTATTGCGGTATCTATCCCGGTATCTATCACGGCATCTATCACAGCATCTATCACGGTATCTATCACAACATCCATCACAGCATCCATCACAGCATCTATCACAACATCCATCACAGCATCCCTCACAGCATCTATCACAACATCCATCACAACATCCATCACAGCCTCCATCACAGCATCCCTCACAGCATCTATCACAACATCCATCACAGCATCCCTCACAGCATCTATCACAACATCCATCACATCCTCCATCACTGCATCCCTCACAGCATCTATCACAACATCCATCACAGCATCCCTCACAGCATCTATCACAACATCCATCACAACATCCATCACAGCCTCCATCACAGCATCCCTCACAGCATCTATCACAACATCTATCACAGCATCTATCACAGCATCTATCACAACATCTATCACAACATCTGTCACTCATCTATCACAGCATCTATCACAGCATCTATCACAACATTTATCACAACATCTATCACATCATCTATCACAACATATATCACAGCATCCATCACAGCACCTATCACACCATCTATAACAGCATCTATCAAAGCAAATGTCATAGCATCCACCACCGTATTCATCATAGCATCCATCACGGCAGCTACCACAGCATCTGTCACAGCTTCCATCGCGGCATCTATCATACAATCTATCACAGCATTTATCACAACTTTTATCACAGCAGCTATCACAGTATTCCATTTTAAAAAAAAAAACCAAAAATGTGATCTGTTTCTGTTTTGTTATCCGACGGCGGGGTCTGTGCGCGTATAAGAGCTTCGTTAACTCACCAGTGTGGACACATACCTAGCTATCCAGCGGAAGTTACCGTTTATATTTATTTATTCAGAATAAAGAGTTTTACGGCTACCTCCTAGGCGACATTCTGTCCAAATATTCATCTTTTTTGTGTGTTTAATCTTTGATACTTAGCTACTTACCATGCGGGAAGTCGCAGGAGAAATGAAAAAAATAAGATATAGAAAAAAATGTATGGGTAAAGCTTCACGTAACAAGAGGACAACACAAACCAGAAAGACGTTTCAGGTAAATAGGCCTTCGGCATAAACAAACATACAGCACACACACACAAATATGCATTAAAATTTTTAAAATAATAATAATAGATATAATAATTTCCAAACGAGAAGAAGAAATAAAAGGAAAATGTAAAAAAAATAAAGACTTCCCTATATAATCGTATGTGTAAGAAAGGAAAATTAATCTTATGTGTAAGAAAGGAAAATTAATCTTATGTGTAAGAAAGGAAAATTAATCTTATGTGTAAGAAAGGAAAATTAATCGTATGTGTAAGAAAGGAAAATTAATCTTATGTGTAAGAAAGGAAAATTAATCTTATGTGTAAGAAAGGAAAATTAATCTTATGTGTAAGAAAGGAAAATTGAAAAATAAAGACTTCCCTATATAATCTTATGTGTAAGAAAGGAAAATTGAAAAATAAAGACTTCCCTATATAATCTTATGTGTAAGAAAAGGAAAATTGAAAATTAAAGACTTCCCTATATAATCTTATGTGTAAGAAAAGGAAAATTGAAAAATAAAGACTTCCTATATAATCTTATGTGTAAGAAAAGGAAAATTGAAAAATAAAGACTTCCCTATATAATCTTATGTGTAAGAAAGGAAAATTGAAAAATAAAGACTTCCCTATATAATCTTATGTGTAAGAAAAGGAAAATTGAAAATTAAAGACTTCCCTATATAATCTTATGTGTAAGAAAAGGAAAATTGAAAAATAAAGACTTCCCTGTATAATCGTGTATCACTGTATGTGTAAGAAACCATTTCTAACCACTGGAAAATCGCACCCGTGAATCTCATTGATATCCTGAGATCGTGTCGGTATCTAGCTTGCAATTAACAATATAACCCAGATGAAAACATACAACTTTGCTTTAGAAAAATTACCTGTTATTATGATGCCAATATTACTATTCATATTTCTCTGTTACTAGCTGACAATGAGCAAGCAGCGAAGACATTCAGTTACACTAATTTAGTTTAGTATTTCCAGCAGTGCAAACCAGTGCAGGTTATTTTCCCCTTTGTTTTCAACTAAATCACACAGTTGCTGCCTCTGCCACAAGCAAACTCACAATGTTTCCTGCTTGTTAAAGATATAAGAAATGAACAAATGACACAAGGACTACACTCAAATAAATATTAAATGTTAATCAGTCTTTATCCCATAATACTTTATTCCATGTTTTCATTATCCCATCTTACATTACTTGTAATATTGGTTGCTGCAATATATTTACCCGTGTGGTTATCGGAGCCTCCACGGTTATGGGAGAAAAGAATAGAGCCGCTGTTTTCTGCCACGTATGTCGTAAGAGACGACTAAGGAGGTTTTTGAATCATCGCCTGTGCAGTCGAATAGGACTTACACGGAGCGACTTGTCAACAGAATTTACCGATGCATTTTGTGAAATGTGACAAGTGGTGAGGTGGATATGGGGAATTCTGGACTGCAACGAAACTGGTTCTATGAATAGAATAGAATAGAATAGAATAGAATAGAATAGAATAGAATAGAATAGAATAGAATAGAATAGAATAGAATAGATAGAATAGAACATATTTACTGCTCTATACAGACCATTCCACGGGTATTTAGTCTCAGACTTGATGGACTTATGCAGCCGCGATAGCTCAGTGGTTAGTGAACTGAACTACAAAGGACAAGAGGTAGGGTTCGATCCCAACCGACGGCTTCCGGGTTCACCCAGCCTTTAATGGGTACCGGAATTTTTTTCAGGGAAAGTGAAGCTTAATACCGACCACATTACCCCAAAAATCATGTACCGAAGGTCTGTAAAATATATGGTCACTAACACCATATTCCCTATACACCACTTGGCGTGACGGGGGTACTTTACTTTTTCTTTTTTGATGGACTTAATCCCTTTCAGCTCTTTACAGCCCATGTCTCAGGTAAAATAGTGCATGTCCTCATTTATTTGCCTCTTTCTGAAGATGGTGAAGAGTTTGCATACTGTATTGGTGTTTGCTATGTTATCATGCCGATCATTCAGTTCTCAAGACTCGCTCGCTGCGCTCTTCCCATGAGATGATCACGAAACAATATTTTTGGATTCACAACACCCAGAGACATCGTATACTTGCCAACAACACTCAGAGACATCTTATATTCGTCAACAACACTCACATACATCTTATACTTGTCAACAACACACAGAGACATCTTATACTTGCCAAAAACACTCGGAGACATCTTATACATGTCAAAAACACACAAGACATCTTATAATTGTCAACAACACTCAGAAACATCTTATAATTGTCAACAACACTCAGAGACATTTTATACTTGTCAACAACACACAGAGACATCTTATACTTGTCAACAACACTCAGAAACATCTTATATTCGTCAACAACACACAGAGACATCTTATACTTGTCAACAACACTCAGAAACATCTTATATTCGTCAACAACACACAGAGACATCTTATACTTGTCAACAACACTCAGAAACATCTTATATTCGTCAACAACACACAGAGACATCTTATACGTGTCAACAACACCCGACGTCTGAATTTTAGACTTATTCAAGAACTCATCGGCATAAGTGCATCTTTATTAAAAGTATGTAAATGATAGTTCATGTCACCATTATCTTCATTTATTATTTCACACTCATTCTTTGTTGCCTGTTGTCGATAACTTATTTCTGTAGCCTGGTCTGGCAAGCATGATGAATGCCGTTTGTGTGGTAGACTGGACTCGGTGGCAAGGATGGTGAATACCGATTGTGTGGTAGCCTGGACTCTGTGGCAAGGATGGTGAATACCGTTTGTGTGGTAGACTGGACTCGGTGGCAAGGATGGTGAATACCGTTTGTGTGGTAGCCTGGACTCGGTGGCAAGGATGGTGAATACCGTTTGTGTGGTAGACTGGACTCGGTGGCAAGGATGGTGAATACCGTTTGTGTGGTAGCCTGGACTCGGTGGCAAGGATGGTGAATACCGTTTGTGTGGTAGCCTGGACTCGGTGGCAAGGATGGTGAATACCGTTTGTGTGGTAGCCTGGACTCGGTGGCAAGGATGGTGAATACCGTTTGTGTGGTAGCCTGGACTCGGTGGCAAAGATGGTGATTAACGTTTATGTGGTAGCCTGGACTCGGTAGCAAGGATGGTGAATACCGTTTGTGTGGTAGTCTGGACTCAGTGGCAAGGATGGTGAATACAGTTTGTGTGGTAGCCTGGACTCGGTGGCAATGATGGTGAATACCGTTTGTTTGGTAGCCTGGACTCGGTGGCACGGATGGTGAATACCGTTTGTGTGGTAGCCTGGACTCGGTGGCAAGCATGGTGAATACCGTTTGTATCCATCTGCGATTGTTCATTGTGTCTCTGGTTAAGTACTATTACTGTCTTCTCCTACCTTTTCTTCCCCTTCTCCTTCTTCTTCTCCTTTCCTTTCCTTCTTCTTCACCCTTTCAACTCCTGTGGAGAATGAGCCATCTTGTTTGGTGACATAATTGTAAACGGGGCCTTATAACGTAAACGTGTAAACTGAAATGGGGATGTACACACCGTTGTAAACCTGTGATGGTAAACAGTGTTGTACACCTTTGTACACCGGCCCTTGTAATGGAAGAGCTTTAAACTGGCGTGTAGTGAATCTCTGGCTCTCCTACCCGCAACAACCTCAGCTTCGTCTATCGCCAAAGCGTATGTACTCGGTCTTGGTGAAACTTGATAATTACTTGTCTTAATCACTCACTCTACCTTCAGTGACTCGACTCATTCGTTGGTAAGACTGTCAATAATTGTACTTCGCGTTGGTTTAGTTCAATCGTTAAGCTGGACTACAGTACCAATGTCCACTTGAAAATTACTGCACATGGAAGTCTCTCATAAAAATTAACATCACAACTTTATTGGCAAAGTTCACACTATAATAATACATCAAATATTACAATCCAGCGGTCTAACATCACCGCTCGGTTATTCACTGTAAATGCTAAGAAAATATGAATTATGGCTAACTCTGGATATCAATGGCATCGCCTCTCTTGTCCTTCACTAAAATCACTCCCAATTGTAATGAACGGTTGCTCCATCTACTACATCCTAGTTACTCAGTTCTTTGTGAACCCCGTCCTATCTAACTAAAAAAATGAGCTTTGGCTCATATGCATCTATAAGGCTCCACGCGTCGTGGCCACTTCTACTCCCTAGTTTAAGAGTAAAATCTCTTCTGTCGTTCTTTCTAACTAATCACTATCAACTAACCGTGAGCTTGAGCTCATTCTCGGCTATAAGGCTACATGCCTAGCAGCATAGCCGCTTCTATTCCTCAGCCACATCTGAATTTCTCTTAGAGACTTTTTCTAGCCCTCTGCAGGAGCTTAAATCCCACGCCCCTCAGCCAATCAACAACCACTTCCTTAATTTCCCATCCAATGGATCCTCTTAACGTCATCCCTCTATTTCAGCTTCACCTTATCCCCCAATCAACTCAATTCCCCGTGCTTGTCACTTATCTCCACAATCACGAGATTCTCCTCTCTCACCCAAACAACAGTTCTACTCAGAATTCTCGGGAATGTCACTTCCCCACACATACTATGTTTCTCAACTCTCTCCATACCATCCCCTACTCTCTTACTTTCCTTACATTTCCTCCTAGCATAATAATTAACTTACAATCTTACATATATCTGGGCTGTAATATAGATAAAGAGGGAGGAACAGAAAATGATACCAAAATAAGGATATCAAAAGCAAGAGGAGCTTTCATTGCACTGGGAAACATATGGAAATCCAAAGAAATTAGGCTAAATACAAAAATAAAAATTTTCAACTCATATGTTAAGTCGGTCCTATTATATGGCTGTGAAACATGGAGAATAACAAAATTGACAATCACGAAGGTACAGACTTTCATTAATGGATGCTTGCGCAGAATAAAGGATGGAAATGGCAGGACAAAGTCACTAACGTGGAATTATGGAAATGTACCGGTCAAATACCAGTGGATAAAGAGATACAGCGAAGACGATGGCGTTGGATAGGACACACACTATGGAAGCCAACTGAGAGTATTACACAACAGGCCCTTTTTTGGAATCCCCAGGGGAAAAGACAAAGAGGAAGACCAAGGAATTCTTGGAGAAGACAGATCGAAGCAGAGATGAAGATGATGGGGAGACATGGAATGATCTTAAAAGAATTGCAAAAAACAGAACGACTTGGAAAGTGTTTGTTGAAGACCTATGCTCCACTGGGAGCTAAAAATGTAGAAGAAGAAGTAGATAATAATTAACTACTAACAAAATCATCTTTCCTCTGCGGAATTTACTTTATTTCTTTCTGTAGCGATTTCTATATCCCAACATTTACTGTTTATTGTCTTCAGAGTGTCTTCTAGGCCGCCCTGATTAGCAAATCTCTAGCTAGATCGCCACGTACTTGTATACCTCAAGTCAAAATCCTTCATGAAAGTAGCAGGAACTTTTTATAGAGAGTTGTTTTGTTTTGTTTTTTTTTCACCAGGAAGCAACCTGATCATCAGAGCGCTCCACAACCCCCCCCCTCCCCCCCCCCCACCCCCACCCCTCGGCAAGAAAGTGTTTCAACCATTTAACCTCATGACATTCAAAGAAGGGGCGATCCCGTATGGATCGAGATTCCCAGACGTCAACAGTATGTTGCATTCTGAGCCTAAGTGCTTACGAACCATTATCTTTCTTCCGTCCGTGAGGTGTACAGCCATTAGACAACTCAATCTAAATATTCTCGGCTCTGTGGAGTTTCCTTGACCTAAATCTTCTTACGTCTTATCTGTAGAACAGCGAGCTGTTGAGCACTGATAAGGGAAGTCCCACACTTCAAATGATTTTATTTTTAACTTCTTACATAAACTGCTGCACATATCAAATCTAGCCCATTCCCCCTGTTACCCATCTGCCATTGTCAACTATCTTTATCGTGTAAAAGTAAAGTAAAGAGCCCCCATCACGCCAAGTGGCGTATATAGAATACGGTGTTAGTGACCATAGATTTTACAGACCTTCGGCACATGATTTTTGGGATAATGTGATCGGCATTACGCCCGTGCCGCTTTACTTTCCCAGAAAAAAAATCCGGTACCCATTTAAGGCTGGGTGAACCCGGAAGCCATCGGTTGGGATCGAACCCTACCTCTTGTCCTTTGTAGTCCAGTTCACTAACTACTGAGCTATCGCGGCTCCCTCTTATTGTGTACTGGGTCGCTATATGTAAGACAAAGTTTACTAGTTCTATCAATACCTGATTTGGTCATTCAATGTTCGTATCAGTTTACATTTGGTGACTCACAAACCGATTTCTTTCGGGCATGTCGCTTTCGAATAATTGTAGTGTGCTGGGTCACTATCTGTAACACCAGATTCCTCTCTCTCTCTCTCTCTCTCTCTCTCTTTCTTTCTCTCTCTTTCTTTCTCTCTGTGTCTGTCTGAGCCTAGCTTCAATCATTACCTGTCTGAGTAAGACCATGTCCTGCCAATTTACGGATTAATATTTTTTTTCAAAGTCCACATTTACAGAATAGGCTTTGGCTACACGGCTTCACTGTCATTAAAGATCCAGGTCTAATGAAGTCGTCTGCACCGATCAAAAGTGGCTTTCAATGTGTCTTTACAATTGCGCCACACCGTACACATTTACTTTCTTTTAAAAACGATGAAAGCAAATCTTTGGCTGAGTAACCAGTTAATTGTTAGCCTCGTTGGATGATTGGCTGTTTGGTGGGTTAGCTGGTTTATTTGGTTAGCCGTTTGATGGATTGGTTGGTTATACGATTAGCTGTTTGATGGATTGGCTTGTTATTTGGTTGGCTGTTTGATGGATTGGCTTGTTATATGGTTGGCTGTTTGATAGATTGGCTTGTTATATGGTTAGCTGTTTGATAGATTGGTTGGTTATATGATTAGCTGGTTGATGGATTGGCGTGTTATATGGTTGCCTGTTTGATCAATCAGTCAACCAAATAATCAGTCAATCCACCAAACAGGCAACCAAATAACAAGCCAATCCGTTTGGTGGATTGACTGATTATTTGATTGACTGATTATTCATAAGTGAATGGGTTGATTGGATGGTTTTTTAATCGGCAACCTGTGGTTTTTTTTTATCCCTAAGACCCAATGATATGTAATATCTTGGAAACTGCATAGATCAAGAGGGATACTGTTAAGTGGTTCGTTCATCTCTCTTCCGGAATCTTTTGTATGGAAGCTCTTGCAATTGTTTCTTGGTTTTGTTGTTTTTAAGCTCATGGCTCGTCCTGTTCCGTATGGCATTCTGGTACCACTTTTTGAATTCCCCATTGATTCACCACCACTTCACTAATTCTCGTGTTGCTTTCTAGATCGCATTAATTGACGTAACATGATCTATGGTTTCTCTGTGTGCATCTCCCTGCTGGTTCATCACCTACATCAAGCCTTGTTTGCTTTTTGTTTTAAATCGTTCCATTCTTACGCTTGTTATGCCAGAATTCAACTCACTGCAATCACTTCGTTAGTGTTTGTTTAAAATTGATTCGTGTACTTTCATCAGAGTTGTTGGTAGTGTTCATTTCATAAAAATGTTTTTGGTATGTTTGGTTCTATTGTGCTAAACTCCCTGTGGTTTTTAAAGTCTAATTTTTTTTTTAAGGGAGTGGGGGTACTGTATATAGATGTTATTCAATATTGAGTTACTTATTTTATTTATTGACAATATTTGCGTAATATATGTTTTTAATATTTAAAAAAAAACTCATCAACGAAGCTCGATACTAAAAGTGAGTGTATGTCGACGAAATAAAGTAATTATTGTAACGTCACTTCACATATAGGCCTAATGGAATTTATTTAAGTGTGTTCTTAATAAGACAAAAGATAACGTGATAGCTTAAAGAGCCTCAACAGCAGGCATGTGAAGACCAAAATATTCTGACTCAGAACAGGTCACTGTGGTGTCAGAGCACATCTACACAAGATAGGACTCAGTGACTCAGCAGCACGGAGCATTCAGACAAACGTTGGGTCATATCCTACGGAACTTCAATACTCTCAACACCCTAAAAACACAAAATGACATACAGAAACAACAGTGCATGATAAATTAAGGGGAACCGGTGAATACCTCAAACCTAGTTCGTCTAAAGAAAAGATGAAGGTCATATGTTGGACATGTGATGAGAAGAGATAATAACCGAATAGCAAAGCAAGCCCTCATGTGGGAAACAACAGGTAAGAGGAAAAGAGGAAGACCCAGAGAGACACTGAGAAGAACATTGATGAGACAGGCAAGAGCAGCAGGAGTCAGCTCCCTCAATGAGATAGAGCTGCTTGCACAGAACAGAGATAAATGGCGAGATTTGATAAAATATCTTTAAAAGAATTGAACACTGATAGAACAAAAATTCAGATAAGAGAAGGAGTATCTTGGTCTACGCCCTATGGGCCGGCTAGGGCTCGAAATGTCAATAGATAGATAGATAGTTCGTCTAGCTTTCTAGTTCGCGACCAATGCTTTTCTAAATGCATATCAATAGTCGATCGCTGAAGAAGAAGAAAAATACAAATCTCAGCTCATATGAAATTAGCCACGTTATATGTTTGTTTAAGCGTCGTTAACCTAGCACATTAAAATAAACAAAAAAGAGACTTTTGATAAACATCAGTGTCAACCATAACTGGGACGGATCCACTTTTTGACGCCTCCTCTTATTTTTACCTCTCTTTTCTTGTTTCTGAAGCCTGTCCGCTCTTTGTTGCTTTACTTAACTGGTGGTTACTAGAAGTGCATGGCATTATTATAATATACCACTACAAAGTGAAGGCTATTTTTTATCTTTAAAAATACATTTACCTAAAAACAACATTATCGTCGGATTGAAAAGTAAATTCGAAAAGTAGGTGGCAATTATATTAATATTCTATCTTGTTTATTCTTTCTCTTCTGTTTTATATTGTTAAGTCTTTGCCATTGTGTAAGTTCACAGCGAGCAGCAGTTTAAAACGAGATCAAAGAAAGAACAAAAATGTCATCGTGATTATTTGCCTCACGTTATTGAACTCAAAAATCTGTAGTGGCACCACGGCACGCACTTTAATGTGTAGCGAATTGCAATTCGATGTGAGATTCGTGGTTGTGTAATGACTTGGCTGCTACGAATGCCTTCATGGTGATTAGAAATTTTGTGATAGGAAACTTTATACAGAGCTTCGCAGGAGGAAACAAGTTGATCATAGAATAACTATTAATTCTACAACCGAAAAGTCACTTCATGAAAGCTGGAAGAACCCCAAACATTATAAATTTGAACATTTGCACAAGCTTCTGCCAAACTCGAAGAGTAAACTAATCGCTTTGAAAATGATAATGTTGTAGCGAGATATGAATACCTCGTAGCTTGAAGCTGTTTGTTCACTCCACAATATATTTCATGTTATAAAAATGTGCACAAACGCATAACATAGTCGTAGTAGAATTCTGCGTGAAGTAGCAAGTTATGGAATTTTCCACACGGGAGTTTACCAAATAATTCTTCCTCTTCTTTCCTTCCTCATTTGCCTTTCAGCGTCGAGGGGAGATATAATTTGCGGTATTTTGCTCTTCTGTTCGCCTCTGCTGCTGTTATGTTTCGTAGTGCTTGTAGTATTCCATCGATCCATCTTTTTCGTGGTCGATCATTGGGTCTGGTATTCTCGCAACGTTTATTGAGGGCACGTTGTGTTGTGTGTTGTGTTGTTTTGATCTTTCTGCCGTGTCACGTGGCCAAACCATTTTATCTGTTTTTTCTTTATATATTTTATGACGGGGACTATTCCTAGCTTTTTCTAAGTTCTTTATTCTGATCTTATCTCTCAGACTGTTTCCTGTCAATCGTCTAACACATTTCATCTCAGTAGATGTTGTTTTTCTTATTGTTCTTGCATCTAGGGTCCAGGAATGGCATTGGTAGCACAACGTTGATGAGGATTGTATTGTAGAGTGCCCGTTTTGCCTCTAGAGTTATTTCCTTGTTGGACAATAGTGGTGATAACTGTCCAATGATTTGACAAGCTTTGATGCATTTTGAGTTTATCTCCACTGTTTGTGAATTATCGTTTGTCACTAAACTTCCTAGATATTCAGAATCTGTGTTATAACATCGACAGAGCTCCTGTAGGCTACACAATGCCTCCTTCTTTGATCTCATCAGAATTTCAGATTCTGTTTAAGCCTACTTATCTTCTTACTCATGGACTCATGTGATGTTTTTTTAATAGTATTTCTCTTTATGTTTTAAGATCACGGCTTTTGTGTGTAAGTAAATACTGCTGGTTGTTTTATTTTCCATAATGCTAAGAATGTATAACAATTTAACATTTAAAAAAAAACTAAGTACGATAATTACTGTAAGCTTATAGCATTATAGATCTTTATCAATGTAGGCTTTATAGATCTTTATCAATGTAGGCTTTTTATTCATTGAAGTTGAAATTGAATAGATTGGACTAGAAAGATTAGTCGACATAAGTGAACAAATATGAAAGGTTTGGTGACAATTTGTGGTTATATTCAATTGCAAAGCATTGACTATCCATGAATTTTTTGGCTGCCGACTCCAGCTCGAAGGTTGGCTGCCATAGAGCATCATTTTACCGTCCCTTGCCTTGGTACGTGCACGTTTTATAGGTTCACCTGTCCATCTTTTAGTGCTATCAGTCCATGTTAGTCTTGGCCTGCCTCTGCTTCTTCTATCTTGTATTTTCCCCTCTAAGATGACCTAAGGTGCCTTTCTTTGAATATATAATTTATAAATGTATACACTCAACTGACATTGATCACACCACTCCACCCAATTTTAGAGTCTTTGCCTCGTTTGGGATTGTAATGCAATTAATTTCATCGTATCTTTATGAGGTGTCCTGCTTCGTATTTATTTTATCTGCAAATAGTTGTGGCTTTTTCTAGATTCAAACCAAAATATTTCACTGAGAAGTGCTATCGTACCAAATAACTCAACAATATCATACCAATCTTTGTCACCCCGTAATATAGACCCGACGCAACTTTTTAAAAAATTTAATTTATATATCTTTCAAAAGTCGATAACTAGGCACTTGGTATGTTCAAATCCCGGGTGCAGACAAGGCAAAATAGTATTGACCATAATTGGTTAGAAGTTGGGAATGTTATACAAAATCCAAGTTGAAATAATTTGGAAAACCAACTGATCACCTTATATGGAACTGTAACTCATAATACGCATGCGCGATACGCCTGTTACTCATTTCCGCTCCGGTCTGAGTGCGGAAGTAAAGAAGGGAGGCTTTGGTTTGTTGGGGCGTCTAGTGGAATCTTATAAATATTGAGTTCTTCTTCAAGGTGGGAACCACGTCGCTATCATAAAATGCCTTCTTTTACTCTTAGTAAGTATATTTTTTTAGCACGGAGTAGTGTTGAAATAATGCAGACAGCGGCTAAGATAAGCCAGTAGTATATTTTTAAATAGTATAATATACTAATATACTTTATACTTTATAGTATATATTATAAATACTATAGTTACGTGTATAGTATATAATTTGTTTAAAAATTCCTAGACTACTAGACATTGATTATTGATTGTTTTGACTTTGTTCTGTTGTCCGTCCCCGAAATTGAAGAAGAAACTATGTATTCCTCCCTATGAAGACCTACTGAGGATGATAGAGTATGTGTAGTGTAAGGCGTGTAAGGTATCACAGACTCATGAGACTCCAGAGGAGCTGCTGCAGGTGTATTGCTCAAGCTGGATATCTCGCGCAAGATAGGAAACTTGTACTTTTATTAAATAGGTCGTCATGAGAGTGAAACTAGTGAGTAGTGAGAGCCAAGTTGTAATGGTCCAACGTATTGTTGTTTTAAGTTATACTGTTATAATATTGACAACAGAAGCTTCTTAGCTAGGATGAAATTGAAATGAGAAGTCAGTTGTTTTTGTACTTTTGAACTTTTTATTGGGCATCATCCACCTCTAAAAAAAATTTGATTGAAAGCTTCACTCAATTCAATACTCACAATGTGACAAGTCTAGTAGAGAATTAATTAATCTAATTAGTACTTGCTTAATTATATAAGTTAATATCTAAGGATAAGGGATCAAATGGATGGAGTGTAAGCACTAAACTTTCATTGTGTGTTGTGTGTCATTAGAAAGGTTTTGTTATTTTTTTGACACTCTTGAGTGTGACACAAATGGACTTAAGGTTATAATGATCCCTTTGTCTTAAACTTATGGTTATATACCTGAATCATAAGAGAAGCTAAGCATAACCAACAGACAATGTGTGATGAGAAATGATTGCAATGGACACTACCTTTTCTTTTCAAGATTATAGACATACTCCATAGAACATCGTTGCTAATATATGTCCAACATTGATGTGACAGTCTTTTTTCTGGTTCCAAACCTGATTGAGCAAAGAAACTCTACTAGCATAGAAAATGCCTATGGGGCATTGGGCCAAATGGCAGAGGCCCATGGACTTCAGAATCAATAACCAAACTACTAACCGGAATATTAATGCAGTAAAAATTCTCAGCATATGATAATGCACACATTTAATTTGAGATTTTACAGTGCATATAAATTTACAAGGAAATGATGAACATATTAATGAACCCATAAGTCAGTTGGTATTTTCAGGGGGAAGGGGGGTGTAATTTGATTAATTCAGTACCTGATAGAAAGCACATTTTAGTCAAATTATTTTTAGAACCACTTCTTTCATGCTAAAGATATGTGTATAAACTGAGCAGTAGTTAATGAATACATAGTGGAATGTAGTTTTGAAGATCTGTAAATACACAATTGCAACATTACATGATTATATTTTTTTTTTGCTGCTGAATGAAAATAAACATAAATTATATTAGAGAAATATGAAAGTAACACAATTTGACAACTCTTGATAGTGAATTAGTTTAATGTTAATTGCCTTAGTACAATGATATCATTATACATTTGGAAGGAAATTTTTTTATATAGCAGTTGTCTATAATTTGATACAAGCATAATATTAATATAATAAATAATATTAATTTATTCTTCATACATACAGGAAACACTTTTGCATCCCTGCCAAGAACTGTACGAGGGCAAGCTATTGTTATTAATGGTGATCCAAAGGAGAAAACTTTCTGTATTGCAATGGAAGCCATGTTTATATCCGCAATATCAAGGTGTGCACTTAATTTCATCTATTTTCTTCAATAAGTTCAACTTGCTATAACTATATATAACTAATTTGGTGCACCTTTAAATTCAAAGTTAGGCTGTCTCGTGTCACTGAATATAATCACTGATTATTAACCTTGAAAGTACAATACTGTTCTATAACAAACAAGTGCTCATTTAGATTGAGAAGATTAAATCAGTCATTTGTTGGTTAGGTAGACATCAGTTTGATCCCTGTGAGTTCAGTGATTTTTCTTTCTTGAGTGAAAGAAACCATAAACCTGTGCTATGTAGTGTTGCACTGAATTTGCAGCCTTAATCTCTTCTCCTCCCTCCCTCCTAATAAAATCCATTTTTTTTTCCACAGACGTGTCAAAAATAAGATACTATTTAATTATATAGTTTCTTTTTAGGTTTTGTTCTTTCCATAATATTTAAATCTTATATAAATGGAATTTTGTTTCAATCTGGAGAATCCATTTTATATTACTCAGAAAATATTAAGGAATTTATTTATCAAAACATTTTTTAAAATACTACAATTTAAAATTGTTTTATATTACAGTTGATATATTTTTAAATTAATTTTTAAAAAAGGGAGAGTTCATGTTTATTAATAAATCCTTTGTTTTTGTTTTTTTTTGTAATTCAAAACTAATTTAGTGCTTGTGTGATAGTGTGAACACAATATGGATGCATATTTGGAATGAAGTAAGGTTTGATGATACTGGAATGGGTGTGTTTATCGTTGACGAGACAAAGGCAACGTTAAGTTAAGTACCCCCGTCACGCCAAGTGGCGGCGTATAGGGAATATGGTGTTAGTTTACATAAATTTTGCAGACCTTCGGCACAAGCTTTTTGGGGTAATGTAGTCGGTATTACGCCCGTGCCACTTTACTTTCCCAGAAAAAAAATCAGGTGCTCATTTAAGGCTGGGTAAACCCGGAAGCCGTCGGTTAGGATCGAACCCTACCCCTTGTCCTTTGTAGTCCAGTTCACTTACCACTGAGCTATCGCGGCTCCCAAATGCAACATAAGTGAACGCTAATGTGCAAGACTGTCTCAGTTGCTCCAAAGGCAACATGGAACAATGCAAATCATCAATAACAACAGTGGTCTTTATATAAGTTTATTAGCTTTGTAATCGTCTGCATCTTTCTCATAATAATTAGGTAGTCACTTTCATCTATCTATCTATTGACCTTTCGAGCCGTAACCGGCCCATAGGGCGTAGACCAAGATACACCTTCTCCTATATGGATTTTTTGTTCTAGCAGTTTTCTTTTAAAGATATTTTATCAAATCTCGCCATCTGTCTCTGTTCTGTGCAAGCAGTTCTATCTCATTGAGGGAGCCGACTCCTGCTGCTCTTGCCTCTCTCATCAATGTTCTTCTCAGTGTCTCCCTGGGTCTTCCTCTTTTTCTTTTACCTGTTGTTTCCCATATGAGGGCTTGCTTTGCTATTCGGTTATTATCTCTTCTCATCACATGTCCAAAGTATGACCATCTTCTTTTCTTTATTACTGAAGATATTAGTGGTTGATTGGCGATTTCTCTAATTTCCTCATTTGTTTTGAATTCATTCCATGCTATCAGGTCTACGTTTCATTAACAACATCGTTTTTACGATAGCGGCTTGTTAAACCTCTGATCAACGGTTATATACCAAGCCGGAGAAAAATAATTCCTCCATTTTGGAAACAACCGGAAACGATCGGTTGATTTATAAAATCCAATCACTTTCATGCTTATATAATAATTTTAAACCGACATAACTTCTGTGGTATCTCTCTCTCTCTATGTCTCTGCGATCAAATCTCAATCAGAGTAGGATTTCAGACTCTCTCATGAAGTCAGCTGTCTGTTTAAGAGATTTGATTGCCCCACATAGTTTCTCTTCCAGGGAGGTGGGTGTGTACCACATTGCTCTTCTCAGGTCTGTGTACTGGAGGCAATCCTGTAGAACATGTTTTGTTGTCCAGTGTACAGTGGTATTGGCTGGTTGTACCTATTTTGAATTTGGTGAACATGTGGTTTCTCATTCTATTGTGGCCTTCTACAACTTTTTCTTGAGTTTCTGTATACATTCTTTCCATTCCTCACTACCCAAGGTTTACTAAGTACACACTTGTGTGCTGAAATCAAATGAAATGACCAACGGATCATTAATTTGTCAACAAAACAAGTTTTTTTTTTTCCATAGGATGAAAAAAGAACTAATTGAGAAGACTTAAAATTGGGGTTAAATAACATTTTAGAAACTATAAATTTATTTTTGTTTGTAAAAGTCATTAATTGTATTTCTTGTAGGATCTCTCAGTCTGTGATGTGTATTCTGAACATTCAAAAGAGACAACTGTTGCAAAATACTCACCATCACGGTTCTATATTGCCTCAGCTGGTAATTTATTGCCTTACTTTGTGTTTTGGAATGCATTGATGCTGTTAATAATTAGCATTATGAAACATATGATATACGTTTGAGACATGTGATAAATGTAGCTGATAGACTTAGAAAGTAATCAGTTATTCAGAATATATTTTGAGGAAATGATTGATTAGTCATTATGGTAATTAAACAATGTAAACAGTAAATAAATATATCTAATTGGTCATTTGTTGGATATCACAAGGCAATCCCAAGCAGCTGAAATCAAAAATAGAAAATAAGTTGGAGAAATATACATATTCATGCGTTATCAAATGTGCAATTAGTTTTTGTTGCAAATATTTCATATAATTAGTTATTTAAAATTGTTTAACAACAAGAAATATGTTTAAAAGCAACATCACATGTTTTAATTATTTGGTGTTCATTTTTCTTTCTTTTATTTTTTTGCATCTGAACTATGATCTACAACAATGAAATAAACATGGCAAGCAAAAATATGGATTAGATGTGAATATCAAAAAGACTAAAACTGTGATCATAGACAAAGGAAATACTCAAAACCTACAAGTGGATATCAAAATTGAAGAAATAGACCTGGAGACAGTTGAGAGCTACAACTACTTTGAACATACTATAACCAGTGATGGAAAAAATGTACAACTGAAATAAACAAAAGAATAGGTTATGGCAAAAAGTAATTTTAATGCCATGAAAAATATACTATAGCTTGTTTCATAAGTCGTGCCCAACTTTTAAAATCAATATCTTTTAAACCGCTTTTTGTATTTTTTTTCAAAATTTGCATGTAAAGTTATAATGATTAGAACCCAACAGGGAATTAATTTCATTAAAAACAAACATTTGGTTATTATTATTGCTTATTTGATTTATATAAATTTATAACGACCCATTGATGTAGTCAAAACTTAGTGTTTACAGTATTTAAGTTAAAAATAGCGATTACAAATCTACACACGGTCAAATTTATGATTTTGCACGCTTTAAACGTGAGTTTTCTGACACAATTAGACACTTGTAGTGAACACGAGACATTGTGTGTTCCATTTCCGTTCTTTCATAGGTGTAGACGTGGAACGCTAACATTTATCATGAGTCTTAAAATGAAATTCTGCAGTTTACAAAACATCGCAATAAAAATGTATGACTATTTTTGCAAAGAGGCTAAAGGAGGAAGATTATTTCATTCTTTAGAAAACCCTGAGAATAGGACAAGACACATTTTGGATTTATCTAAACGGTCATTTAATCGCTGGATTCAAGCACGTGACCGTCAATGTTCAAAATATACAAAATCACAAGGAAGAGCAAAAATGTTGGATAATTTCGACAGTGAACTTATTAGAAGTGAAATTCGCAAAATGTTGGGTATGAATGAAACTGTTACAATAAGAAAATTAAAAGTATCGCTGAAAAAGAACAACAGTATTGAAATATCAAAGTCTACATTATGGAGGAATGTGAGAGCTGCAGGCTTTACATTCAGAAAGTATTCCAATGGACGAAACATCATCTGTGAGAAGCCACATATAGTAGTCATGAGAAGCAAGTACTTACGTGAAGTAAAAGAGGTGCGCAAGCAAGGTTATGATATTGTGTACTTGGATGAAACATGGATCAATGCTCACCACACTAACCAAAGGAAATGGCAGTCATCAGATGGAAAGATTAAGAGATTAATACCTAGCAGCAAAGGACAGCGCTTGATAATTGCTCATGCAGGTAGTCGACAACATGGACTAATACAGAATGCAGAGCTCATTTTTCTTTCAAAATCCATAGACAATCGGGATTATCACTCTGAGATGAATGGTCACATATTTAGACATTGGATTGAAAATTATGTTCTCCCATCACTAGATCGACCATCTTGCCTAATAATGGACAATGCAGCGTACCACAACATTGTTGCACTTGAAGATAAAGTCCCGACGTCATCCAGTACAAAAGATGCTACAGTCGAACCTGGTCTTAGGACCACCTGTTTAAAGCGTTTCCCTGGTTATAGGACCGGGTCTACAATTTCCCCGAGTTTTTTACTATATGCTAACACTGCTTACGGCGCTCACCGTATGACACGACCAGATACCAGGCTAATTAACCGCCGCCAATGTTATTTATCCCGTTTACGACACGCGCCAGTCCTTCTCCGTCTCGCTGGGAGCCATAAACGATCGACACCGGTGTCTACAGGTGTCGAAGTTTTCCCGTATTTAGTGAGTCCCAGATTACAGTGGGACGTGTTACGTTTATCAGTCAATACTGGTGTGAGAAACACAGCAGACACAGATCTATGATTCGTGAAGTGACATCACTTCGCGGTTCCGTCTAGACCAGAGTAGACCATTGCGTGGCCCGTATAAATTACAGGAATTAACTAAAGAATTAGTCATTGCCCGCTTAGAGTGTATTCACGTACATGTACAGTATCTCAGTGAATTATTTTTGTGGATTTTAAAAGTGTTACACACAATATAGGAAATGGCCAGTGTCAAAAGTGTAAAACCAAAAGCATTAACGCTGGAAGAACGAATATCAGTGATTCGACAAAATATTTTTGTGTGTTTAACTATCGTGTTTTATGAAAAGTGTCCAACCAGTGGCTATTGTAGACCGACATGTGCACTATGTTCTACTCATGGATTACGCTGATTTGCAGGTTAGTTTTCATAGTGCTTAGGATAAAATTTTTTTTATCGCTCTATTTATTATGTGAAACCTGTGAGGCAGGACCACCTGTCCTATGGGACCAGTTTTTGAAAGTCCCGTGAATGGTCGCCTTAGACAGGTTCGACTGTATTAAGGTATGGCTCACAAAGGAGCACATACAATTTAATAACATGTACTTAAAACCTGAATTACTATCTCTAGTAAAGCAAAACAGAGGACAAAGATTTTTCAAATAGATAAGATTATCCAAGAGCACGGTCATATAAGTTTGAGGACGCCACCTTACCATGCTCATTTAAATCCAATAGAACTAATCTGGGCAAAATTAAAAGGACAAGTGGCAGATGAAAATACAACATTCAAATATGCGATGTAAAGACTCTTGCTAATCTCGCTTTATTAAATATAGACAAAGATTATTGGGCTAAATGTGAAGACCACGTCTTAAAACAGGAAGAGGAATATTGGAAAAATGATGGTTTGTGGAATGTTCAACCCCAAACAGTTATTAATCTTTTAGACTCGTCTGATTCAGAATGAAAGTATATAGCCCCCACAATGTTGGCCCCTATATTACCTTAAATTATTTCAACAAACGGTCCTTTCAGGACCACACAACTATGAAAATTGGACATACAGGTATACCTTGATATTATCGTCCGTCCTCGAACTGAGCAGACAATAATTATCCTGGTGTTTTGTTTTATCCAGTTATTTCCCCATTACGGCCACGCCTTTACCTAGTGAAAATTAATCGTAGACCAGCAACTACAGTAATTTCTATTCTTTAGGGCTTCACAATTTACAATTTTGACAAACATCAAAGAAATATCGCCGCTTTAAGAAAACTGCAGCTGCAAGATATTTGTTAAATATACATTTAAAGGGTCTTTTGCATTCTAATAACATTTGGAAAATTTCAAAAGTATTTAACAAACGGTTAGAGAGTAATAGCGTTTTGAAGTTGGGCATATGTTTTGAAACGAGCTATAACATCAAAACAAATAACACCAGGGCTGAAACTAAGAAAAGCAAAATGTTATATCTTCTCAACATTCCTGTATGGTGCAGAAACATGGACATTAGACAAGAAAGCAGAACAGAAAAATTATGCCTTTGAAATGTGGATTTATAGAAGAATAGGTAGAATTTGATGGAAAGAAAAGAAAACAAACGATGAAGTCTTAAAAGAACTAAAAATGAAAAAAGAACTACTAAATACAATTATGAGATTTTTGGGGCATGTTAAAATACACAGCAGCCTACTAAAAGTAATCTTGGAAGGAAAACTATAAGGTAAATGAGGCTGAGGCAGACCAAGACTAACATGGACAAGTAACATTAAAAGATGGACAAGTCAGCCTATGACAACCTGCACCATCAACGCAAGAGACAGAGCATAATGGTGCTCCATGGTAGCCAACCTTTGAATGAGGAGACAGCACTCAATGGTGGTGATGACTGAACTATGAACCATTATTCTTCATATCTCTAAAAGTAATATTAGCTGTATATGGTGATTCACTCTATTCTTCCTCTTCTTCTTTCCTTCCTCATCTGCCTTTCAGCATCGAGGGGAGATATAATGTGCGGTCTTCTGTTCGCCTCTGCTGCTGTTATGTTTCCTAGTGCTTCTAATATTCCATCAATCCCATCTTTTTCGTGGTCGACCCTTAGGTCTGGTGTTCTCACAACGTTTGTTGAAGGCTCGTTGTGTTGTTTGATCTTTCTGCCTTGTCATGTGGCCAAACCATTTTATCTGTTGTTTCCTTATATATTCTATGGCGGGGCAATTCCTAGCTTTTTTCTCAGTTCTTCATTTCTGATTTTATCTCTCAGACTGTTTCCTGTCATTCGTCTAACACATTTCATCTCTGAAGAGGTTATTTTTTCTTATTGTTCTTGCATCTCTATTTAGATGCTGAATTTGTATCATTCTTTTTCTATTGACATAATAAATACACGTCAGGGTCATGGAAGGGTGAATCATAAATAAAAAAGGAAGAAAGGGCTAAACACATTGTTTTTGTGTAACCAACTAGATTAGTGACAGAATACAAATGTACAGAAGCAAATTAACTATAAAAAAAAAAAAAAGTAAAGGTTTCCTCCACGCCTTGCTAGGCACATGGGTGTTAGTGACAATATTATTCTATGAACACGACACATTTTTGGGTGATGTGGTTGGTATTATGCCAGGCCACCTTTACTTCCCAGAAAAATCTCTGGTACCCATTTTTAGAGGCTGGGTAAACCCCAGAGCCTCGTCAGCCCTAAAATAAAATCTGCCACTGCTGGGGATTGAACCTGGACCCTTCTGGTCAGGAAGCGAACCACTCAGTCACCGAGGCTAAATTAACTAGGAAGGGGGAAAAGGGAATATACCAGTAAGAAAGGGATTGGTTGATTCCATAAGGAGAGAAGTAGCCCATACAAACTGTCAGACAATTGCCAAAGATTATTATACTACATATGTGTGTGTATACATATGTTTGTAAATATATATATATATATATATGGCCCTTTTCGTCTTGTCAGACGGTCTAGTGGAGGCTATTGCGTATTTTTTTGAGGTATTGTTTTTGCCGAACAGCTTCTCTCGTGGCTAATTCTACCAATGTTTGACAAACACACGCGGTCACATAATGAACAGGTCAGGCTCGCTGGTCCACAGGGTTTACCATCCTTTTTCATGAGTCTCTTCTCTTCTAAGTCCTGTCTTAGAACAGTCTCAAATGTTGTTATACCGTTCCTTATACGTGCTCTCCATGATGTGCGATCACTTGCCAGATGTTGCCAGTCGTTTTCACAGATGGAGAAGTCTTTCAGAGATGATTTGCAGATATCTCTATATCGTAGTTTAGGTCTGCCGATTTGTCGTTTTCCGTGTTTTAGCTCACCATATAGTATTTGCCTAGGAATGCGTTTTTCTTCCATCCGTTGGACATGCCCCAGCCATCTTAGCCTTCGACTTCTGAGCATCGACATGATTGTTAGGGTCTTAGCACGTTGCAGACAGTTAAGTTGGTTATTTTGTCCTGCCATTTGATGTGCATTATTTTGCGGAGACATCGCATGTGGAAGACATTTAGTCTTTTTTCCTGGTTTGAGTATGTTGTCCAGGTTAATATATATATGGTAGCATAGGTTAGTGGTTGTTTATGCATTGATGTGTGTGTGTGTGAGAGAGAGAACTCACTCATTTGTAGCTGGGAAACATTTACACTTGGCAATATTAGTATTGGAGGGGGAGTAACTTTGTCTAGTGTTGTGGTGGGATTATCACTAACACATACTTCCTAAGTTTATTCTTTCCCCTTTCCCCCATCACAATTTTTTTTCCAATTTTAAGTTTACCATTTTGTGGCCCTACATCCTTTGTTACCTGGATATTGGTTGTGGTCATTACGTTTCATTACTCTCCCCTTTCTTTTCTCTCAATGTCATTTATGTCACCCACTTATGGAGGCAGGATTTGAATTCTATCAGCTGCCAAATTTTCTATGAAATTTTTTTTCATATATTTTCTTCTTTATATGATTTTTTAGTTACTTTCTATAATGTAATCAAATATTAGTACATTTCTCATTTCTGTGTGTCCAAATGTTTTTTTGTTTTCTGATGATGGCCATATGTAGGCTGAATATCACTATTTTGTTTTGTTCTCTTACACTATCACAATACACTGTCTTAATCTCATTTCCTACTCAACAGATTTACCGCAGGACTGTAATTCTTTGCTTATTCCCACATTTAAAAAATATATTAAATGCCCATTTATCTATAATTGATATATCAATTTGTTGCATTCTCTGCAGTACTTTTCTTAACAAAAATAAAGATTATTTTTTTTAATGAACCGCTAGAATACAAATTCAGATAAGAGAGGGAGTATCTGGGTCTACGCCCTATGGGCCGGCTACGGCTCGAAAGGTCAATAGATAGATAGAATACAAAAATAATTGTAGAGTTCATAATTACAATTGTAATTCTCATTGTGTATAATTTTTGTTTATAATTAGTTATTTATTGTTCAAACAGACAAGGAAGGGAAAGTGAGAGTTTGGGACACTGTTAACAAAGAACACATCCTGAAGATTGAACATTCTGTTCTTGGTGGTTTCATCAAAGACATTGACTGGACCATGGACAGTCAGAAGCTGTGTGCTGTGGGAGAGGGCAGAGAACTGTAAGCAATTTAAGTGAATGTTTTTCATATTATTTTAGATGTCTTGGGGGCTGGATGGTCTAGAGTTAAGATATCTGCCTCTGGACAGGAAAGTCATGGGTTCAAATCCCACCACAGGCAGTGGGAGTTTTTCAAATTTGAATCCATGGTTTCTTTGCGGTGTTACCCTCCCCTGGTCCCTGGGTAGTGAAATCCGATGTCTAGCCAGCCCTCTTGGATAATGGTGAATAACAGGAGGTCCCATGTAGACTTGTTCATGTTAACAAACCCTTGACAGTTAAAAGTGAAAAAAAAGGCAAACAAAAAGCACCTGCAGTCCGAACAAAAATTGTTAAGCAAATCTACTCATGGGAGCAGCGATAGCTCAGTGAACTGGACTACAAAGGGCAAGAGGTAGGGTTCGATCCCAACCGACAGCTTCCGGGTTCACCCAGCCTTTAATTGGTACCAGATTAATTTCTGGGAAGGTAAAGTGGCATGGGCGTAATACTGACCACATTACCCCCAAAATCAGTGCTAAAGGTCTGTAAAATTTAAGGTCACTAACACCATATTCCCTATACACCACTTGTCGTAACGGTGGTACTTAACTTTTTTTTTTTTTTATAACTCTGCTCATGTTAAAGGAGGCTGTGTTGGGATTAAAGGGGCAAATAATGTGGCCTTGACATAATCTAATGACACAATACATCCACACCCACTTAACTGGTAAATGCTAAGGAAAGGAGGGGATATTTGAAATATCTAAGAAAAATTTTTTCTTTCTTTATGGAATGGAGTAAATTAGTTTGATAAATTCTTTTTATTATTTTCTGAAATATGTTGAAGTCAAAGTGTGTTCCATTGAAATAGTGATTGGTATTCATTACCATCAGCTGTCCTTTCATTGCTTGGTTAAATAATTGTTTGGTTTTGGAAGGCCCAGGTATCACTGCAAACGAATTAAAATCCATAATTGCTCAACCGCCCGTGCCAGCGTAATCATCCGAATTAATATCTCATCTCCCAAACAAAGAAAGGTAACTGTAGTCCCCATCGTTGCAGTCTCAGCACATGCCAAAAGGCATAAGGCGAAACTGCGCAGAAAGTGAACACAGCCAACTGTTCCCTGTCATACGATATCATCATTCATCGTAAACAATTGGAATATCGAAACATGATCAAAACGGATGAGACACACAGCTCACGGTGTGCACAGAGCACTTAAACTCAGTAGCTCCTGCAACAAGCCAGACTTGGAATATGAGGAAACTGCAAAAAGAAACATTTTTCATGTTCCCGCCGCCTGTCCACCATATACCGGAAGTCCCTTTCATTGCTTGTATAGCTGAAACAAAATGGGTTTTGCCAACTTCTAATAAATAGAAAATTTGAAACAATTTCCAGAGTACCAACACAATCACATACCAGTTATTGCCATTACTGAAAAACATGATGTTCAAAATGGCAGAAAAATAACAGCTAGTAAATAAATTTCTATCATCTCTCTTTTATCAATGTCAACACATGTGCTGATCTGAGACTCGGGGAAAAAGGTCACAACCTGTGAAATAAGATACTAAAGAATGATTTCACTATGTACAATGAGTTACTTAAGAAATATTATGCTATATAAGAAGAAATGGCATTGGTGGAAGAAAGGTCATACTATATGAGATTAGCTACTGAAAAAGGTCACTCTATGTGAGGTGAGCAACTAAAGAGAGATCACACTATGTAAGATAAGCTACTGTAAAAGGTCACACTATGTGATGTGAGGTACTAAAGAAAGATCACACTATATGAGATGAGCTACTAAAGAGATATCACACTATGTGAGATGAGCTACTGAAAATGGTCATTAATATGTATGTATTTGTGTGTGTGTGTGAAATGCAATACTGAAGAAAAACTCATCATCAATGTAACTGGTGAAGATAAAATAAAAAGTTACATCAGGCAATTTGTTGAAACTGCACCATACATTTAGGCAGTTTAAAAAAGGAAAAACATAAAATAAAATTGCATGACTGTCTCTTGAGAATTGAGCCTGAAAAGCAACCATTAGTCACTTATACCAGTTGACAAAATTGGCTTCAGGACTCAGGAAAGACCAAGGGTCATAAGGCTAGACTATATTACAGAAATTTTATACACCATTGGTTAACAGCTGTCATTACAAGATACTTAGCCCATCCCATGCACACAATGCTTCACACATGTAAGATCAATAATTTGTTCTTTTAATTCATAATATGCATATTCTTTTAATTTATGCTTTTATTCCATAAACTTGGTATAATTAAAAAAAATATATCCTTGACAGATTTGGACGAGTGTTCAGTTTTGATTCAGGGAACTCAGCTGGTGAAATTACAGGTCACAGCAAGGCCATTAACTCTGTATCCATTAGACAGGATCGTCCGATAAAAATAGTGACAGGCAGTGAAGACTTCTCTGCTATCTTTTTTGAGGGACCTCCTTTTAAGTTCAAGTGCACCAAATCAGTGAGTTAAAAATTAATTGATTGATTTCATTATTGTCTCTAGTCCCATCTAAATCTTGCATTCTCATACTCTCAGTCTCTCTCTCGAATATAAAGAGTAGTGTTATTAAATATTTCTATTTATTAATTTCAGATTGTGATCTCAGTGTTTTTTTTTCATGTTCATTATGATTTGGTGTTTTGTCAGCTAGCCTTAAGTATATTACAACAAAGTGAATTGAAATCTGTCTGAATCTTTGTCTGTTTGTTGTTTGTTTGCATGCATTCATGACTAAAGGAGTTTTCACTTGGCCCTCTTTATCATCCACCCATAAATAAAAGTACATCATTAAGTGGGTGTATGTGCTTTGTGTTGTTAAGTTGTGTCCTTAGCTGAATTTTAAAATGATAACATAGAACTGATTCCAAGAAAATTGCTGTTATGTGACAAATTAATAGAAAAATATAAATCAAAGAGTGTGGCCAAGATGCAGACAATGCATAGACTGAAAGTTCCTCTTAGTTGACACCTTTTATAAGAATCAGGGAACCATAATTGATTAAAATTTCTCCTGCATTCACCCAACAGCTACTGCACTTCATTATCTGCATTTAGAAAGGTGTTAAATGGGCATAGATGAATTGTGTTGTGGTTTACAGCAAGCTGTGATATTTGGACCTTTTGGCTCTATATCATTTTTGAGTTCTTTGTTGCCTTCCCCTAAGAATCCCTACTTCTTAGCCTGACTGCTTAATCTGTTAATACATGCATCACATGAAATTTGAGTAGGATTTGGCTAGTTCTGGTTTATCAGTGCTGGTGCAAGCATTCACTTTTAACTCACTGATCACTTTCAGCTCTGGCCTTCACCCCCGAACAGCCATTTATAAACGAGGCATGGAAAGATGCACACATACGTGATGTTGTGTGAGTCCACTAATAGGCTGGATGAATGGATGAAAAAAATATAAACATGAAATTATATATAGCAGCTTAATGGAGTGAGGACAAAAAAAATAACTAAATGTTTTGGTCAAATGCCTTCATCAGTAGAAGAGAACAACAAACATGTACAAGACAACACAATCACATTGATTTGCATAAATTTACTTAGGCTTTGAATTGGTTTTTCAGGGATAATTGATGGAGATCATCTGAGGAACAAAAAATTGTACTTGGATATTGTGGGGTCTCAATGATCTGCATATCTAAAGTTGGTAGAGGCTGGAATACCAGACTCCCAAGAGATATTGTAAAGGTTCTTGTGAAAAACAATAACACCTTCCTTCCTGCCTGGCTTATGCATGTTTTGCAACAGCATTTGCAAATTATACTTGTATAAAGCTTCGTGGGGTCACATAATAAGTGGTTGCCTTTTATTTGCTCTTCTAGTCATTCTTGGCTTCTGGTGAATTCTTTCTTTTGGTGCTCATGGCGATATCACTATAGGGATCAAGCTACTCAGAGCTAAGTAAATTCATGTAAATCTATAGGATTATATCTTACGGGTAACATCTAAAGAGGGACAAGTCAGTCAATGATAACCTGTACCATCAAAGCAAGAGACAGGGTGGAATAGCACTTCATGCTAGCCAAACTTTGATGCGGAGATAGCACTCAATGATGATGATCACAATCTAGGGTTAAACTAGGTTTGCTGTGTGTGTGTTTTTTTTTTAATAATATAATCTTTGAATTCCATGTGTGTATGGTGGGGGATTATTTATATTGAAACATCTTCTTCTGTAGTTAATACATTGAGTTGAACCTCATTTAATACTTCAATTGGCTGTAAAGTATTAAGGAGACTGATCAAATAAATTAGTGTTTTATCATTTAATATTTTCACATTATGAATAAAAACATAAATCTTTCATTGTTGTCATTATGATGATAATATCTCATCTTCAGTCTCATTTAGTTATATTTCTTGATCATGATCCTTCCAGCACCACTGTCTAGTAGTTGCATAGGGTTCCTAGTGTTTTTCACCATTCATCTCTATTTTTGGTGAGATATTCGATATTATCTAATCAATCTATGCCTCACAACTTTGCTTCTCTTATAAGTGTTCATTTCATTGTCTCTCTATGTCTTTCTCTTTTTTCTGTATCCTGATGTTTCTCATAAAAGAGCATGTTTTGAAATTCTCTTGTTGTCTCTTCTCAACTCGTCCGACATATGTACATCTTCTGTTCCTAATGGTAGATGAAATCGTTGGTTGCATGGCCATTTCTTTTATCTCTTTATCTAGTCGTGATTACATTCCATTTTACACAGAGTATTCTTTTTTTGGCATATGTCTTCAAAAGTGTTTGAGTTATATTTAGGCAGCTGACAATGCTGAATATTTTTGTTTGCTCTTTTCTAAATACCTTTATTATATTTTTATCTAGATGATTAGCATAATGTAGTTAGTTTTTTAAAATATATTTATTATTCCTTATTAATTTTTTGTTTATATAATCATCTCTAAACAGCACAATAAAGTAACAATAAGGAAATGAGGTTACTAATGTTTACATTGCATTGCTTCTTTAGGATCATCAGAACTTTGTCAACTGTGTACGATACAGCCCAGATGGTGAGATCTTTATCACTGCAAGTTCTGACGGGAAAGTAGGTCATCTTTATATGTCAGTGATTGTAAAATAGAATAATTATTTAGATTAGCTGTTTTTAATCTATTTGCTTTTTCATCTTCTGTCATATAATTATATAGGTACTTACATTACGTAAACTTACATCTGGACTTTCCATTCGACCTTGAGAGCTTTGTCAGCACAATGGCATTTAAAAGCAGCATAATAGTATGTATATATTTTTTATGTTTTTAATGGATATCATGTGATTATAAGGATACCAGAAGTAGTTTTCTATCAAGGGGAGGTTCATTCTCCATTCCAAAAATGGTGACCACAAGAATTCTTGTCATTTTTTCCCTAATTTTTCTGCTTCATTATCATCATCATGTGCCATACCGGTTGGCGTATGCGATATGTCCTTCCACAATCTTCTATCTACAGTGCATCATATCAGTTCTGCTGTTGCCTGTTTTCCATGCTATGTTTTCCAGTATTTTCTCTCTTTGTTGTCCACGATCTCTCTTTCCTTTTATTTTGCCAGTTGTAACCAAGTATTCCAACTTTCCTCTTCTCATGAGGAAAAATATTGATTGTTTCTTTCTGATGTTTTTTAGGAGCTCCGTTTTTGTGTTGGTTCCTTTTTCTCCCTTTTTCTGTTTAGTTGGTAAATTTTCTTCATTTTGCTACTAATTAACAAATTTGCATATTTAAAATGGAATGAAGATTCAGCATCCATTTTTACATAAGTGTGGTAAATTTCAAGGTGATGTAGTCACCCAAATTTTTGCTGCTGCCAATTAAATGACCTCATTTTTTATTATTCGCATTAATTAGCTTATATTACAGTTCTCTTGTCTTCAAATGGCAAGGGATGTGACCTTAATAATCTACTATTGTTTTGTGATACATGCTTTTATAGCTGATTTGAAACAATCAAAACAAAAAGCACAACATTAAGAAAAAATTTAGAGAAATGTTTAACAAAGAGAAGAAAAAGTTATATGCTCTAAAGATTAAGAATCAGATGTTTTAATGCTTATGAGGTTGAGCATAAATTTGTTTAAAAATAGATGAAATGACTTAAGTGCATTATTTTGATATGAAACAATACTGTTGGCTGGAAATATATATTTAAAAAAAATGCTATTTATTCTTGCCAACATCCTGTTGCTATGAAAACCTAGATGGAGAGCCACCACATTATCTATGAACTCATTTTACTGCATCGATACACGTCACGGCAACACAATTTAGTGACACACTTTTGTACACTATGTTGGTATTCTTCTTACATCCTTCTATTACCATCAGACATCACACATGTCTTGCAGTGCATTAGCCATAAGTCCCTATTGTGGGCAAACTTCTTAATACCAGTAAGGGAATTGATACTTACTGTCTTTGCCTCTCATGTCAGTGTCTCCTTGTCTTCTACTTCTTTTTATTTTTTCTGCTGGTTCCCATATAAGAACCTGCCTTGTTATTCTCTGGTTATTTCCGCTCATCACATTGTCAACTTATGCCTACCATCTCTTTCTGTTTGTAGATGAGGCTGATGATTGTAATTTGATTTCACTTCTTCCTTTCACTGGACTATACAGGAAATTTTCTACTAATGTGCCATCTTAATTTTATAATCTATTTCTTCCACTATAGTTCAAAATGATGGGTGATATGGTGAAAGTAGAATCTTGTGTACTCTAAACAATCTCTTTATGATCTTGTTTATAACATACCAATGTTCATATGTACCAGGTTTCTTTAGATTTGAATAGTTCCTTGGCAGTTAATATCTTAGTCCACATGCATGAGGAAAACAGAAGACAATGTAGATAAGTAATGAACATACTTAGAAATGTAGAAATGTTTGAAATAAACAGGCAGAGGTAATGCTGTTTTCATTTAAATTTTCTTATGAATTGGAGATTTTTTTAGCTTGTTCAATAAACTGAGAGGTTCCCACCATGCAGGTAAATTACTTGCATGTTTCAGATGTCATCATGTGAAAAGAAGCATTTTCTATTTTTTTTTTTTTTTTGAAGTATATATTATGAATGAGACTCATATTTTTAGTACAATTTTTAAAATTATTTTAAAGTAGAGAAATGTGTTTTCAAAATTTATATATATATTTTTTTTTAATAGCTGTTCATTTACGATGGGAAAACATCAGATCTTATTGGAGAACTAGGGTCTCCCAAGGCTCATGCTGGAGGAATCTATTCTGTGAGTGTCTTGTTAGATTTAAAAAAATCTCTTTAAATCTTCATATACCTATTTTAGAGTGTTAGACAAGGTTGTGTGCTTTCACCAGATTTGTTTAACATTTATAGTGAGATTATTTTATGATCCATAAGTGGCATAACTGGAATAACAATTGGAGGTCTTAATATATATAATCTAAGGTATGCTGATGATACAGTCTTAATCGCTAAGAGTGAAAATGAGTTACAAGAAATGTTGGACATTATAGTGAAAAAAAGCAAAAAATAAAGGACTAAGCTTTAATAGCAAAAAGACAGAGGTAATGGTAACAACAAAGAAAAAATCACCTCAGTGCAAAATAAAGACAAGTGGAGCAATATTAAAACAAGTAAATGAATTTAAATATTTGGAAACTTTGTTAACCTCAGACGGAAGATGTACAAAAGAGGTGAGATGCAGAATGGCTCAGGCAAAAGCAGCTTTCAAGAAAATGAGGAAGATACTATGCAATCCATTTTTGACAATAGAAACAAGAAAAATAGTTCTTAAATGTTATGTAGAGCCAGTCTTAACATATGGATGTGAATCATGACCAATAGGACAACAGACAAGAAAATCACTGGAGTCTGTAGAAATGTGGTTTTACAGAAGAATGTTGAGAATACCATGGACAGCTAAGAAGAGCAATGAAAACATTCTGAAAGAGGTCAAAACAAAAAGAGAGCTGGTTTCCAATATTAGGAAGAAACAATCATCATATTTTGGCCATGTAATGAGATGAGAACAACTGTAATATATTGTAACTAGTGGAAAAAAATTGAGGGACGAAGAGATAGAGGGAAGCAAAGAAAAAAATAACAGACAACTTAAGAGAATGGCTTGGCAGGCGGTCAACAACAGAGATGATAAATAACTGTCGATATCGAAAGTTGTGGAGAGACATGATCACCTACGCCAGTAGTCCCGGTACTTGGTGATGATACCTTTCTTGTAATGACATAATAATTTTTCATGACAGTTCTTATTTATTTATCATTTATTCTTAATTCTTATAATATATTGATATACCATTTTACAAAATATTTTTATTAAGGCTAAATCGGCAGTCAAATGACTGAGAAATAAAGCATAACTTTCATTTGCTGTAGTGTCCAGCAATTATGGTTTAGATTGATTCATCATGTTTGAGTTTGGTTTGTTTAGTCAACTAAATGTATGTAGCTCCATCAAAGCAAAAAATAACATAATAACAATTAGTGCCATCAGTCTCCTCCTGCAAAAAAGTGGGATAACTGGCTTTGTTCTTTGATATCCTTACCTTATATATCTGTTCACTATGACTGATTTGCCCTGCAACAAAAAGAATTAACAACAGTAATTGTCATGGTTCACAGTTTATGAATTTCCACAGATTAGTTTCAGCTCAGATAGCAAGAAACTTTTGTCAGTGTCAGGGGATAAAACTGCCAAGATCTGGAATGTTAGTGGACGGTCTCTTGAAATGTAAGTTATGACCGATTTAAAATCATCCTAGCGCAGTTTATTCCTCGTTCACTTTTACTCATGTTATTTTTTTTTAACCCATTGTGATTTTACAAGATTTCAGTCTTGTGTAATAATAAATTATCTATTTAACAGCAGACACACACACATTACATTGATAAAGATAGATGGTAGTTCACTGATACAAGGATAGCATCCTTTAACCCTAGAATATGATACCATTGTAAAAATTGCAGTATCAAAAGACAAATTCTTCAGTTCTTGACAGTTTGCACATTACCCCCTCCCCCAAATTTCTACTTCAGGTGATCCCTGAGTGCTGCATTTGTTTCTATTGATGTAGGATTTTTTTTTTTTTTTTTTTCATTTTCATATCATGAGATGCAAAAATATGTTTCCTCTGTCATCTGCTGACATCAAAAACAAACAACCCTTTGTGACTCAGGAAACAAGGTGAATAGTGCTATGAGATAGTCGAACATATTATGGCAACCGTGTCGAATCCATGTAGACTTCATGATCTGTGAGCATGCCCCGAAAAACACTGTATTAATAATTAGAGTCAGTCATTCACTTCAGTGAAACACTTGATCTGATTGCAGGCCAGCTGGGTGGTGAATTTGCAGTTGAACACATATCACACATAACTTTCTGTGCCAACCCTAGTATGATTCCACTTCAATCAGTGATCAGTCATCTGCAGCACATACTTCTATGCAGAGGTGCCACAATCATGTCAACATTGTGGTTGGGTGAATGCAACTGAATACTAGTGTCTCTCCGCAAATTAAAGTCCTGGCCAGACAAAATCATTTGAAAACACACTGCAGCAAACATGCCACCAGTCCCAAACCTGATTTTACTAGTTGACCACCTTGGCCCACCACACCAACCGGAAGCCTCGTGTCATTTATGAATATGTGTCTTCAGTGTCATTTATGAATAGGAATTAATTTTCTGTGAATATTTATTGTAATTTCTTAATGTGAAAGAGATCTATATTTTCCAGCCTTGATTATCTGCATTTTTTTCTTCTAGTGAATATGTGTTTGGAAAGGATGTCACTGACATGCAGGTGGGATCTTTGTGGCAAGGTGACAATATTCTTACAGTGTCTTTGTCTGGACACATCAACTTCTTGGATCTCTCCAAGCCTGGCAGTCCTAGTCGCATCATCAAGGTGAGATCCTAAATAAATGTAATAGTGAGTGCAGAATACAGTGTTTCATAGCTGTGAGACATATAATAAATAAATATTATTATGAATGGAAACTCTCTGAGGCAACAGATAGATTATTATATAAATCTATACACAACATTATGTATGTCAATAAAAATGAGAAAGAGAGTTCATCAGTGCTATATAGAACCAATTCTGACCTATGGAAGCGAATCATGGACAGTAGACAAACAAATGAAAAGACGGTTAGAGGCCACAGAGATGGGATTTCTCAGAAGAATGTTGAAAGTTCCCTGGACAGATAAAAAGACCAATGAGGAAGTTCTCAAAGAGGCCAACACAAAAAGGGAGCTCTTAAAAAACATCAGAAAGAAGCAATCAACATTTTTTGGGCACATCATGAGAAGAGGAAAGTTGGAATACTTGGTTACAACTGGCAAAATAAAAGGAAAGAGAGATCGCGGACGACAAAGAGAGAAAATACTGGATAGCTTGGTGTCATGGCATGGGAAAACAGTCAACAACAGAACTGATACGATGCACTGTAGATAGAAGATTGTGGAGGGACATGATCGCCTACGCCAACCGGCAGGGTACATGATGATGATGATGATGATACACAACATTAATTGCATCAAAAGACAAATCCAATTGTCTTGTTAGAAAGGATCTTCCACTGGAAGTAAATGTGGCAGTTATTTTTATCCTAACACAGTATGAAGGATTGGTCCATTTGGGTCATAGGTTCCGAGTATCTTCCTCCTAAACCATGAGACTCATGATACACTTTTTTTGTTTTAAAGATAATACAAGGCTAAGTCAGGGTTCTTATAATCATTCAGCAGAAAACCTTTGTAATCAAACTTAATAATTACTTAAGTCTTGCAGTATCTAATTAACAAAGTCACTGACAAGAAATATATGTTCATCAAGCAGAAGACATGTATATATATCCAGTGTAGTTTATACTAATCCTGCTACTGTGTCACTTCTCTTGGCCTACTTGTAATGATCACATGATGTTTTCTCCATCAGCTTGAATGCTTGGAAAACTGACCACTCTCTTTGGTCATCTCTTGTAATTTCCAAGTTCTTTTATACATAATGATTTAATGTTCAGAGAATTGGACTTCTTGTGTAAATATCACTAAACAGATTTGATGCCATATCCTGTTTATCTTATCCCTTATCCTGTTTGCTAACAATAACATTGCTGTCCCTCTTCTGAAGTGCCCCTGAATGTAATTATCTCATCTGGTAATTACATCACGCAACGTGGAGGCAAGGTGCCTAACAGCAACAGGGCTAAAAGCTGTCAGCGACACATAGCTGATGGTTTGCACTAGGATTGGTGAACAAGAACCATCCAAACCCTACTCCACCTCCAGAAACAGACTAACCAGTCCAGTCTGACCAAGCAAGTAGGGATTAAAAAGGGCACGCAACTTAGTACTAAAAAATGCAGTGCTGAAGTTGGAAGTGTGAGGCAGAAAGGCGTAAATATCACAGTTTTAATGCAAACCACAGCACAACGCATCTACGCCCAATTATTGTCCTTTTAAGGGCGGACGACAAAGAGGCCAATCAGTTCCTTTAGTAGTCTTCGGGTGATTGCCAGAAAGAGAAAGAAATATCACACAGTATAACTTTATTGTTATGTGTTTTTGTTTGTTAGAATCCTGATTAACAACTCCTTGTCTTTATCTGTATAGTTTAGACATCCTTCGATCTCTACAGAAAATTCAGCTATCAGTTTGAGACATTAGTGTGGCCTTATTTTTGTGTTATCTTATAACCTACCCTTTGCATTATTCAGCTATATGGTAGTATTATTATACTTATCAAATATTTATCAAATTACCCAGCATACCTGTTTGGACCTAAAATGAAGTGTTCTTTTTTTCAGCTGCTTCACCACTCTTGTCCAAGAGAATTATTTAGACTTTGTATATAAGTACAATAATATATTGGTAGTTAGTTACACTTTTGATCTGTCCATTTGTATTTTGATATGCTTCTTGTAACTATATCTTATCCACTGACAGCTTGCTGAACCTGTCTTACCTTTACCAGGACTCCGTTAAGCATGACATTTCATGGTGACCGGGTAATGTTTTAATGACTACCATTATGCCACTCCACACGTCACCAAATTCTAGCAATCCCCTACTTTGTCCTGATACCAACTCTCATTACATAAACTGGACAAGAGACAGCATTTAACATTGTTTTTAGAAATGTACTGTGACAAATAATGGCTCAATCTAGAGTAAGTGGATAATTATATTATGTAGAAGTCTTCATGGTGATTGCTGAAATGTGGCTAGAAAAAAAACAGTGGAACTTCAGAACCATTCACTCTAAAAGTGAAGAGTAAAACAAAGATGTCCTATCACCACTCTTGTTCATTACCTACATTATTAACAGTATAAGCAAAGATGCCAAACCACAAGATTAAAATAATATCAATGAACATTTGTTGTGTGTAGTATATATTGCACATCATTTTTTCCCCATAATGAAATAACATACAATTTGATGAATATATTGTGTATTTATTATGTAATCTAATTGTTTGGTATGGTATTAAAAACTGCTACTGGTTACCATGTAGCATAATGATATAGTATGACTGCATATTGTTGTTTCTGGTTTTAAAGAGTTGCTACATACTTGATGTTTGATTTAAATTAAATCACAGAACATGTTAGTGTTGTGAGCACAATACTTATACTTTGGTATAGTTTCTATGGAGAGAGAAGATAAGCATAGATTATATAAATACACTATCTAGTGCAGCAAGTAGAGCTGCAGAAAACAGTGTAAAATAAATATAAAATGGTATAAAGCAGCTAAGCTGATAGATGAAAGTGGCTAAACTAATAAAGAGATGAAAGCATCTAAACTAATAGGGAGATGAAAGCAGCTAAACTAATAAAGAGATGAAAGCATCTAAACTAATAGAGAGATGAAAACTGCTAAACTAATAAAGAGATGAAAGCATCTAAACTGATAGAGAGATGAAAGCACCTAAACTGATAGAGAGATGAAAGCATCTAAACTGATAGAGAGATGAAAGCAGCTAAACTAATAAAGAGATGAAAGCATCTAAACTAATAGGGAGATGAAAGCAGCTAAACTAATAAAGAGATGAAAGCATCTAAACTAATAGAGAGATGAAAGCATCTAAACTAATAGAGAGATGAAAACTGCTAAACTAATAAAGAGATGAAAGCAGCTAAACTGATAAAGAGATGAAAGCATCTAAACTAATAGAGAGATGAAAGCACCTAAACTGATAGAGAGATGAAAGCAGCTAAACTAATAAAGAGATGAAAGCATCTAAACTGATAGAGAGATGAAAGCAGCTAAACTAATAAAGAGATGAAAGCATCTAAACTAATAGGGAGATGAAAGCAGCTAAACTAATAAAGAGATGAAAGCAGCTAAACTAATAAAGAGATGAAAGCATCTAAACTAATAGAGAGATGAAAACTGCTAAACTAATAAAGAGATGAAAGCAGCTAAACTGATAGAGAGATGAAAGCATCTAAACTAATAGAGAGATGAAAAATGCTAAACTAATAGAGATATATGAAAGCAGCTAAACTAATAAAGAGATGAAAGCAGCTAAACTAATAGAGAGAGAGAGAGACATACTTTTTTTTTAAGAGTTATTATTTTTTAATGGTTTGTGTATTGTACCTGATAACGGTTTTTTGCCAAACATTGTAGTTTGTCTCACCTCTCTATCAGTTCAGCTGCTTTATACCATTTTATGTTTATTTTACTATGGAGTAAAAATTAAGACATGTTTAGAGTATTTATATATTTTATTTTTCTCAGATTAAAGAATTAAAGTTAATATGATTAAGCAGTTAATGCTGTTACACCTGAAATTATTCCAATAAAATTAATTTTCAAATGCTTTAGTTGTAGTTAATTGAATTTGATTAAATTGAGAAGATAAATCTAATATTATTTTGTTTCAGGGCCATAACAAACCAATAACAACAGTGGCAGCTACTGAAGATGGTTCCAAGTTTTACACTGCCAGCAGTGATGGCCTTATTGGTATCCTTGTCATGACTTTACTTTACAAATATTATTTATTATTGTAGGTGCAAGGCGTGGGCCAGAAGCAATATTACTTTCTCTGTTTTTTTTTTTTCTTTTTACGGACACTAAACCAACAAAGATTAGCTTTGCTGATGACCTATTTGAGAACACTTGTACAACATTAAACAAGATCCCCGCACTCTGTCTCCTTCCACTTTCAAATCTCCAGGCCGTCATACCTCTAAGGACTTCCAGGCTATTTGCGTCATCTCTTGCTCCTCCGATACTCACAGTTAGTTTGCTTCGGTGTATTGACTCATAGCCTGTTTTGGCACTGGAGCTGCGATAGCTCAGTGGTTAGTGAACTGGACTACAAAGGACAAGAGGTAGGGTTCGATCCCAAACCGACGGCTTCCAGGTTCAGCCAGCCTTTAATGGGTACCGGATTTTTTTCTGGAAAAGTAAAGCGACTTGGGCGTAATACCGACCACATTACCCCAAAAATCATGTGTCGAAGGTCTGTAAAATTTATGGTCACTAATACCATATTCCCTATACGTCACTTGGCGCGACTGAGGCACTTTACTTTTTTTACTTACTGTTTTGGCACTCTACATCCAAGAGGGTTAAACTCTTTTCATTCTTTCTTTTAATCACTGGCCTCTCTCTTGTGTCCTATCTTTATCCCTTGCTGTGTTATCATTTTCTCTTCTGCTCTTCTTCCCCTTGCCACCTCTATTTCCTCTTTTTTTCTCCTAACCTATGGGGCACCTCCTTTAATCCATCCTCATGGAATCCTTTTGTCTTTTTTCTCTATGTTGGGCTTGTGTTTGGCCTAGAGATCCCACCTGCCCTCATGGCCATTTATCATGCAACCAACAGGCACATAGGTCCTTGTCACTTTTCCTCTTTCTGTCATTCACACCCTCATGTCTATCACCTCACATCACCATTTTTATATAAGTACTTGTCTTTCATGTTTATTTTTGTATTAATATTTGTTGTCTTGTATCAGATGATAGCTTTTTGCCATAACAATGTAGTTTGTCTCGTCATTCTACAAGTTTAGTCGCTTAATAACACTTTGTTTATTTTCCACGCTTTCTGCAGTTCTACTTTTGGTGCAAACATATCACCACACTAATTTCCATGTGAATGTTAGCACAGGTAATGCCTGTTAATATGCTGAACTTTACACAGAAAGGTTTTCTTTTTTTACATATTGTCCCAAGATGGCTAGTAATTGTGTTAACCTTACCTTAACTATAAAAACAGTCCGCTGGAATTCAGCTACCGGTGAATGTGAAGATATTAAAGGCAAGGGCCATAGTAATCAGGTGACAGACATAGTACTGGACAAAGATTACCTAGTATCTGTATCCATAGATGATACAGTTAGGTTTACACTTTCATCGTCATTGGAGTATAGGTGTGTGTGGGTGTGTCAAATACTGTAATCTTTACATGTCTAGAGTTACATGTTTGATAAAAGTGGGTTGTGTGATATTTAACATATTCCATATCATGAGCTGCAAAATGCGGCTCTAGTAGCCACCATGAGAAACCCAAGAGCCGGGTTTTTTTTTTTTTTTTTTTTTTTTTTTAACTTTTAATTTATTGATGTTTCTGCAGTTATTTCCACTAAAACCTTGTAATTCTCTCATTTAAACCTCTTTTTTTTCCCAACTTCCAGAGCAAATTGTCTGAACAAACTGTGTTTTAGATCAATTTTCATTTATTTTGTGCTTTTATTTCAAATTTTATAAAATATTTGAAAAATGGCATTGCCTCAACATGTTAGACCCCTTGGTAGGAAATGAGTTATCCAGTGTTATGTGGAGTTGGTCTTGAAATCAGAATGTGAGTCCTGGACTATTGGACAGTAGTATATATGAATTTCTTTGAAAACTGAAGAAATAGGGTTTTTACACAAGAATATTGAGAGTACCATAAACAGCTCAGAAGAGTAATGAGATCAATCTTGTAGCAGTCAAACAAAAAGACAGCTTGTTTCCAACATCAAAAGAGAATGATATTTTTTGACCATGTAATGAGAAGGGAACAGCTAAAATAGGTTGTGATGACTGGTATTAAAGGAAGATAGAGATGGAGGGAAAAGAGATGAAAAATATAAAACAGCTTAAGGGAATGGTTTGATAGGAAGTCAACAACAGAACTGATAAAAAGCTGAGAGTTAGAAAGTTGTGGAGAAATGTGATCACCTACTCCAGCAGGTACAGCGCTAGATGATGATGATATGGTGTTTAGTATATGTATATGATATGGTGTTTAGTATATTCACTTTATCTAGTGAATTGATTGATAACATGATTCTGATATGTTGAACACATATTTTTTTCTTACAAAATCCTCTGAAACTTTCCTTTCTAAACTTTTCTTTCTAAGGCTCAGTTTGGTTCTGGAGTTGAAGTTTGCATTTTAAAAAGACTATAATTACAGCATCTATTCCATTTCTGAAATGTGTGCAGGAATTTATAGTTTTAGAGATAAAATATTGCTTGCCCAGTCATTATGAAGTGTTTATGTTGGCATCTCAGCCCTGGTAGACAAACTTTTAGACCTAACTGGATTCGAAACCAACATCCGCCTGATTTGGAAAAACCAATATCTTTTACCCAGCCACTCTCCTAAACTTGCATTAAGCTAATTTTGTATATTTATGTCATGTTAAAACAGCAACTAATTTGTTGGACTATGCACCTAGTCCATTGCTATCTTACACATTGTTTTTGTTGACGTAAGGTCACCTTTGTCTGTGTCCCTGGACATGCGGGAGTACGGGGAAATGAAAGGGTGGACAGGTTGGCTAGCTGCGCTGTCGTTGAGGACGGGCAACCAATGGATCGGGCGGACATCATCAATGCCCTCCGAGATGTGGGAAGAGCACAGGACTTCGACAAACACAGATCCACGTCACTTCTTCGGATGATGGAAATGGGAGTTAAGTTGGGCACAGCCAGAAATGAGACACTTAGTGGCCGTGTAAGAAGACTTATCAACCAACATAGAACTGGAGTCGTCAGTCGCTGGACACTGAGGGAATTGCTGAGGAGGGGATCTGAGCACCTATGAACTTGTTCGGAGTGCAATGATGATGGCCCGCAAATAACTCAATAACAATAACATTGTTTTTGTTCTACCCCTTTATTTACCTTTCTCTGTGATGTCAGCTTTATTTTACATTTCTTGTCATGGTTTCTTATTTTCATTTGAGTGCATAGGCCTTTTAAGTTTTTATATGTTCATGTTAATGCTGTGCTTGTTTCTCCTAGTTCTACCTGTTTATTTCTCCTCTGCTCTACCTGTTTATTAGTTTCTTTGTTATTGTTTTCTGTGGATAACAAAAATTGTGAGAAGTTTCCTTGGGCAAATTAAATAAAGTTAACCATCTGAATTTCTATTTTTAGGTTAATTCAGGTATGCATAATCTCTTTATGAGCAGCTCTTGTGTTATCATACTATTTTTTATTACGTAATTAGGGTCTGTTCTTTATGTTATGTATTGAAGATCTATTTTCCTATTTGTTGTGTTATTGAGGATCTGCATATGTTATTTAGGGCAAGAAAGTTAATCTGGTGTTGTTTATCATTCTTCTGATATTCCCCCAACCACCAAAAAAAAATCTTATTATAGAAGGTAAATTATTGTATGTTTACTATTTTGTTAGTTTATTCATATTTCCCAATAGAATCAAGTTTCCCAATAGAAACTGGGGTTAAACAAGAATGTATCTTATCGCCCTTGTTATTTGGAGTTGTTATGGACTTCAGAATGAAGAAATGCTGCACTGGTAGTAAAGGCATCGAATGGATTCAAGGAGACCATTTGGAGGACCTCGACTTTGCTGATGACATAGTTCTCATCAACAGTCAGATAAAAACGATGCAGGAAAACACAAATGAACTATCATCAATAGCCAGCAAAATTGGGCTTGAAATCATGAAAAGACTAAAGTCATGAAAAGCTTAATTCCAACAGACGACAAAATATACATGGAAAACAAACCAGTAGAAGAGATCGATCACTTTATCTATCTTGGAAGTCACATTGATCGAGAAGGGGATACAAGCAAAGAAATTAGAATTAGAATAGCTAAAGCAGCAATGTCTTTCAGAAGCCTTGAAAAGTTGTGGAAATCAAAACTCATCAGCACAAACACAAAACTTAGACTATTCAAATCAAATGTACTATCAACCTTACGTATGCGTGTGAAAGCTGCAATACAGCAAGAGATATAGAAACAAAGTTGAACGCATTCGAAAATAAATGTCTAAGGAAAATACTTGGTATAGCGTGGAACGTATTCAAAACAAACGAGGAAATTAGAGAATCACCAATCAACCACTAATATCTTCAGTAATAAAGAAAAGACGATGGTCATATGTTGGACATGTGATGAGAAGAGATAATAACCGAATAGCAAAGCAAGCCCTCATGTGGGAAACAACAGGTAAGAGAAAAAGAGGAAGACCTAGAGAGACACTGAGAAGAACATTGCTGAGAGAGGCAAGAGCAGCAGGAATCAGCTTCTTCGGTGAGATAGAGCTGCTTGCACAGAACAGAGACAAATAGCGAGATTTGATAAAATATCTTTAAAAGAATTGAAAACTGCTAGAACAAAAATTCAGATAAGAGAAGGAGTATCTTGGTCTACGCCCTATGGGCCAGCTACGGCTCAAAAGGTCAATAGATAGATAGATTCATATTTTGAAGGTAGTATTTGGAAGAACATGTAGTGTTTTATATATTTGTTAACTATTCATTGATTTTGTATTTATATTCCAGTGGTCAAGCTCTCAAGTTAGACTCTCAGCCTCGAGCGGTTGACAGTAGGAATGGGGTTGCTGTTGTAGCGTGTATTAATCATGTAAGTATTCACCTTTTTTATCTCCATCAAATTTATTATTATTTTAATATATATTATTTTGAGCTGGTTTCTAAATTTGTAGTTTAAATATTTCAGTGTTTGGTTTGATTTTTTAACTGAAGAATTGCTATTACACTTCTTATTCTTCCAACATCTTCATTTTTAATTTTTGAAAAATAAATAGTAGCATAGAAATTTAAAAAAGAATAATAATAAGAATAGAAGGTGCTAGGAAAGCAGGAAAGATCATGTCAGTTTTATTTTTTTTTTATGCGTTTGTTATTTGTTTATGAAGCTAAATACAATAACCAGTGATGGAAAATGTAAAACTGAAATAAACAAAAGATTAGAAATGGTAAAAAGTAATTTTAATGCCATGAAAAGTATACTAACATCAAAACAAATAACACCAGGGCTAAAACTAAGATAGCAAAATGTTATATCTTCTTAATATTCCTGTATGGTGCAGAAACATGGACATTAGACAAGAAAACAGAACAGAAAATTGAAGCTTTGAAATGTGGATTTATAGAAGAATATGAAGAATTGGGTGCAAAGAAAATAAAATAAATGATGAAGTTTTAAAACAACTAAAAATTAAAAGAGAACTACTAAACACAATTAGAACAAGACAACTGAAATTTTGGGGGCATGTTAAAAGACACAACAGCCTACTAAAAGTAATATTGGAAGGAGAAATTCAGGGTAACAGAGGCAGACCAAGACTAACAGGGGCGAGTAACATCAAAAGATGGACAAGATAGCCAATGATAACCTGCACCATCAAAGCAAGAGACAGAGTGTAATGGCATTCCATGATAGCCAACCTTCTATGCGGAGATGGCACTCGATGATGATGATATGAAAAAAAGGCATTATTTAGGTAATTTACTTTTTGTTTGATGCTAGTTAGGAGGGATATTAGGAGGGCCTAGATTCAGGAAAGCTATGAGGAGATTAGGGATAGTTGTGAACCAGTTTATTGTTTCACATTGCGGATCTTGCTTAGGAGGAGATCTGAACGCTTATGGACCATTATTCGATGTGCGATGAGGATAATCCGACAACTAGCGCTAACTACCTTTTTATTTGCAGATTGTTGTGTTGGAAGCACCTGGTCGAAAGATTTCCTCCCTCCCTTTCAAGTCTGAAGGCCTCAGTGTTAGCATTAGACCCGGTGGCACTGAAGTGGCTGTTGGCTCAGTAAGTTATTCACGTCACAATGTTGGTGTAACTAGATTAAAAGTGTTATATTTTATAGCACCATCAAGTAGTGAATGATAATGAAACTGTGTTTGACATTTTTGCATGGATGTGTACACAGCTAGTGTTCTGGAGCTTGTGGTGGTTGGTTCTGTTCTAGTGATGGCTAAGTTGTAAATGTCATGTACGGTCTAAGGTTGGACTCTGTTCAAGTGATTGTTGTGGTGGAAATATCATGTCTTTTCAAGTGATTGCTAAGTTGTAAATGTCATGTACAGTGTAAGGTTGGACTCTGTTCAAGTGATTGTTGTGGTGGAAATATCATGTCTTTTCAAGTGATGGCTAAGTTGTAAATGTCATGTACAGTGTAAGGTTGGACTCTATTCAAGTGATTGTTGCGGTGGAAATATCATGTCTTTTCAAGTGATGGCTAAGTTGTAAATGTCATGTACAGTGTAAGGTTGGACTCTGTTCAAGTGATTGTTGCGGTGGAAATATCATGTCTTTTCAAGTGATTGCTAAGTTGTAAATGTCATGTACAGTGTAAGGTTAGACTCTGTTCAAGTGATTGTTGTGGTGGAAATATCATGTCTTTTCAAGTGATGGCTAAGTTGTAAATGTCATGTACAGTGTAAGGTTAGACTCTGTTCAAGTGATTGTTGTGGTGGAATATGTCTTTTCAAGTGATGGCTAAGTTGTAAATGTCATGTACAGTGTAAGGTTGGACTCTGTTCAAGTGATTGTTGCGGTGGAAATATCATGTCTTTTCAAGTGATGGCTAAGTTGTAAATGTCATGTACAGTGTACGGTTGGATTCTGTTCAAGTGATTGTTACGCTATAGATGTCATGTACAGTTGTTAGACAATGGTACTATGATTTTTATTTTTTACTATTTGATGCCTTGGTATTTGGGTCCATCACGTGTTTATAGACCATCTTGTGATAGCTCAATTTAGATTACTCAAAATATATATTAAAGCAGATGTGAAAAAAGATACAACATAGAATGTTGAAAGATCCAAAAGCCTTACACAATATTCAAATAGAATAAAATAATGGATTTCAGGCTTTGCAAGAAATGTACTAAGGAGACATACAAATAAAATATACATATATGAATAAAATCTGAACAAATGTTAGAGACATGTAAAGTGAGATGCAAGTAGGATTTAAGAAAAACAGCACACGGCATAGATCACATTGGAGACACTGCATTGAGGAAAGTAGAAATGAAAGTGAAAATAAATGACAGAAAACAAGAACAGCGAAAGTCACAGCACAGAGCTAAATTTAAAGAAATTGGTTGTTTCCCCCCCCCCCCCCCAATTAAACAATATTTTCATCAAAAAATGTCAGCAGCAATGGAAACAAATTAAACACTCAGGGGACACCAGAAGTGGTAATTAGCAAGATAATCAGTGTGAGAGGGGTAATGTTTGAACACGGAAAAATTTCAAATTTTGAGGAATTTGTGTTTTGATGCTGTAATTTTTACAACTGTATCATAATCTATGATTAGTTAATAGTAGAGCCTAGATTTATTTACCTTCCACAACAATTTTAGCATTTTAATTTTTTTTGTCTTCCTGTAACAGAAAACTCAGCTACACATTTTCACTTTGAGTAATGGCACACTAAAAGAGAAAAAAACTGAAAATGCTGAAGATGTTTATGCTGTACAGTATTCACCAGATGGTGTCTGGTTAGCTGTTGGGTCTAAAAACAAAGTTCTCATATATAATGTTGATGACTGGAAGGTAAGCCATCATTTATGTTGCTCCTACAAATAACAGCATTTCTTTACTTAGTTTCAGAAAGTAAAATTGCAAACAAAAATCCTCTTTTTTAATGGGAACCTCAAGGTAATTATTTAAAAGAAAGAAATTGGCATAAATTTTCCTTGATAAATAGACTAAAGAAAGTTATGTGTGAATTTACTATATTAAGTGTGTACTGACAAGTTTCATGGATCATTTTCTGCAGCATTCACCCAGAATGTGGGTGTGAATATTGTTGTGTTGTTTGTTTGTGACAAAAAAATTGTAAAATTATACAGAATATTTTCCTTGGGTATTTCAATGCATCTAGTTTTTTCTTATTTTCTTTCTTTGGTTTCAGATGCATAAATAAGGGTGAATATTGCATTTGAGTTGAATGTCTAAACTTTGTTTTTATGCTTAGATATTTCTGTTTTCATATTTTCTCAATGCTTCTTTGAAAGCTAATTCTGCCTTTGCTTTCTGGTTTGACTTCCTTTTTTTGTCTCTCCTTTTTGATCTGTACAACTTCTGAAATTACTAAGTAATCTATATTTTTCACTGCTCTCTCTTCCAAGTATACTTTTTCTTCTTGAGTTCCTAATTTGTAATTCCTCTCATCTTTTTCTTGATTAATGTCACGTCTTATTCTGTTAGCCATTAAAGACAAGGCATGGTTTATGAAAGTGTTGGTAGATCAGCAGAAGCACAATAACTAAATTTTCATGTACTAATTTTTCTCATTTTATATTAAATTGTCATTTTTTAAAATATCGCCTCCATAATTTGAATGGAATTTCTTATTTGAAATCAGTTGTGATTTCCCCCCCCCCCCCCCCCCCCCCCCCTAAATTTAAAGAAATTGGTTGTTTTTTTTTCTTTTTTTTTTTTCCCCCACATTAAACAATATATCTCAACAAAAAATGTCAGCAGCAATGGAAACAAATTAAACACTCAGGGGACACCAGAAGTGGTAATTAGCAAGATAATCAGTGTGAGAGGGGTAATGTTTAAACACGGAAAAATTTCAAATTTTGAGGAATTTGTGTTTTGATGCTGTAATTTTTACACGCACAATAACTAAATTTTCACGTACTAATGATTTTTCTTCATTTATATTATATTGTCATTTTTTAAAATATCGCCTCCATAATTTGAATGGAATTTCTTATTTGGAAATCAGTTGTGATTCCTCTCCCCCACCCCAGTTCCTATTGTGTGTGCAACTTTTAACTAACAGTTCCATCTATGGTTCTCATTACTAGGAAGTGCTTTGTGGTTGGGGTGAACAACACACAGCAAAAGTGACTTGCTTAAAATGGTCACCTGATTCTCGTTGTGTATTGTCTGGTGGCATTGACTCACATGTAATTGTGTGGGAACATGGAAAGTTCGCAGGAAAAAAGCCTAGTGTCAAAGGTATGGTTTGTAGTAGAAGTGTCTGAAAATAGTTGTGCCATGTTGAAAAAATACAGTTGTAAATTATTCAGTATTGTGTCATTAAAGAGCAACATATCTAACTGATGTGGACAGCTAAGAAGAGTAATGAAAATGTTTTGAAAGAGGTCAAAGCAAAAAGAGAGCTAATTTCCAATATTAGGAAGAAACAATCATTTTTTCGCCATGTAATGAGAAGAGAACAACTGGAATATATTGTGAACAACTGGAAAAATTGAGGGATGAAGAGATAGAGGGAAGCAAAGAGAAAAAATACCAGACAGCTTAAGAATGGCTTGGCAGAAGGTCAACAACAGAAATGATAAATAACTGTCGAGATCGAAAGTTGTGGAGAGACATGATCACCTATGCCAGCAGGCCCGGTATTTGATGATGATATCTAACTGAATCAAATTATTCTGTTTCAGCATATTCCTACAATACCCATCAAGATTTGGTTCAAATCAACTGCTGGATGACATGGAGATAAGATATAAAGGGAGACTGCTTTGTAATGAACACCTCAAATGGCATTTAAAAGAGGAGTAGGAGTAGAAGCAGAATACAGAGTAAGAACTAGGGAATGACATCAAGGAATCTCTGCAACAACACCATAATGGTTAGGTTACCACAGGAGTAAGAACTAGGGAATGACATCAAGGAATCTCTGCAACAACACCATAATGGTTAAGGTTACCACAGGAGTAAGAACTAGGGAATGACATGAAGGAATCTCTGCAACAACACCATAATGGTTAAGGTTACCACAGGAGTAAGAACTAGGGAATGACATCAAGGAATCTCTGCAACAACACCATAATGGTTAAGGCTACCACAGGAGTAAGAACTAGGGAATGACATCAAGGAATCTCTGCAACAACACCATAATGGTTAAGGTTACCACAGGAGTAAGAACTAGGGAATGACATCAAGGAATCTCTGCAACAACACCATAATGGTTAAGGCTACCACAGGAGTAAGAACTAGGGAATGACATCAAGGAATCTCTGCAACAACACCATAATGGTTAAGGTTACCACAGGAGTAAGAACTAGGGAATGACATCAAGGAATCTCTGCAACAACACCATAATGGTTAAGGTTACCACAGGAGTAAGAACTAGGGAATGACATCAAGGAATCTCTGCAACAACACCATAATGGTTAAGGTTACCACAGGAGTAAGAACTAGGGAATGACATCAAGGAATCTCTGCAACAACACCATAATGGTTAAGGTTACCACAGGAGTAAGAACTAGGGAATGACATCAAGGAATCTCTGCAACAACACCATAATGGTTAAGGTTACCACAGGAGTAAGAACTAGAACTTTGTACCTCCCTTCATCAGCATTCATTTGTTAAGCAGGTGTGATGCCTTGTGTTTCTAGTTTATTGCAAAACCCAGAAAGCTCTGCCTTTCTACTAGATACACCAATCTTCGGCACATCTGATCTGCTCTTTTAGACTTTGAAGTGTCAGTGGCTCTTTAATGTGGGCAGAGTGCACACTGGACTTCCTATTTTTTTCTCATTATCCAGGAACAAAGACATAAAATCTCACTTCCCAGACCAGAGGAAGGTGAAGCCACAGATTTGAAGAGAAAAATTCCTAGTCTGTGGTAGGATTCTAACCTAGGACCTTCTTGTCCAAGAGGCCAACTTCTTACCTCTAGACTACCCAGTTACCTCTGCCTGAGAGAGTATAAATGGGGCTGAAGAAGTGTGGTATTTAAATCATAGAAATGGGAAAAAAAGGGGAGGAGTTCCCTTAATCTTATAAATCAGGGCATGTGAAGAATTTGGAGTTAGTGCCCATGTTTTACAATGACCAATAGCACATTTCGCGGGTAATGAAGTTGATATCATGTCAGGCCGCCCTACTTTAAAAAAAAAAAATTGGGGAAAAAAATTGGCGAGGCTTAGTGAACGTAGGATTCAAACCTGACCTCATGTCCTCAATAGTCCAATTCCATATGTGAGCTTTCATGGCTCACAGTCATGGGGAGTATTCGGAGACAAAGATTGTATAATAGATTCAAAACCTTATTGATGACTATGAATTCATTTTGCAAATAATATATATAATCTAGCATTATTTAATTGGTGAAAAAGTGATGCTGAGAATCTAGTAGAAAGTGTTGCGCAATCAACTGTGCGTCACTAAAACACTGCACAACCAATGTGCTAGTAGGTGACTTGGCTACCACATATCATGTTATATATGCACACGTTGTTCTGCATACTATGAGAATAAGTAAATTAAGACACCCATTAAACATCAAGATCAAAGATAAAGAAATAAAACAAGTAGAAGAATTCAAGTATTTGGGCACAATGTTCACAGAAGATGGAAAACTAAACAGAGAAATTGACATGAGAATACAAAAAGCAAATGCTGTCACATACCAGCTTTCACCATTGCTAAGACATCCAAACATTTCTATGCCGGCTAAACAACAAATGATAAATAGCATTTTCATACCAACTTTGTGCAATGAAAGTCAAACATGGACCCTTTCTAAATCACAATTAAGAAAGATAAATACATGTGAGATGCGACGCTTGAGAAAAGTAACAAACAACACAAGAAGAGATAGAATACCAAATGAAACCATAAGAAAAATGGTAGGATCAAAACGCTGCCAAGAATATATAAAACAACAACTTAAATGGTTTGGCCACCTGGTCAGAATGAATCCTCACCAATCACCATCAAGGGCGTTCTTCTCGAGAATGCATGGAAAAAGACCAAGAGGAAGACCCAGAAGAAGATGGATAGATGCAGTGACAGAGACATGTAACAACAAAGGAAAATCACTAATTCAGACAATTCGAGCAGCTCAAGAACGACAAATGATATAAACCATGACACCTTTTAGGTATCAGTGAAAAGAGAAAAGAAAAAGAAGAAGAAGTGCTGCATTGACCCTAAAGAGTTTTGTTGAATTTATTTATTACCATGTGAATACTCACTGACTCATGCATTACTAGAACCAAATTTAAACAATTTGAACTATTTTTTCGCAAATGATATAAACATCTGGTATAATTTCAATGCCACCAGTTTGTGGTTTTTACATATTCATACGAAGATACTATTTCTATACTTTGTTTAATTCACTTTTTTTTTCTTCATTTTTCCAGAACTGATTTTGGATTTTTGTTCATCTCTTTGCAGCTCACCCCCTTAGCCATATTAACAAGATTGGGTGGCTAGACAATAATACATTTGTCACCGCAGGACAAGACTGTAATGTCAAAGTATGGAATATCTCTGACTAATGTACAACAGGCATAGAAAGCTATTTACAAGAAGACAGCTGTGAAGCAGCACTTGTTTTATCTTATTGTGTGGGATGATCTGTTATTGTTAGTTTTGTTTCCTTTATTTGTGTTATGTGAGAATTTGTCTGCTTTAGTTATATAAGAATTTATCTGCTTGTTTCAGCAATGCAAAAGTCATAATCATCTTCCTTCCTAATGAGAAGAAACATATCCAGAAAGAAAACAAACAAATTTGTTGTAGATTTATCCAGTCATTAAATTTGCAGGAACCCAAACATTCTGACAGCAAGTAGTTCTTGCTCATTTATTGTGTGATAATTATAATAAAATTATAGATAATTTAATAAAACAAGATAATGAATAAATCTTCATTGTCTTGTCATCATGCACTTATTATTTAAGCCAATATGTTTTAGTCAGAAATTTTGCACCACATTTTTGTTTGTCAGACTCAATTCTCTTATTTGATTTAAATATGTTTTTGTTAATTTAATGTGTTAGCCATCTAATTTATGCTGGTAATGGCATTGCTGGGTATATGTTAAGTATATTACTTTAATATAATTACAGCATGTGAACAACTTGTGCACTTGTTTTTTACTTGCACATATCTTGCAACTTGTGTGTACATGTTTTTTTTAACCAATTTTTTTTGCAGCCAAACAATAGTAGAATGCACATGTATTTTGTTTTTAATCAAATTTAAAATCAGAAAAGAAACATTTTAAATACTTATGTAAATTTCATGAAAGAAAATGTTAATTACTTGTATAACTTTTCTACTTGTCTGTGGCAACTGTTCTCCATCATCTGACCTTTAAGGGTGATAAATTGTATTGTCACTGGTGTTTTACGACTTTCGGCCATCCAATACATCCAACTTTATGTAGGGATTATTTGGCACTGATTGGCTTTCCCTCTTTGACCAGTCTCTTTTCAGGTCTGCCATGGGGAGGTGTAGTGGTGTCTTAATCAGTTCTTGATTTATGATCTTGATGCAAAGTCAGCTGTGAGTTGTCCGCTTCCAGCCCAAGTGGTGTTGGCGGTCTTTGATCAACTTGTGTAATGAAAAGCAGTATTTCTAGCTGACTGTGCAGTATGGTGTGTATAGGCACTTGTAGCTGTGTCTTCACATTATTGGTGGTGTATTAGCAACATTGTTGCTTCTGTCTTAAACATTCTGTTAATGAGCTTTAATAACATTATTTATAGAAGAACATGGAACAAATAAACCACTTTTTAAAGTTCAAGGCAGAAACATAGGTCACAAATGTTTTTTTAAAAATAATTTTATGGCATCTTCCTCCTTGCTTGTACATGGAATTATGTTGCACAGTGAACTAACCAGTTCAGTACACATTGGTTAGATTAGCCTTTGGGTTTCCTTTATATCTTATGTAGATTTTCTGCTAGGACTAGAATACTTCACCTGCACGATTGTTGGAGTTTTCTCTCTTTCTATTTTATTTGTCTTATTTCTTTCCACATTTCATTTTCAATATCAAAAGGATAATGGTCCTTTGCTCTTTCATTGGACCTCTTCTTCTTCCATGCTTCAATGTCAAATTGTTATGCTCCATGTTCAATTTTGAGGATCATGATTCAGGATAATGTGCAACTTTTGAGTAATATTGTATATTTGTGACCATAACAGTTTTCAGTGAATTAAATTGTGTTCATGACTGCGCAATTAACACTGTATTGAAGGCTTATATTTGCTTCTTGTTCTTGAACAACAAAGCAGTCCAGTGTCTGACATGTCTTGTGACATCTTGCAGAGCAGTAACAAAATCTGTCAGTTTAACTTAGTCCTTAATCATCTGTCATGCCCCTTAAAAAATAGGTACTTGCCATGGCTTGTGTTGACTGTTTGAAATATGAAGTCAGTGCCCATGTTTTCAATAGCCATTGGTACATTTATTGGACTATGTGGTCAGTATAATGCCAGACTGCCCTACTTTTACTAGAAAAATCACTGGTACAGGTAGAAAAAAAATTACGAAATTTAATAATTGAATCCTGGCCAATTTTATCAATATTGATTATGCTAATCACTCTTATTGTCATGGCATTTATGATATGTAAAATCTGATCAATAAACTGCATGTCTTATATTATTGTTCTCTGCCCGGTTGTCCATGGTCTGTCCTCCTTTCATCTACTCACACATACTTGTCAGTGTGGTAGAACCTTCCAAGAGTACAACTGTTATTAGAGTTATTGAAAAATTATATTAGATTTATAGTAAAAAATTTGATTTTTTTTTTTATTATCATTCACAACAGTCATAAGTGTTTAAAAGTGTTAAACTGAATGAGTCATAAGCAATCTGTTCATTGCTGAACTTGGACTTATTCAATCCAGTAAGTTATATTTTTGATAGTTTAAATAATATAGGCATCATATTAATTTAAACAAATTTAATATTTTTCTTTTCCCCATTTCCTTTGCTACTTCATGTTTCTTGCTTTGTGTATTTCATTCCTGCTGTTCTTCCAAAGCTGGCTTATATTTCATATGTATAGTTTATGAAGCTAAGAACTTTCAACAGTTTATATAAATTATACTTATACTTCCTCAAAAACAATTAGAGGTAGGATTCCTCAGAAAAATATTGAGAGTTCCTTGGACAGCCAAAATGACTATATGAGGAAATTTGCAACTTGGCCAACACAAAAAGCCAGCTCCTAAAAACATCAGAATCATTTTTCGGGCACATCATGAGAAGAAGAAAGTAGGGCTACTTGGTTACTGCTGGCAAGATACAAGGAAAAAGAGAGGATACTAGATAGCTTGGTGTCAAGGCATGGGAAATAGTTAACAATTTATATTATGTACCGAGGACAGAGATTGTGGAAGGACCTGATGATGATTCTAATACACTAATTTGGTGAAGGCAGCAGCAATTGCAAAACATGAATGAAACCATTGCTTAAACGGTTCTATTAATGTGGAGGTGTGAAAGTGAATGATGAAGTAGCATGGTTTACATGAACTGTTGGATGAAGTCTATTGTTTGACTGCATATTAAAGTCTGTATGTTTGTTTCAGCTCTTTGATTCCAATTTTATTTGTTGTGTTATCTTTAAGATAAACAGTCTTTCAGATTAACTAACACTAAACTGTCTGTGTTTTATTATATCATTGTTTCATGTCAGCACAGTATGTTATTGCAGTTTACAAATGTAGAATTTGTAGGTGAGTTGTTTAATTTATTAGGTGAACTTCTTTCTAACATTGAATTTTAAGTTTTCATTAAAAGAAACTTTATCAGTAGTTAGCAGAGACTGATTTTGAGATTATCAGTGTGTATTTAAATGGTTCAACCATTTTGGTGTCATATTGAATATCTAAAATGATTATTGATGCACGTCCATTATATTAAATATGAAATGTGTTTTTCTCACTGTTCAAGGGCACACCATTTATTTCAGTTTGTTCTTGTGAATGTTGGGTTTGTTACAATGTACAACAGTTACAAAGATCAATCTATGCAAGTGTTACCTCCAGAGTTATTTTTGTTGTAAAGAAATTACTTCAGTCAACATTATTTAGGTCATGAGATTTAAAACATTACCAAAGTTGTCATAGCCAACATGAAAACATTTTTTTTTAAATTGCCAACATGTACAATAGCAGCTCAGATATTTTTACAAATTGAAACGAATATAAGAAATTAATAAAAAAAAAAAAAAACACCTACAAGTTCTGTTGCAATACAACAGCCTAGTGATGACATTATTTTTTTCATACTTACAGTTACAGATACAACCAAATTTTACTGAGAAATAACAATTGCTTGGTTTAAGAAGTTGCACATTTGACTTAATTTATTGTAGACTTTTCTGTTCTTAATTCCATGTATAAGCTTTTGTGCAATTTATTTCATTGAAAAAAAAGCATATATTTTTTGTAGCAGTCTGCATTCTCCACTGATTGATCCGTGTGGGCTTCACTTGTCACTGAGATGCAGAAATTTTAATAAGTGCATTAGCACTTCCTTTCTGACACTACGTATACAATAAATAAAAACTTATAAGACATTGTTTGTTGCTTGTAGCCAACATAAAGGGACATTCTTGAATGCAGGGATAAATATTTGTATGTTTGAGTTAGCATTTTCTTTTTTTTATTCAAATATTAAGGAGTGAACCTATGAGTCCTAATTCATTGTGGTTGTACTTAGACTCTCAGTATCTTGAACATCTAGTGTCCTTTTTTTGTATATGTATGTTGGTGAGTGTGAAAGTCGTGACTCACTGCATTTTTGTTACTTTATCACTCAAAACAGGAGTATCAAAGGCCAATCTGACATTTTAAAAAAATTATGATTGCAGAATAAAGTTGCAATCATGTTGTCAAAACTTGAAGTGATAACTAAATTGAAATTGGTACCATGGAGTACAACCTGGGATTAAAATGGTGGTGTATGACATTGTCATCTTTTGTTTCACGGAGAATTGGTGGAAAAATACTCTTTATTTTCTATGTGTTGCTCTGGTAACCAAATATGTGACAACTTATATCAACCCAAACACTCCTTTGATAAGACTGGCATCCACCCTATGAGAAGGAAAACTCTTACATCAAACCAAGATCCACCGTGTGACTAGCTCATCTTTGTCATGATATTCCACCCTTCCATTAAGGTGCAAGACTGAAAGTCAATATTCACATGATCGAAAGACTTAAATACTGAACAGGAAGATCAATCAGTTGCAATAAATGAGATCTGCTACTCAGACACAACATTCCCATAAAATAGACACCGACAGATGGGGGGCCTCGGTAGCCGAGCTGGGAAAACCACACGACTGGACTACCGACTTTCGGACAACCCGTGTTCGATTCCCGCTGGAAGCAGTGTGAGTTGTACTCGTGGTTGGAAAAAAAATACCCCCCAAGCAAACCAGCCATTGGTAGAAATAGGTACCAGGGTATTATTACCCTGGGAAGGTGAAGAATGTTGCTTCGCATCTGAGTTTCGATGCTTGAGGTGACACTATACAGAAATCTCTGAACATTTCTGGATAGGCTGCCGAGCACATATGGGTGTAAACTCGCGTGCTAAGACACCGGTTCAAGTCTCGTCTTTTACCTTTAGACACAGACAAGTGCAGAGAGCATTATGTCCACTTAACAGCTTGACACAACACATGAAGGAACACTTACTCTGCACTTTTAACTTCATTACCAATGTTTTGATCAGCTTTCATGTTCTTGTTTTATTTCAACTAGATATCATTATGGACAAATCCTCCTTTTTTTTCACCTTTTGTCACAATTCAACCATTTGCCATTTATCTATCTATACAGGACTTCTTCACCTTGTTATTTTTATCAGGGGGTTTGTTTACCAGTGGTTCCTCCTAGTCTTGTCAGATGTACAATTGTCCCACACTTTCTTCTTCACAATATCCTGCCAGTGGTGACATACTTGAAAGACTTGACTTGTTTTCATTGATTTAGTTTTCTCTACAAGTGCACTGCAGTGGAGATGATTCCTGCCAGTGTCCTAGAGTAAACAAATGCATTCTACAAGGACAACATAATAGTGATCTCAAACTGAGGAAGAACTCACAACCAAACATAATTCATTTTACATTTTATACTAGTTATAAGTACACAAAATCTTATAAATGTTTCCATGTATTTTAGTGTAAACAATATAATCACCATCATATTACAAAAGATATGCACAGCCTATGTAATCAGATATTATTTTATGATGTAGACATAATTCATAAACATATTTGATTTTAACATTTGAAGAACAATGCAAGTTTATACGCTGTTCCATAGAAAATTATTACTATCACTTTGCACTTACAGTATTTCTGAAATAAAGAAATCATTTGAAAAAAAAAATATATAGCAAGAACAATTTGCAAGACTTTCTGTTCTCAAAATAAATAAACACATTTAATAGCACAACCATATCCAAATCACAAAATAAACATCCCATTTTTGATTTCACAATTTGACCATGATAACATACGGCATTTATCATGATGCTACTGTACACATCTCAGCCTTGACCATAAATATGGGTCAAGTCATATACATAATCTGCATAGAAAATATAAAAAATAAACAATTCTTTAAGAGCCCTCAATTTGCAGAAGATTAACATTTGAAATAACAGTTGAAGCTTCCACTCAAATGTTAAAAGAATGTAAGACATGTTTAATGTATCAAATCATTCTTGTGAAGTCAACTTAAAACTGAATTATGCCCATCAAGAATAAATCATACTCTGGATATATTAATAAAAGAATTGAAATTGTAAAAAAAAAAAATCATCTTGGAAATATGGTACACATTATTCTGTGTACGCCGTTAGACGCCAACAATAATTAGTTTAGAGAAAGCATTTGTCAGCTCAAAGCTGGTAAAATCACAAATGTATTCAAGATTGTAAGAGCAGAACAGAGTAATCACAACGCATAGAGTTTCATGAACACCATTAGATACTCAGTGTAGCACTGCAGGAAAATAATTGCTAACATATTTATTTTACTCAATGAATGAAGAATGTACACTTGGTGATTCTATAAACAGTAAATAAAAAAAAACTTAGAGGCTTTGCATGTAGAAATAATAAACTTCAAATTCAACCAACAAATTCAAAACCTAGACTATTCATTATTGTAATTTGACAACTACTTCTGGAACTGGGTAATCTAGAGGTAAGGACACTGCCTCTAGACAAGAAGGTTTCAGATTTTAATCTGGCCACATGTGATGGGAATATTTGAATTTGTAGTGATTTCCTTGTGTCATTACCCTCCTTTGTCTGTGGGTAGCAGAAATATGATGTCTAACCCTCTCAGACAACAGAGAAAAACCAGAGTTGCACATTAAAAACCCTTGGCAGATAACAATCAAAAAGAGTAAGCAAAAAATAGTTATAGTCTAGGCAAAATAATTATTGTTGCAGACAGTATATTGGGCTGAAAGGAGCAAATATCATGGACACAATATGCCCATTTAACAGCTAGGAACTACTTTCTATCATTTTTTTTTTTCCAAATGGGGGGAACAGTTTTTTCTTTTAGTTTGCTCTGATAGAAAGCTTTCATCTACTAGGTTACTGAACCATTGTGTTGTCAATAAGTCTCCTTTCATATGTGACATCTATGTTATCTTCTTCTTTTCTCTTTTCACTGATACCTAAAAGCTGTTGTGGTTATATCATTTATCGTTCTTGAGCTGCTCGAACTGTCTGAATTAGTGATTTTCCTTTGTTGTTACATGTCTCTGTCACTGCATCTATCCATACAAATTAATCCGTTCGAAATCACACACAAGAACACTTGAATTTCTTTTAGTTATGAAGGCATGATAAACCTTCACATCACTTGCTACTGCTATGAACATGTTCACAACCAAAACTCTGTTCAACTTCACTGAAAATCATGAGATATTTACTTCTTCATTGTTGGTGTCACTAATTCAAGCACAACAGCGAAGAAAATTAAAACATTAGTTCTGCTGGTTTGAAGTTAACAGAAAGAAGACAGTGATTTGCAAAACTGCCCATTAGTTGATCAAAGTTAAACACTGACTTAAACATGAAAACAAAACTCTTGAGCTATTTTCAATTGTATTTAAATGTTCACATTTTCTTAACTAAATATATCAAATTATACTTATGTCTGAACTGTGAAATAATAAGATATCTCTTTTTCTCTCTTCCCCCCCCCCCCCCCCCAACCGCCACCACCACTGTTAGAATTTAGTCCCCGTTCACAAAAATCATCTGGAATTTTATGAGAGTCAACATGACATACACTTTGTCCCCTATTTTGATATATACAAAATTCTAGGAGACCAATAATAATTTATACTTAGTCCTAAGAAGCAATAGACACATTTAATGTGGTGTTGTGTGGATGTAGAATTTCATGTTGAAGATATATTATTTAATTTTTATTATTTCTTACAAAGTAAGGATGGGAAGTTCATAGACTACTTTTGACATTTCCAAAACCAGAAAATGCTGTGTCTGTACGTTGTTGGAAGGATGCATTTCCAGACATGTTTGCAGTCATAGTCATCTGCATTCCCATGTTAGCTTGTGGCATTGCACCCATCATGTTAGGCTGACCCATACCTGATAACATGAAATTAGGATTTGTAAACACATGATCAGACTCTCTTTGCAACCAGAACAAACAAACAAATAATTAAGAATTACAGTCGAACCTGTCTAAGGCGACCATTCACGGGACTTTCAAAACTGGTCCCATAGGACAGGTGGTCCTGCCTCACAGGTTTCACATAATAAATAGAGCGATAAAAAATTTTTATCCTAAGCACTATGAAAACTAACCTGCAAATCAGCGTAATCCATGAGTAGAACATAGTGCACATGTCGGTCTACAATAGCCACTGGTTGGACACTTTTCATAAAACACGATAGTTAAACACACAAAATAAAACACACATACACAGATTCCACTTATACTGTACATGTATCACTTTTGACTTGAAAAAAAATCCAATATGGTAGTCTGTTGTTTGACAGATGAAATAAACGATAAGTTCAATTTTTCTCTCAAGTCCATGATAACGTCTAGTATGTCAGATCTCCCGTTTGTTATTGAATAGGTGCGCAGAAGCTCCAAAGCATTATGTGCATCTGCGATAGTGTATGTTTTCTCAATGTCAGTAGAATCTTGTTCGTTGTCTGATTCACTATTCACATCCTCAGCAGCTAAAATTGCAGTGGCAGGAAGATCCCATTTTGTTTCTATTGTGTTGCAAGTTTGGAGCCCTGAATCAATCATGGAGATGTCTGTCAATTGGTATCCAAACAATTCTTTTGAAAGGTTATCCAAAGCAGTAGAAATTGCAGTAGAAACAATTTGCACGTCGGTCTTTGATGCAGATTCCATGTGCGTCAGAGAATATGCGTGTGTTTCAGCAGGACAATGAAAACCTGCTTTACAGAAACACTTAAGGATGGTTGAGTTGTCCACTTCTTTCCATGCTGCAGCAATCCAGTAGACTACATCCAGTAAATTGACCTGTTTCATGAGTTCGGTTCCGGAAGCATCCTTGTTTGATTCCATGACTGTGATAAGATGTAGAAGCTGTTTTTGTCTAAACTTTAATTTAAATGTCTGAATGACACCCTGGTCTAGGGGTTGAACTAATGCAGTTGTGTTGGGTGGCAGAAACTGCAGCTTAACATTCTGTAGTTCGATCTTGGGATGACAGGTAGCGTTGTCAACAAATAAAATAATGTGGCGCTTTTTTTTCTGCATCTTACGGTCAAAACTTTTCAGCCAATCTTCAAATATAGCTGCAGTCATCCATGCCTTTTTGTTGTTTCTGTAAATCACTGGCAGTGTGTTTATGTTGATGTTTTTAAAAATCCTAGAGTTAGCTGCTTTCCCAATCACTAAAGCCGGTTCTCGTTCCCCCAACATGTTAGTGCATAGCATCACTGTTATTCGCTCTTTGCTTTTTTTACCCCCAGCGCATTTTTCTCCTTTGACAAAAAATGTTTTGTCCGTAGTCGCTTTGAAAAATAACCCGGTTTCATCTAAATTAAAAATGTCTTGAGCAGCGTAACCATAGCATATCTCGGATAATTTAGAAGTCCAGTCAGCCGCAGCACTCATATCTGAATCACCGACTTCGCCACATTGCTTACCAAACACAAGATTGTGTCTTTTAATGAAGGCCTCTAACCAGCCGTTCGATGCTTTAAAGACTGAGTTTTCCAATTCTTTTGCAAACTGTAAAGCTCGTTCTTTGATCATCGGCCCAGATAACGGAATTTTTCGTGCAAGTGCTGATTGACACCATTTCCAACAAAGTGTATTTATGTCTTCATTTCCCGTTTTCCTGCTATTCCTTCTTTTCATACTTGGTGCATTATTTTCAAAGTCATTCATATACTCGGCTTTTCTCTTTAACGTACGTAAAATCTGTGTCTTTCCCACTCCAAACTGTTCTGCCAATAATCGCGAACTTTTACCTTGCTGATTTTGTCGAATCACTGATATTCGTTCTTCCAGCGTTAATGCTTTTGGTTTTACACTTTTGACACTGGCCATTTCCTATATTGTGTGTAACACTTTTAAAATCCACAAAAATAATTCACTGAGATACTGTACATGTACATGAATACACTCTAAGCGGGCAATGACTAATTCTTTAGTTAATTCCTGTAATTTATACGGGCCACGCAATGGTCTACTCTGGTCTAGACGGAACCGCGAAGTGATGTCACTTCACGAATCATAGATCTGTGTCTGCACCAGTATTGACTGATAAACGTAACACGTCCCACTGTAATCTGGGACTCACTAAATACGGGAAAACATCAACACCTGTAGACACCTGTGTCGATCGTTTATAGCTCCCAGCGAGACGAAGGACTGGCTGGTCGTCGTAAACGGGATAAATAACATTGGCGGCGGTTAATTAGCCTGGTCTCTGGTCGCGTCATACGGTGAGCGCCGTAATCAGTGTTAGCATATAGTAAAAAACTCGGGAAATTGTAGACCCGGTCCTATAACCAGGGAAACGCTTTAAACAGGTGGTCCTAAGACCAGGTTCGACTATATTATATTTTTAAAATAATGTTTCAGAGCATATAAACAAAACCATACCTTATACTAAATTAACTGAAAAGAAAAAAAACCTAGGTACCATACTTAAAACTGTGGTCAATAAGATATCTAGTATTTGGACACTAACTGCAGCATTCTACAACCTCCACTAGAAAAACTTCATCATATACAGCACCAAAACTTGATAATCTTTTCATTTATATGCTGAACTATGATCAGATTATGTTCATTTCATAAATTTAAATACACCATAAGATGAACGGATTTCAAAATGTGCCTTAATACCGAGTTAAAAAGATAGATCTTATATATGTAAATGTTCCTAATGAAAATAACACAACCAGTGATGCTAATTATAATTTTTATAGTAACAAAAGCAAGAATGGAACGACTTTATGTCTTCTTCTTCTATCTTTCAGCTCCCTGTGGAGCATAGATCTTCAACAAACACTTTCCAAGTCATTCTGTTTCTTGCCATTCTTTTAAGATCATTCCATGTCTTCCCCTTCTATCTGTCTTCTCCAAGAATTCTTTGATCTTTCTCTTTGTCTTTTCCCCTGGGGATTCAAAAAAAAGGGTCTGTTGTATAATACTCTCAGTTGGCTTCCGCAGTGTGTGTCCTATCCAGCGCCATCGTCTTCGTTGTATCTCTATCCACTGGCATTTGACTGGTACATTGACTTATCCATGTTTGTAAAGTTTTATTTTTTTTACAGAATGGGATAACCAGTCCCATGCCTAACCCTACTTTCTCGACTCTTATAAACTTTCCTAGTAGGTTACAGCGCCACTATTCTTTACTCCCCTTACGGACCCCGGCAGCACACGGGTGAACGACTTTATGTACATATGATAAAAATATATTGTAAATTTACTTAATTACAAATTAAGTTGGCCACAACAGTCACAAAATTAAAAAAGCAACCTTGTTACTAATAGGAGTAAAACGGTTGTGTGATATCTCCCCTAATGTTTATTACCTACATGGACTACACATGTAGTTAGCCAACCCACCAGAGACTGATAGGATTAACTAGCTTCTCTTTGCATATGATCAAGCACTGATACATGAAAAAATAGAAGACCTACAAGAATATTTAAATAGACTTAACAGCACAGGCACTAAATACAACATAAAATTAAAAAAAAACAGAACATAGCAAAGGAGAAATGACATAGCGATGGATGGCAGACAACTAAAACAAGTGGAGGTATTTAAATATCTAGGAAGTCTAGTGACAAATCTGCTTTGATCAATTTTTTTATATAATATAAAAAACACATTAACCTGGAAGCAGCATTGTGGTTGCTTGTTAGTAACACTGCCCAAAATTATGGATTTTTTTTCTTAATTATGTGCATTGGTGAAAATTGATGCTCGACTTGCAGTCAGGAAAGGTAGCAAAAATAAGAAATATCACTTTCCCCATCATTTTGAAATGTTGTAACTCAGTATTTTACATCAAAACACTTTACATACCTCAGGTTTGATAATTTGGATTGCAAGCAACATTTTTTTTTTTTAAGTGACAAATCTTTACACCTAACATAATATTTAATTAGAAATTAAATTGACTCACTCATATTACCCATCATAGGTCGTGGTCCTCCCATCATGGAACCAGATCCTGGACTCTGAAGTGACATGCTGGCCATCCCCTGATTGATTCCAACCATGCCTGGGGGCATCATTCCCATCCCTGAGAACAAGTTTAGAGAATATCACAGAGGTGTAAAAACAAGAGAAAATGAGAGATGTGATACCTAGAATATGAGTATCACAGAGGTATGTCAAAAATAATATGGAATATCCCAGAGATGTAACAACAGGTTTAAAGAATAAAGATGTGACAGATAGCTTAGAGAACATCTCAAAGATATGACATCAATTAAGAAAGACTGTAATACGACAGTTTTTAAAAAATCATCAACGTAAACCATACTTACCTTTTATAACTTTCTGAGTAATCACAAAACATTAGCTTTAAATATTACGTACACATATTGACAAAATGTAAGAAAATTCAGGCAAAATCAAATTCTTGCAATGTATCCACCATCTCAGTAATTACTCCAACATGTTTGAGAAAATAAAGTGAAGCAGGTGCAATAACTCATTTGAAATAGAAAATAGTTTAAACATCATAAATGACGAATATAATTTATGTACTGCACAAGTTATGTTTTCTACCAAAGATTGTTTTCATCAAATTGAAAAATAGTCCTGCAGAAAGTATTAACACATTAACCACTACCCAATGTAACACAACTTAATATTCACATCTGTGTGACAGTATACTATTACTTTACAAAATGTTGTCGAGATTTTTGCTACAACACATACAATGTGAAAGAAGCACAGTCAACACAATATATCTGTATTCTATCATGAAAATCGTTGGCCACAAAGTTACTATAAACAGCCACCAAACATAGATTATGAGATCAGACAACAAGCATCCTGAGATATTTCTATTTCTACTATTAGTGGTGTTGTCATGTCACAAGAAGACCTTCTCTCTGATTTTACTAATTGTCAAAAAAACTGTCTTGTATTCTTATCTAAGTTTATGTCAAATTCATTTTGCTTTGTTTTAATTTTAGTTAAACCTTAATTTTAATGACATTCACTTATGTTTTGCCATTTGTTATTTTTATGTAGATCAGGAATCATCTCTCTCTGATTCATTCACTTTTTCTAATCAGGCTGAAGACGGCATTTGGGGCGGTAGTCATAGTTCACCACGATTTAAAATCTGCTGCTAGTTCTTGTAGGTCTTAGTTGTTACAATTGTTGCTAGTTCTTATAGATCTTGGTTGTTTAAAGTCCCAAGTTTGAGCCTTCCCTAGTAATTGTTCTGTGTAGTGTTTCTCTTGGTCTTCTCTGTTTTCTTCTACCAGATGGTTTCCATATGAATGCCTGATGTCTTTCTTCAGCCATTCTGAGCACACAACTGATGTATTTCCAATGCCTTCTTCTTATGAAGCTTGACATGTATTTTTGATCTCTCTCATTCAAGTAATTTTATTGGTTGTGTAATTCCTAGCTCAAGAACAACATTCATAAAGCACTGACTCTAATTACACTGCAACACTCTAGCCTTCCACTGTAGGGAGTTATTGAGTTATTTGCGGGTCATCATCATTGCACTCCGAATATGTCCATAGGTGCTCAGATCCCCTCCTCAGCAATTCCCTCAGTGTCCAGCGACTGACGACTCCAGTTCTATGTTGGTTGATAAGTCTTCTTACACGGCCACATAGTTTCTCATTTCTGGCCGTGCCCGCATTTGATAAGGTATGGAAGGAAGGGCTTTTGAAGAAACTGAGAAATTATGGAGTAAATGGCAGGATGTACAAATGGGTCAAAGCATACCTGCATAACAGGAGAGCCAGAGTGCAACTGGATGGTCTTAAGAGTAAGAAGGTCTTATTGCGCCAGGGCGTTCCACAAGGAGGGGTACTATCTCCAACACTTTTTCTGATCTACATCAATGACCTAGTTACTGAACTACCACATGGCATCAAAGTGGCAATGTATGCAGATGACTTGGTAATGTGGTGCACAGAGGAGTATGCAACAGTGGCCTCCAAATTGCTACAAAGAGCTATGAATGCACTGAATTCATGGACAAATAGATGGTGTATCAGCATCAATACAGACAAATGCAGTACTACACTTTTCACACTCTCCCCAAAACAAAAAGCAGGAGCCATCTACATAAACAATGAGCCTGTGAAAGAAGACATACAAGCTACATATCTCGGAGTTACATTTGATAACAAACTATCTTGGAAACAGCAGATAAATAAGGCAACCCAAAAAGCAAGGAGGAAATTGGCTATTCTAAGAAAGCTGTGTGGAACCACATGGGGTGCGAGTGGGAAAATACTCAGTAAAGTTTACCAACAGAGTATACGCCCACATTTAGAATATGGATCATCCGCATGGTGCTCAGCATCAAACACCACATTGCAAGAACTGGATAAAGTACAAAACCAGGCACTTAGGGTCATCACAGGAGCAATGAAATCAACACCAATATTGGAGATGGAGAAATTGTGGAGGATACCAGCACTGAGAGAACGGAGAGACACAAAGGTGCTGATACAGGCAGAAAAATTTGTATGCATGCCGAGACATCCAATGAAGGACAGATTCCAAAATCTTGCATTGGGACGACTTAAGAGAAGCAGCTTTATCCACCAAGCCAAGCGTATTAGTAGACAAACACCAGACATGCCAAGAGTTGTTAAACCCCTTCTGCCCATACCAGAACAGACTCCCTGGACAGATGAATCAGGATTATCAGTTCAAATACGGACAGAAGTGAAAGGAATAGTTGACAAAGAGGAACAAAATAGTCTACAGCGAAAAACAATAACTCTCAGTTTCCTGGATGAAGAATACCCACAAGACCTATGGATCCGTGTATACACAGATGGATCAGCACAGAATGCAGTAAAGAATGGGGGAGCAGGTGCATATATAGAGTACCCAAATAACACTAGGGATATGAATAAAATAGCAACAGGGAAATATTGTCACAATTATGATGCAGAAATACAAGCAATAAAGTTGGCAATAGAAAAACTGCTGAACAGTAATCTTAGCCCACAGCCTGTAGTGTTTTTGACAGATGCAAGATCAGTACTCTAGGCACTACAATCCAGAAAATTACCACATCTGCAGACCTTATTGACTGAACTCTGCAAGCACCACAGGGTTGCCCTGCAGTGGATCCCGTCTCACTGTGGAATACCAGGAAATGAGAAAGCAGATCAGTTGGCAAAGGAAGGTTCAACAGGCACACAACTAGATACACCAGTTACATACCATCATAAGAAACAGATAATCAAATCAATCAGAGGACCACAAGCCCCAAATCAGGATGCCTTTCATAATATGAATAGATATGAACAAGTTATCATTATACGCCTAAGAACAGGACACAATCGACTCCATAGTCACATGTATACAAAATTCAAGATCGGCACATCAACTACTTGTACATGTGGACAGGCACCCCAGACTGCTGAACACATACTTCAAGACTGAACTGAATATAGTAGACTGAGGAAAATCCATTGGCCCATAGATACAACACTACAGACAAAACTATATGGGCCACTGCAAGAATTACAAAAGACAGTAAAATTTATACAGGAAACGACATTGCAGATATAGACAATACTTCAGGCGAACGAAAGATAGATAGATAGATGGCCGTGCCCATCTTAACTCCCATTTCCATCATCCGAAGAAGTGACGTTGATCTGTGTTTGTAGAAGTCCTGTGCTCTTCCAACATCTCGAAGGGCATTGATGATGTCCGCCCGATCCATCGGTTGCCCGTCCTCAACGACAGTTCAGCTAGCCAACCTGTCCGCTCTCTCATTTCCCCGTACTCCCGCATGTCCAGGGACATAGACAAAGGTGACCTTACGTATTTTGGATTTCTGCAACGACTCTACCCATTGCATGCGTACATAGCCCGCCTCCACTTTTTTTATCATGCTCATCGAATCACTCAGTATACATGCGTGGATGTAGTCTTGTGACTCTAACCACTTGAATGCCTTGGTCACTGCCATCACCTCCATTGTCATGCTACTCGTGGTCATGGCGTATGCACCACTGTCTTCCTTGGCTATTCTGCCTGCTGAGCGTGCTGTAAATGCCCATGCACTTCTTTCGTGTCGTCTTACAGATCCGTCTGTATAGATGACTGCATCTTTTTCATCGGTATTATCGCAGATGAGACCGTTGACCTCAGCATTAACCACGACCGGGTTCTGTTCCCTAATTTTCTTGTCGAGTGTGACAATACACGAGAAAGTCCCCTTGAATGACGTAGGCACCGGCATCCACTCCTCACCAACGCTGATATTGGTAAGCCCACAGACCTGTTTTATGACATCTTCTGCTCGGCCCACCCATGATTTGCCTCTTTTTAGCCTGGCACCTTCCTCTGCGTTGAGCACGTGGTGCAATGGATGCTCTTTATCTGTACTAATCTTCAGGTATGCTCGTGCTCTCCAGATCTTAATTCTGTCATCCATGGTTGGAAAGTCAAGAAGATACCTCATTGCTACACAGGGAGTGTCCCTCGTACATCCCAGGATAATGCGCATGGCTTCATTTTGTATTTTCTCCAGCCTATCAATTTGAGTCGTACTGACAGTAAGAATGGCCAGGGCATACTCGATTGGTGCGAGGACTAATCCCTGGAACAGAAGAATAAGTAGCCTCTGCTCGATGTTGGCAGCTGCCATGACCTTCAAGGTGGCTAATCCTTTGCGGGATTTTGTTATCACATGGTCGACGTGGTCCCGAAAACACAGGCTGCGATCAAACTTAACTCCGAGGTATGTCATCAACTTGTCCCTGGTCACCTCATCAGCTCCCATTCGTACTACCGGTGTGGTTGTATTAACGATATGATTGTTAAGGGATAACCATGAAACTGATGCTTTATGAGGATTAACCAAGGCACCTGAAACCCCACACCAGGAAGAAATGCGATCGAGTTCGTCTTGCATTGTGGAGGCGATTCCCCGCCTGTCTCTTCCCTGTCGATATACCAGAATATCATCAGCAAAAGTCATAGTTCTTCCCCTCCCATCCAGCTGTTGGGCCGTGATCGTTATTGTGTACACGTTAAATAGAACTGGTGACAATGGTGAGCCTTGTGGCAGCCCAGGACAAATGGATGTTGGCTCGGAAGACCAACTTCCACATCTGAGTATCACCTTCCTCTGAAACAGTGCCGCGGCGATCCATCTAATGAGGAAAGGGTTCACCGCCAGTTTGAGAAGCATATGCATGAGATATTCAAATGGTACCCTGTTGTATGCATCCTCCAGATCTATAGCAGCAGCACATGTCTCCTCTCGTCTGTGGAAGCCTTCGAAGACATCATAGGCAAATACTGCCGCATTGAGCCATGTCTCTTTGTTATATCTATAACCTCCGAGTGTGGAAGGGAATACGCGTTTCTGTTCAAGGCGACAGGTGAGGACACGGGCAACTATTTTCTCCAGCAGCTTGCCCGCAGTGTTCTGCATTGTGATGATTCTGTAGGCACTGATCTGAGAATGGTCCTTGTTTGGCTTCGGTAGCGGTAGTAAGTAGCTGTGTAGCCACTCCTCCTTAATCTGGCCACTCCGAATACTGGCATTAAACTCATTGGCCAGTGTTGTCAAGTCGTCATCAGCTAAATCGCCTATGTCATCATACCGAACACCATCTGGACCAGGAGCAGTGTTGTGTGACCTTTTAAGTGTCGTGCGAATGGCATCGGTTGTGATTGTGAAATCCTCTTCCAGCCCTACATCCCTACACAAATATGACAAAGATCCCCGTATCCTCATTCTCACAGCCTCATTTCCTTGGTCCGTCTGCTCAATGTAGCGGGCAAGCAGGGCCCTCCCTTTGCTCTCATCAGACCTGTGCCATATCCGGCCTGTGCTCTGAAAGTCTGGTATACCTCTGTGTCGTGGTGTGCCACTCATGGACTGATGAAGGTGCCAGAATGTGGCGAGCGATTTTTCTGAGCACACTTTTTTACAGAAGTCATCCCATTTGGCATCCTTAGCCTGCTTAGCGCATAGTTTAAAGTGCATCATTTTTTTTATTAGGGAGTTGTTTGTTGGAACATATTTTTCCTATTTACTTCTGTTTGTTTAAAATTATAACAGTCAATACTGTTAAATGATTTTGTTTGCATTAACCTGTCTATTACTCCTTAGTTTCCCTAAATTTTAAACTTAGACCCTTTGTATAATTTGTCAAATTTATTTCCTTACATCTTTTGCTACTTCTCTGCTGATGTGTCCAAATGACTGGTGTGTAAAGATGATATTCTGATTATGTAAATTTATTATTTTTATAAATTTGTTTCAGATTAACTAAAAGTATTGAATTTTCACTAATATCATATATCTGAAATAACTGAACTCAAGCAACTGTATCATTTAGAATCAAGCAAGCATGCAAAAAGCTGTGTAAAACATTTGTCTTACAGGTTTTCAAATAAATATCTTATAGTTTTAGGAATTAACAAAACAGTTAAAGGACTAGCAAATAATTACAGAAATAATGACATAACATAAGTGTTTTAAAAAAAGAACTTTAGGGAAAATGGACGGAAAATCTACCTTATAGAAAAACAAGTAAAAACAACTTAAGTTATATGTTGAGGACAAAATGTCATAAATAGTTCAATTTATTCATATGTTATGAGGGGTCACAGCCTGTATTTATCAGTTATGATTGGAACAGTGCTTCAATCTGACTCCAATCCATATTATTTAATTTTTACTGCACTGCAAAAGTTAATGTTATTTTCTACTCTTATTCAATTGTATAGTTAGTCTTCCTTACTTTATATTTTATAAAATATAATTAATTTCCACTTGTACTTTCACCTATTTAAAGACAATTTCAATATATTGGAATAGATGAAGTGTAAACATAAACAGTACAATAATCTTCAGTGATCACATGATGAAGAAAGTAAAAAAAATACATAACTTTATGCCATGCCAGGGAATTATTTTATTAACTTTTCATAGTTTTAAAAAAAAAGATATGTAATCAAATGTTGCAAATTCAGAGAATATGTTCTTGTACCAACATGGACAACTGACAAAGTTATACATGTACAGTCACAGGGCTCATACAATATTTAACCAATTAAAATACACACAAACATAGCTAAGTTGATTAAATAACAAACGTTCTTTAACACATTAAAACATGGATGGGAAAACCAACACAACAATAATGAACAGATAAAAAAAAAACAGGAATTGTTGAAAGTGATTGTAACATGCAGAATGTACGATCTGTCCTACCTGAACAGAAGTCTGGAAACCAGAGAACACCTTGTACACAGAGAAAATGTGTTAGGTTATCCTCCCGTTGAACTTCACCAATGTCTTTATTCAAAATACTAGACTAGTGCTCAAACGTGTTGTTTATGTTTTATTTGTGGTATTGGTAAGCATGCAAAATGTAGGTGCAAGTGTTTATCTTTAAAATACATTTAAGAAGTGGTCAGAGTAATTGATGAATTTCACAGTTATAGCTTCAATGGGCAAAGTAAGGCAATGACACACACACACAAATATGGGTTTGATGCATGTATAAAGTGAATTAGAAAATAAACTATAGTAATTCATATTTCTATATATAAATATAAAAGTTCAACTGTTTTATGAGAACAATGTGTGAACCACCAATAATAAAGTAATAAAAAAATGTTGAAAAAAAAATAGCATAAAGAGAATTATGAGAAAAAGAAGATTCATTGAATTTATACTGGGGAATAAAGCCTGGAAAAGTTGGTGACAACATGAAAGATCAAGGGCATAACTAACCAAGGGAGGCACCAAGAAATTATTTTTGACGAAATGACAAAGTTGCTGAGAAACCAAGCAAATTATTGAAATGTTCTAAAGACATATTTGTGGAAGAATTGATCATCAATAATACAAGGCATGGCACATGATAACAGTTAATGGTGTGAATTTTATATGGCAATCTATCATTGATGTGAACTTTCTATGGCAATCTATCATTGATGTGAACTTTCCATGACAATCTATCATTGATGTGAACTTTCCATGACAATCTATCATTGATGTGAACGTTCCATGACAATCTATCATTGATGTGAACTTTCCATGACAATCTATCATTGATGTGAACTTTCCATGACAATCTATCATTGATGTGAACTTTCCATGACAATCTATCATTGATGTGAACTTTCTATGGCAATCTATCATTGATGTGAACTTTCCATGACAATCTATCATTGATGTGAACTTTCCATGACAATCTATCATTGATGTGAACTTTCCATGACAATCTATCATTGATGTGAACGTTCCATGACAATCTATCATTGATGTGAACTTTCCATGACAATCTATCATTGATGTGAACTTTCCATGACAAGCTGTTTTTAATGTGGATTTTACATAACAAGCTGTTATTAATGTGGATTTTACATAACAAGCTGTTATTAATGTGGATTTTACATAACAAGCTGTTATTAATGTGGATTTTACATAACAAGCTGTTATTAATGTGGATTTTGTGTGACAAACTGTGATGATAACTAACTTTATGTGTCTTGTAGTCAAAACACAAAGTGTAAGAAAAAAATGTTTCTAAGAATAATGCACAAGTTACATACTCTCAGAAATTGATAATGCAACTCAACAACAGGCAGATGGAATATGTCTACTGCATGCTACAAAGCATAAATAAAAGGACACTATAAGGTTTTGCAAATGGGACTAGCAACTTATAAATAAGTTACCAGTGATGTCAAAAATACAAAAGAATGCATGAGTCATTCAATAGAGCCAAACATAAATGTCTTTTACAAGACAGTTACAGAACAGCCAAGAAGATGATTACAACTGATTACAAGTGTTTACAGCTAGCAAGTTATATGAACCATCAGTAAGATACTCTAACCATATGTTGGAACTGACTGAACACCATGGTTTTTCCAGAGTGCCATTATGTTGATTCTGTCAATAGCCAATAAAGAAAACAAAATGCAACACAAGATAAATTACAAGATATGGCTTGTTAATAAGTAAATGGGATCTGATAGTCTGCCATTAACTTTTTAATGACTGTTAGAAATCAACAAAGCAGAAATGACAAAACAAATCACGGCAACCTATAAAGCTATATATTTTTACATAATACATTAGGTCACATTAACATAGAGAAAGAATCAACAGACAAAATGGTTAGACTACATGATAAGACAGAAAAATCAGAACACAATTGCCTTCAATAAACATTGCAAGAACATACAAAAAAGGTGGATTGGTGGAATATTAGAAACAGCAGGAAAAGCCAACAGAAGAGCAAAAGACTGCAAACTATATCTCCCCATAATGCTGAAAGGTAAAAGAGGGATAATTGAAACAAAATAGTATGGTAAAAGCTTTACATGATTAATAGACGACACAAATTTGAACGACGTTTCGGCTCAATAGGCCTTCAGCAGGAACAAACAAACAGTACACACACACTGATATGTAAGTAAATAAAACTAATCCTACATAGCTAACAGGGAATAAGAAGAAATTAACAGTTTAACATTAAATTATATTTTTTATTTTAAAAAAAGAGAGATGCATATAAATAGAACTCCTTTAAATGATAGGGCAGGCCAGGAAGTGAAACTTTCACAATTACAAACTATTAAACTTGTGAATTTTTCAGTTATGAAATAGTTAACAACAAATGATAGTAAAACAAAATTTCTTCCCCCCCATTTATACCAACAATTTCCTTTGCATTTTACATCTTTTCTTACCATATTTCCTTCACCTCTAGTGTGTCATTAGGTTTGTATTTTTCCTTATTCTACATTCCAAAATCTTGTTGGTTACACTATTTTTGTACAATTCCTCTCATTATCGAGTGCCGTCTCCGCAACGAAGGTTGGCTACGATGGATCGCCATTTCACTCTGTTTCTTGCTTTGATGGTGCAGGTTGTCATAGATTGACTTGTCTATCTTCTGATGTTACTCGTCCATGTTAGTCTTGGTCTGCCTCTTTTACCTTGTATTTTCCCTTCCAATATTACTTTTAAGTAGGCTGTTGTGTCTTTTAACGTGTCCCAAAAATGTCATTTGTCTTGTCTTAATTGTATTTATTCCTCTGCAAATTTTTAATTTAGATTTTGTGGTATTTAAATTACTTTTATTGCATTTATTTCTTTCATCTTTGCCATTTATCTGAAAAATAATTGTTCTTAATTCGTGTCAAAGTTTACAGTGAAACTGAAAAATATGCATCTGTTGGCTAAGCACATTCAACTTAGTCATGTTTATTTTCTTAACATGATTTGCATTTTTTCTTGGTAGCCTGTTCTCAGGGTCCCCACATGGAGCAGAGTAGGGTCTGCTTTAGCTCTGGTTTGGTGAACCAAATGCCTGTAGTCACTGTCTGTTATTAGCTTATCTATCTATTGTTCTTTTGAGCCGAAGACAGCACATAGGGCAGCAGAATGACAATCTCAAAAACAGAAACCTTGCGTGCCAAAGTGGCACATATTGCAGAGAATTATAAGCTTATAGTCTATTATAATTTATAATGAGTTATCTCAGCTATTTTAGGAATGTCTTCTCACATGAATATCTCAGCTGCTTACTCATTTACTCACTTGTTATCATTTACTTTTTGTTCGTGTGTTCAGTTTTGTCTTGCTTATTGATCACAATTTTTACTTTGTCTATTTATATTCTTATGTAAAACTGTTGACTTTGTTTTCTCCTCCTTCGCTGTTAATAATTGGTTGCACTGCAGTCTATCTTATAATATAAGCCACTGTTTTTTGGACTCATGCTTTAATTCTTCTTCTTAATCCTCTGATTGGAGCATTAGGCACAAACAAGAGATTTCCACCTAATCCGGTCTGGAGCAAGCATGGACAACTCTTGCCAGGACCTATCAACTTCTTTTATTTCATCATGTATGGCCATGCCTCCGATGGTCTGCCTCTTCTTCATTCTCTAGGTGGTATCCATGTTAATACTAGGTGCGGATGTCTGGTTCACTCCATTCGTAGAATGTGTCCTAGCCATTTCCAACATCTTTTCATTTCTTGATTGATGTTGTAAATGCCTGATCTTCTAGTGACTTCTTTGTTTGTAATGAGTTGATCCCAATGGATGTTCTTCTTAAAACAGTAGCCTTCAAATCTTATTAAGTCAGCTTTCTATCTTATGGTTCATTCTCTATGTTTCTGCAGAATATAGGTGTATGGATCGCACATTTGACTTGTAAATTCTAAGCTTGGTGTTGAGAATGAGACTAGTTGAACACTAAATGTTTCTATGTCTATTGAATAACTGTCATGCTTATTCTAACAGAAATCTTTTTCTCAATGTCGCTATTTGATGAAATATAGCTTCCCAGGTATTTAAAGTGATCCATTTCTTCTAGTCCCAATACTTTTAATTACTTCACACAAAATTAAGACTCACCAGGGCTGATAGGCTGCACTGGTCCACCAGACATTTGATTGAGAGATGGCCCAGGAGCTGGAAGTCTCTGCTTATTTCTTTGATTCAGCCCATCAAGACTAATGTTCAGTTTTGAGGTAGCATCTGTCCATGTATTAGATTTCTACAATAGATGAGAGAAAAGAAAAAGTTGATGATTAAAAAATGTGCATGATTTATGAGTGAATATCTAGACAATCACTTAAACAAACAATATAAACAAATGGGAGGACTTCCAGTTGGTGCCAGAGGCCTAGTCAAATCAGGTTTGGGAATTGTGGCATTTTTGCTGGCAGTGTGTTTTCAATGGATTCTTTCTGGTCTGGATTTTCATTTGCAGTAATAGTGGTAGCCTGGTCACATTCACCTGAGAACAAAGTATATATGGTTGTGGTACCAGCAGATGTGGATGTCACCTGCAGGTGACTGACTATTGATTGAAGCGGAATGGTACTAGGTTCAGCTTTACCCTGCGACAAGATGTGAGAACTGTGTTCAACTGCAAATTCACCATCAGCTGGACTGCGGATGGATTGAGTGTTTCAACGAAGTGAAAGCCTGATTTCATTTGTTGGGTGGGGCACACTCATTGATCATGGAGTCCACACTGATTTGGCATGGAAGCATATATCTTCTTCTTCTTCTTCTTTCCTTCCTCATCTGCCTTTCAGCGTCGAGGGGAGATATAATTTGCGGTCTTTTGCTCTTCTGTTCGCCTCTGCTGCTGTTATGTTTCCTAGTGCTTCTAATATTCCATCGATCCATCTTTTTCGTGGTCGACCCTTGGGTCTGTTGTTCTCACAACGTTTGTTGAAGGCTCGTTGTGTTGTGTTTTGTTCTTTCTGCCTTGTCACGTGGCCGAACCATTTTATCTGTTGTTTCCTTATATATTCTATGGCTGGGGCTATTCCTAGCTTTTTTCTCAGTTCTACATTTCTGATCTTATCTCTCAGACTGTTTCCTGTCATTCGTCTAACACATTTCATCTCTGTAGAGGTTATTTTTCTTATTGTTCTTGCATCTAGAGTCCAGGTCTGGCATTGGTAGCACAACGTTGGGATGAAGATTGTATTGTATAGTGCTCGTTTTGCCTCCAGAGTTATTTCCTTGTTGGACAATAGTGGTGATAACTGTCCGATGATTTGACAAGCTTTGTTGCATCTTGATTCTATCTCTGCTGTTTGGGAATTGTCGTTTGTCATTAGACTTCCTAGGTATTTGAATTCCTCTACTTGTTTTAGTTGTCTGCTTTCTATAGTTATGTTGATGTTCTGTTTATTTTTGGCGACATTCATGACTTCTGTTTTGTTGATGTTGATTTTCATGTTGTATTTTGTTCCTAAGATGTTGAGTTTGTTTAAGTGTTCTTGTAGGTCTTCTATTGTTTCATGTATTAGTGCCTGGTCGTCTGCAAATAGAAGCTCGTTGATCTCCTCTGTCTCTGATGGGTTGGCTAGCTTGCATATATGGTCCATGTATGTAATAAACAGTAGGGGGGATAGTACGCACCCCTGTCTTACACCTGATCTAACTTCGAAGTGGTCTGTGTAGCCTGTTGCTGTTCTGACCCTGCAGCTGCTGTTGGCGTAGAGACTTTTAATAATGTTGGTTAGATGTTGGCTTACTCCGTATGTTGTTAGTATCTCCCACAGTTGTTCTCTGTTTACTCTGTCGAATGCTTTTTCCTGGTCAATGAAGGCTATGTATAAGTTTTGGTTGTGTTCTGTCGTTTTTTCTGCAAGCTGTTTTAGTGTGAATAGTGCGTCGGTACATCCTCTGTTTTTCGGAACCCCATTTGAGAATCGCTTAACTGTAGTTCTATTATTGGTCTCAGTCTTTTTTCCAAGATTTTGGCGTATAGCTTTCCTACATGGCTGAGCAGAGATATACCTCTATATTGATTGCAGTCTCTTTTGCTACCTTTCTTTTTCCATATTGGTATGATGATTGCCTGTTGCCAGTCTTCTGGGGCTTGTTGTTGGTGCCATGCTGCATTAAATATTCTGTGCAGCCATTGCATTCCTGTTTCTCCCGCTGCTGCTATTATTTCTATTGGAATGTTATCTATCCCTGGTGCTTTGTTTCTTGGTGCATATTTGATTACTTCTTCTATTTCCTCTTTCATGATGTTGGGTTCAGTATTTGTGAGTTCTAGTGTGGTTTTTGTTGTCTTGTTGGTAGTTGGTATGTTTAACAGGTCTTCAAAATATTCTTTTCAGGGAGCTCCTAAAAAATATCAGAAAGAAACAATCAACATTTTTTGGGCACATCATGAGAATAGGAAAGTTGGAATACTTTGTTACAACTGGCAAAATAAAAGGAAAGAGAGATCGCGGACGACAAAGAAAGAAAATACTGGATAGCTTGGTGTCATGGCATGGAAAACAGTCAACAACAGAACTGATATGATGCACTGTAGATAAAAGATTGTGGAAGGACATGATCGCCTACACCAACTGGTATAGTACATGATGATGATGATTCAAACAAGTTTTTTTTTTCATATCAGCATGACATCGTAATGTCAATAATACATTAAATTAATCACTGCTTGCAGAATACAGCTCTTTTCCTAAGTAAGTTTCTCTTCAAAACTGGGAATCTAATGTTTGCTGATCATGGGTTCAGTATTGGCTACAAATCATTGTAATTACATCAAGCTAATGGCATCCATATGCACTATCTTCTAGAGAAATTCTTCTTGGTTTTAGTGACTTAGTCTCCTCAATATTTGAAACTAGCTTCTCTGCTTCAGCTAATTCTGGTTTCTTCTTGTCTTAGAAACTGGTAATCCCAGCAGTCGTGGATTAATTTTTGGACTGACAAGGTTCCGGGGTTCACTCAGCTTTAAAAAAATGGGTACCAGAGATTTTTCTGGGAAGTAAAGGCGGCCTGGCGTGATACCGACCACATCACCCAAAAATGTGCTGTGGCCATAGAAAAATAATGTCACTAACACTATATTCCCCATACGCCTAGCAAGGCATGGAGGGAACCTTTACTTGACTTTTTATTCTCTTAGACTTCCCTATAACAGGTATATAATCTGACAGCACAACTGAGGCCAATGTTCTACAACCATAACAAAGTGATCTACTACTTCCACTGATTTTCCTTCCAGGTACATTTTTAATTCTGGATGAATTTGATTTTTCATTACTCGTGTCTTTTCCTGGTTGATCTCAGGCCCTATTTTTTTTACTAGCCATTAATGACAGGGCATTTTTTTTTTCCAGCATTGAGTTCATGTTGCTATTGATAAGAACTATGTTGTCTGCAAAATCAAGCTCCTCTAAATGAGACCCAAGTGTCCCTCTAATGTCTTTGTTCACTGCACAGCATTTCTGCATTATGAAGTCGATGGCAATACTAAATAACAAGGGAGATGAAATACATCCTTGTTTCACTCTGGTCTCAATCTGGAACCATTTAATCAGGCCTGCCACAGTGTGAACTGCACAAGAGAAGCCGTTGTACAGATCTTTGATGATTTTTCTGTGGTATTCAACAGTCTTAGGTTAATTCACAATGAGTCTCAATATAAACTGTTGAATGCCTTTTCAAAGTCAATAAAATTTTGAACAAATATAATAAGCCTGGTATATTTAAAACAAGCCAATTTTCTCCCCTCTGAAGTCAGTTTTTCTGCTACTCGTGTTTAAAATTACTTTTATATAACTGGCAAACTACTGGTGATCTATTTACCTTACTTGGTTTAGAGAGTGAAGAAGAGTATTGTCCTCTTCCACCACCCCCCCCCCTCCCCCATAATATATGATATTGTTTAGTACTGTGGAATTAAAACACACCTGATGCATACCACATTATATTCTACAATTATTACATAAAATGATCCAATAATTGAACCACACCATCGCCTTTCCCAAACATTTTAACACATGCCCAATATGCACATTAAGACTATGATCTTGTAAAAATATGCATCAGCAACTATTTGCAAAACTAGAAATTCCATAATAAAAATCACTGCTGTACAAGTTCAGTTAATAAATGATTGGCATAATAATAATAAATGGACAAAAAAATCAAGAACAAATATAGCAAGCAATCATTTTGTTACGTTCTAAGCATTATATATAAAATAATTATTTTGACAGAACTGTTTGCAAGAATAAATAAAAAAAATGGTTAGCCAATTAAAGCATGGAAGCAAAAATGAAAGGACAAAAGGCATATAATTTCATGGGTGTCATCAACATTGATCTATCCTTTAAAAGTTTCATCAAATCAAAATAATTGCTGTTTAGGAGCAGACTGAAAGTGCAAGTCATTTCTTTAGATGGAGCTTCTCCTTCAACATTGTTCACACCACTGAGGCACTATTTCATTGACTGTTCACTCACTACTATTCATTCAATATTTTCACAAAATAATCAGCCTCCAATCATTACAAAATCAATTAGTGGTTCCACCCACATATTCCATTAGCACATCTATCTATCTATTGATCTTTCGAGCCGTAGCCGGCCCATAGGGCATAGACCCTGATACTCTTTCTCTTATCTAAATTTTTATTCTAGCAGTTTTTCAATCCTTGTAAGGATCTTTTATCAAATCTCGCCATTTGTCTCTGTTCTGTGCAAGCAACTCTATCTCATTGAGGGAGCCAATTCCTGCCACTCTTGCCTCTCTGATCAATGTTCTTCTGAGTGTCTCTCTGGGTCGGCCTCTTTTCCTCTTACCTGTTGTTTCCCACATGAGGACTTCTTTGTTATTTGGTTATTATCTCTCCTCATCACATGTCCAACATATGACCATCATCTTTTCTTGATTACTGAAGATATTAGTGGTTAATTGGCGATTTCTCTAATTTCCTCATTTGTTTTGAATTCGTTCCACGCTATACCAAGTATTTTCCTTAGACAATTATTTTCTAATATGTTCACCTTTATTTCATATCTAGATCTGTTTTATTCTCTTAAGTATTCTACATATCTTTCTTCTTGTCTTAATTCCATAGTCATGAGTGCTTCTCTCTAGGCCCTTACTTGTGTGATGTTTACACTTTTTACATTTGTTATTTTGCACACGGTACTATAGTAAATTCTCCCTACTGCTAATTTTTAAATTTTGCTTGTCTTGTGTGGTCATCAGTGAATCTCATTTTATTATCTCTAATTAGACATTTTTAGACATTTTATTTATTTGTTGTTTTTTTTTTTATTTAAAAAACATCACAACAGATGCTGCCAAATATTTCTGAAGCCACATTGAACCTTTACATGTAAAGACATGTCACAAAAAGAAGTAATAAACAGAACCATCAATTAATTGAAATAAGAAAAATATCTGATACTGACAGCCTATATGCACTAAATGCAGAAGTACTCAATGCAAAAGCATCATTAGCAAATGAAATGTTGGAACACTTTTCTTAAAAACTTAGCTAACAGAGGTATATCACTGAAATGGAACAAATAAATTATTGTAGTAATTGTAAAGGGGATTTTTTTTTAAATAGACCTCACAGAATGCAATAACAGTTTTCTATATTGGTTTTTGTTCTAGTCTTGTCTTGCTCACAAAGCTGAAACATCCTAGTTGTTGTTTTTTAAGGCATCTAATCTAGCTTTTCTGAAGTCCTATATGGTTTTCATGTTTATTCTCATATTGCTGCTACTTATTGTTAGTCCGTGTTAATTTTGTTAAATTAGTTATGTTTTGCTCTGTTTAAAATTTCATTTTGATTTCTTCTGATTTGTATAGATTTGTGCTTCCGTTTTTCACCCCATTTGAAGACCTTTTGATCCAACCATTGGTTCTTCATTCTGTTTTGTCTTGTTTGCAAAGCTGAAACATCCTAACTGTCCTTTTAATGTATCTTCTTCTATTAGCATTCACCATTAAGTGGGATGTGTCGCATAGTGTCGCTGGTTAATGGAAAGCCATAATATATGTGACTTTCAGCCAAACACATCCAACTTCATGATGGGTAGATTTGCCTGGACAGCAGACATTTTTTACCTACTCATTTAGACTTAACTGCCAAGGGCTCTTAACATGTGCAGAGTATACATGGGAACTTCTGTTTTTCTCCGCTATCCAAGAGAGCTAGACATTGGATCTCACCACCCAGAGAACAGGGGAAAGTAAAGCCACAGATTCAAAGTGACACCACCTAGAGCAGGATTTGAACCCAGAATCTTTTTGTCTAGAGGCAGATTACTTACCTCTAGACTATCCAATCCACCTATTGTATCTTATTCAGCTCTGCCAAAACCCCACATGGTTCTCATGTTTACTCCCATTGCAACATTAATACCTGTAGATGCTAGAGCTTTTATTTCACCCCAAGTTTAAAAAAAAACCTTGACTATAAAATCCTTAACCATTCTGAAAATCAGACACATGCCCACCTGACTGATTCAAATCACTTAACTACCCACACCCTCTTAACAAACAAATTTAACTGAATCTCCCACTCCCCTCTTAACCCTTAATTATGATGCCTATCTGTAACTCTCCCATTTACAATATTGTAGTAAAAATTACTAGCACTTAAAATAGGTGCTCTAAAAATAGTAATTTCTCAGAACTTTTGACACACAGCCATTTCACACTAGGAAAATCACAGGGACTCAAATTCCTGGCTCAGGTTGATTTATAACCTGAGTTTCACTTCAAGGATCAGACGTGTTACAAAGTCTATCAGTATGGGTGCTGTAAGTCCATAAGTATATTCGGCTACCTCACAGAGTTATTCGCTTTCTTTCCCCAGCTCACAAAGAGCTGTTTGACTTCTGCCAATGACCAAGGAAATTTCCCTGGTCACAGGAAAAAAATAAAGAATAAAAATGACCAATTTCTTGAAAATTGGTGATTTTTTTTCTCACAAAAACAATGTATCTCATGAAATGAGAAGAAGAAAAAAATCCTAGATTAATAGAAACAAATTCGGGGAAAATGTCAAAATTAATTTGAGTTTTGATGCAGTCATTTTTACGATGGTATCTAAGGTTAACAACAAAATTAACTGATAAATAAAAATGCAGCAAGATGCACTAGCAAATACAAAGAATAAAAGCCATATGATAATTCTCTTCCTGAGATTAATGTACTGTCATGGCAGCAAAGCTTCATAGTCAAATAAGAACAGACCTTGACATCCTCAGCTGCCATATTGATACTTTGGCTTGAACTCTGACCCTGGGTCACTGATGTTACCTAATTAATATAGCCAGGGCATGAGAACAAGCTCTAGGGTGTGGTTGTACTATGATTCAATGGAAAATATTCAAATATATTAACATGTAACAAAAAAAAAAGGAAAAAAAAAAGCCTAACTCTCTTATTTTGAAATAAAATAACATTTCTTTTTAAAATTGAAGCATTACATGGAATTGTACAAAAATAAAAAAGAAAAGCAAAGCAACTTGCTTGGTTAATGTGAACCAATTTTTTTCTAAATTAATTAAAGGCAAGCTTTAAACAGAAAGAACATTTGAACTTTCAGTAAAACAATAATGAAACACTACACATTAGTAATACAAGTTAATCAGCATAACAAACTAGACCTACTATTTTGTACAGAAATTTAAAAACTGATTCCTTTTAGACCAAAACCAAAAATTTGAAATGTAGGCAGAAATACCAAATGACACATTTTTTAAAATCTTTTTTTCATACTAGGCTAATACTAGGCTATGCGTTGAAATATAACATATAATATTTATAAATTACTCTTTTCCAAATTGCACTGTTGTTCAGTGCAATCTTTTTCAGGCATTTCAATTCTACAACTCTCCTGACAGGATTTAACAAAACAGTTTTTGCTTCATTTTGCACTAAAGTGACAGCCGTGAAAGTTCATGAGCTCCGGGTATGCCAAATAACAGACATGTCAGTGTAAATGACTACCTTACCCTCACAGAGGTGAATTTTCAATAAATCAAGGCCTGCACTTCTACCACCACAAGGTTTTGTTGCCTATATTCTCTACTCATAGTCGGTTAAGATGGCATCTTAGCTAGAAATGTTTGTCGTGTGTATTTCAATTAACGAGGATAGTAGTTCTACTGCATGATGCCTGTGATTGTTTTTATTTCTTCGATGATGTTTGTACAATTTCATTGATAGGGATTGGTTGGTTATTAATTCATTGTGGACTCAATGTAAGTTGACCCATCTTCGATAATGTAAACAATGGGATCATGTATGGAGAGAGCTTAGGCACTATCCACCTGACGCCCCGCACACAGGGGTAGGTGGCTTGACCTACTTCTACGCATGTCCACTAGTGGAACAGTGGTCAGACTCTAGATATCGAGGTGTTCTACGAATATAGAACAACCAGCCACATTCCATAAAATGAAGTCAAGTGGTGACTACAGAGGGTGGGGTGAATTAGATGCATGGGGTGGCTAATTCTATAAAATACCCTATATGCCCTATGACGTTTTCACCAGCCTAACTTCCTCCCCGGGTAGGTGTGTTCCGTTTGCCTAAAAATGGCAATACATCTAGGAGCAGGTCTACTCCAATTATAAATATCCACTGTCTAGCGGCGGAGCCGCGATAGCTCAGCGGTTAGTGAACTGGACTACAAAGGACAAGAGGAAGGGTTCTATCCCAACTGATGGCTTCTGGTTCACCCAGCCTTTAATGGGTACCGGATTTTTTTCTGGGAAAGTAAAGCGGCATGGGCGTAATACCGACCACATTACCCCAAAAATCATGTGCCGAAGGTCTGTAAAATTTATGCTCACTAACACCATATTCCCTATATGCCACTTGGCATGACGGGGTACTCTCTCTCTATCTACTGTTTAGCGGGTTCCCGTTTACAGAATAAACTTCGAGAGTAAACCCTGAGGAAAAATCCAGAGGTGGAGTACTGAAAGCAGTTCAGTGTTGATGTCAACATTGCTCTGGCAACTCCTGCGACGCAGTTGGCACCAAATTGTTCTTGCCCTGCTAGACCTTTGGATCACTTGGCTGCATAGAGAGAAGAAGCATGTCGTATGGGCAACAACTTGTCTCTTTCTTTTTTGCCCAAGCTCGTGCCCTAGAGAGAACTCCAGCTTCACCATTTTGGTGTCAACACAACATGGGAAGCAGCAATTACTGGTTATAAGTCATTCTGCCCATTTTGGCATAGGGCATGACGCCAGCTGCTGCTTTTGACAATGGGAGAAGTCTATCGACTTCATTAGATAGCTACCGCCCGCTTAAAGCTGGGCAGCCCCAAGCCATTAAGGTGCTATCTCGTCACTGCCTGCTTTCCCAATTGGGTGTATGGGGATTAGGGAAAACTCAAAAGGTAGACTGTTACCTGTCACACAGAAGAAATCAACAACTAAGAAACTTGACCTATGATTGGGTTGCTGGAACGTCCGCACCATGCAAGCTGGCCTATCTGACAATTTGCACGACATAAACGATGCCAGAAAGACAGCCATAATCAATAATAAACTGAAAAGACTTCAGGTGGATATGGCTGCATTTCAAGAGACCCGTTTGACAGGCTCAGGTATGCTGAACGAGGCGGACTACATGTTCTATTGGCAAGAAAAGTGCAGCGATGATTCCAGAGAACACAGTGTGGGATTTGCTATGAAAAAATCTCTAGAAGGTCTGGTTACATTTGGTCACAATGCATCAGAGCGGATAATAACACTTCACCTTAATACAACAACAGGACCAGTTACTCTCATAAGTGTAGATGCTCTGACCTTATGCTCTTCATCTGAAACCAAGGACAATTTCTACACAAATTTGACAGAAGTCATGGAAAGTATACTAGGGCAAGATCAACTGTTCTACTTGGGGATCTCAATGCTTTGGTGCAGAAATGGTGCAGACCACAGTTCGTGGTCGACTTATCTCAGTGGCTTTGGAGTTGGTAAATTAAATGAAAATGGCCAATGAGTTCTAGGTTTACACATACCACAATCTGTGTGTGACAAATACTTTAACCAAGGATCAGCATAAATTAACCTAGAGACACCCACAAATGAAACACTGGCATCAATTGGGTTTGATACTTGTAAGACACCCTTTCCTCAAATCTGTAATCCATATAGTCATACCACAGTGCAGACTGCGACTCAGATCATTCAATAGTCTGCTGCAAAATCAAGTCAAGCAGGTAAAGAAGAGACCACACACACATAGACATCGGCAAGCTAACACATTCTAGATTGGTCGAGCAGCTCAACAAGACCCTCAAAGAGTCACTAAGCACACATGAACATTGCAATAACACTTAGGAAAAATGGGAACATCTCCGCAAAGACATCTACAACAACACGGTTAGCATCTTAGAAAACGGACACTTAAATCTTACGATTGATTTGAAGCTAACTCTCATGTTATGACACACATAATCAAAGCTAAAAGTGCAGCCTTCTTAGATCACAAGCGATCTAATGCAAATACTCTGCATGCTCTTAAAATGGCCAGAAATATAGTCCACGTTTGGACCTGGAAATAGGTATTGGCTCCAGCTTAGCGACAGCATCCAGACTGCATCTCACACTGGGAACCTAAGAGCAATGCATGATGGCATAAAGAAAGCCCTCAGAACAACAAAATACACTATTTCCCCAACTAAAGACATCCACTGGGGAGAAAATAACTGATACAGGCAAAACAGATGGAAAAATTGGTGGAGCATTATTTATCACTTTATTCCATAGAAAACACTGTTACACCAAATGCTCTTGATGTCATTCAATGTCTCCCATCTATGGAAGAGTCAGACGTTGAATCGACTGTAGAAGAACATAGCAAGGCCATAGATAGCTTGGCTTCTGGCAAGGCACCACGACAAGATGGGATCCCTCCCGATCTGATCAAATTCTGCAAAAGTGCTCTGTCACACCCCCTGCTTGAAGTACAGAAAGAGAAAACCATTCCTCAAGATATGAGAGACTCCGTGATTGTAACTCTCTACGAAAATAAAAGATATAGAAGTGAGTGCAACAACTATAGAGGCATCTCCTTACTCAGCATCAACGGCAAGACCTTTGCCAGAGTCATCTTAGGAAGGCTACAAAAACTTGCAGAATGCATATATCCTGAACCACATTGCGCCTTTAGATCTGGAAGATCAACTGCAGATAAGATGCTCTCTTTATGTCTGCTTCAAGAAAAATCTAAAGAACAGAATGAGCCTCTCTTCATCAGCATTATCAACTTTACAAAGGCCTTTGACCTAATCAGCAGGGACTGTCTCTTCAAAATAGGCTGTCCATATATTGTGCTAACAGTAGTCAAATCATTTCATGCAAATCGTTTCATGGGGGATCATTCATGAAGGGCACCATTCAATACAACAGCAGCACATCATAACCCTTCTACATATGCAGTGGTGTCAAGCAGGGATGCGTTCTTGCTCCGACCCTATTTGGGATCATCTTCGCTGTTCTATTAAAACATGCATTCTCAAAAGCGAATGAAGGAGTCTATCTTCATACTAGATCTGATGGTCGGTTGTTCAATTTTGCAAGACTAAAGGCAAGGTCTAAAATCAGACATATCACTATTAAAAAAAAAAAGTAAAGTACCCCCATCACGCCAAGTGGCGTATAAGGAATATGGTGTTAGTGGCCATAAATTTTACAGACCTTCGGCACATGATTTTTGGAGTAATGTGGTCGGTATTACGCCCGTGTCGCTTTACTTTCCCAGAAAAAATCCGGTACCCATTAAAGGCTGGGTGAACCTGGAAGCCGTCGGTTGGGATCGAACTATACCTCTTGTTCTTTGTAGTCCAGTTCACTAACCAATGAGCTATCGCGGCTCCCACATATCACTATTAGAGACCTGTAATTTTCTGACGACGCCTGACTTTGTGTAACAAAGTCAGGAAGAGCTCCAGAACATGGTACATTGCTTTTTGCATGCCTGCAGAGACTTCGGTGTAACAATAAGTTTGCAGAAAACTAATGTACTCGGTCTGGGCATCGAAGCAATACCTGCAATCTTTATCGACAACTACAAACTAGATGTCAAGCAGCAGTTTAGCTACCTGGAGTTATCATCAATGAAAAACTATCTTAAGATACAGAAATTGACACCTGCACAGGTAAAGCTGCTACCATCTTCGCCAGTCTTTCTAGGCATGTTTGGCAAAACAGCAAACTGACAGTTAAAACAAAGGCTGCAGTTTACAATGCCTGCATCATTAGTATTCTCCAGTATGGCAACAAATCGTGGACAACTTGAGTAAAGCAGAAGAGAAGGCTAAATGTATTCCATATGCTATGTCTGCACCGTATTCTTGGTATCACGTGAAAGGATAAAGTGACAAACATAGAGGTCATGACTCACATGGGCTTCCCAAACATCTATACATGGCTCAAACAACATAGGTTACACTGGCTTGGCCACATGCCAAAAGATCTATCTCTATGGCAAATGGCAAAATTACTATGGGGCACCAAAAACTTTGATTTGTAGATATGGGTAAACATAACATGAAGACTCTAAACATAAACCCTGTAAGCCTGGGAAGAAATAGCTGCAGAGTGCAAACTTTGGAAACACACTCTAAAGCTCCAACTCACACAAGAAGCAGACAGATTCATTAAAAAAAAAGAGAATACCATGTGAAAGAAAAGAAAAAATAACATTTCTAGGGTCACTGAAAAACCCATAGTCAACCATGACTGACAGAGGCTACTATGTATTATCTGCTGGCACCTATATCCACTCTTCCCTACACTCAATATCCCTAGTAGACAAATCTATCGAATCTATGTCATCAGCCATGATTTTCTTTTTTATTTCTTGACCATGATTTTGACCATGAGTAAAGCGGCACGGGCGTAATACCGACCCACATTACCCCAAAAATCATGTGCCGAAGGTCTGTAAAATTTATGGTCACTAACACCATATTCCCTTTATGCCACCACTTGGCGTGATGGGGGTACTTTACTTTTACTTTTTTTTTTATTTATAGCAAGAACTGTCACCCCTTTCGCCACATTACCTTTTTTTTTTTTTGCCTCTTTATTTATCAGTTTGGACAATAAGGTCAATTTTGCCATACTACATTTGACCAGATCTGAGACATTCTTATTTCAATTCTTTACAAATTTAAGTAATGGCTTCATTTTTTTTCAATTCAACATCTTTCTCACTGTTTTCCTTTTAGGCTTGATTTAAATGCTAACCCTTATGGGCCCATGATTAGATATATTCTCAATGAAAGTATATAAAATATCCAAGTATAGCTAAAAAAAAAAAAATAATAAAAATAAAAAAAATGATGTACAAATGATATGCTCAGCAAATGAGAGCCAGCGTGAGGTTGACCTAAAGTCCAGTGAAATGCCCATAACAATTTTAACTCAAAATATGCCAATTCTATTTTTAGCCACACATACTCCAGCTGCCATTTCATGCATGTATGCCTCACCAAGTTACAGCAAAAAAAAAAAAAAAAAAACAAAGGATAAAAATATATAATATACAGAATTAGTACCACAAGCACAAGAAGATCACATTACCTGCAAATTTGGATTAAAACCTGCTCCCATCATTCCTGGATTCATAATTCCAGGCTGCTGAATCATCATTGGCTGTAGACAATTAGTTTGCATGAAATACACACAAACAAAACAAACCCACTCATGTTTATATTTTTACTTCATGTTCTTGTACATAGCAGCACAGTAATTTTACTCAGATTTGTTAGTACTTTAATCTCTTACCTGATCACACAGGAAGATCTCAGCAGTGCATCAAATCACTGGCAAAGATTCCTGGGGTGATCTCAGTAAATGGTTATCTACTTTCAATTAAAAGTATTAATTTTACTCTCAAAATATAGCCCAAGCAACAGCATGCAGCCTACCTTTTCAATTTAACCCTAGAATATGATACCAGTGTAAGAATTACAGCAACAAAACACAAATTCTTCAAAATTTTACATTTTGATGTGTTATTTCTCCCTTCCATGTACTGTTCTAATTACCAATTCTGGTGATCCCTGCGTGTTTGATTTGTTTCCATTGTTGTTGGATTTTTTTTCTGATTTTGTGAGATACGATAATAATATATACTCCTATAATGAGAAAAAAATTGGCAATTTTCCTTTTTTTTTTTTTGCTGTGACCAGGGAAACTTCCTCGGTCATCGCCTGACATCAAACAGACACTTTGTAAATTCTGGAAATGCAGCAGATAATGCTTTGAGGTAATCAAACATATTGACGAACTTGTGGTGTCCATATCGATAGACATTGCTGTCCAATCCCTGCAGTCAAATTCAAATCATAAATCAACATGAGACAGGAAATTCAAGTTTCCCTTGTCTCTCCTAGTGTAAACACACAGCTGTGTGTCAAAAAGTTTACAGAAAACACTATTGTTTAGAGCTCCTAATGTTACAATCATGTGGTAGTAATTTTTACTGTGGTATCAAAAAACATTAGCCACAGATAGGTACTGTAATTAAGGGTTAATCATTTCCTTACAAATTCAACTTGAACACAGGAACTTTAATTGTCATTCTCCACATGAGATTTCAGAACCTGATGTGAAAACTCTTAAACTTCATGCTAGTGAAACACTCCCCTCCCCTATACTATTACATATATATATGTAAATAAATGTATATATATATATATATATATATATATATATATATATATATATATATATATATATATATATATATATATATATATATATATCATCATCAAATGCCATCTCCGCAACGAAGGTTGACTACCATGGAGCGCCATTCTGCTCTGGCTCTTGCTTTGATGGTGCAGGTTGTCATAGGCTGGTTGGTCCATCTTTTGATGTTACTCATCCATGTTAGTCTTGGTCTGCCTCTGCCTCTTTTACCTTGTGTTTTCCCCTCCAGGGTTACTTTTAGTAGGCTGTTGTGTCTTTTAACATGGCCCAAAAATCTCATTTGTCTTGTTTGAATTGTGTTTAGTAGTTCTCTTTTCATTTTTAGTTGTTTTAAGACTTCCTCGTTTGTTTTCTTTTCCTTCCATCCAATTCTACCTATTCTTCTATATATCCACATTTCAAAGGCTTCAATTCTCTGTTCTGTTTTCGTGTCTAATGTCCATGTTTCTGCACCATATAGGAATGTTGAGAGGACATAACATTTTGCTATTCTGTTTTATATATATATATATATATATATAACATATACATATATAATCATATATATATATATATATATATATATATAACATATACATATATAATCATATATATATATATATATATATATATATATATATATATATATATATATATATATATATATATATATATATTAAGAGACAAGACAAATCTGTTTGACAGCACCAGAGCTAGAAGTTTGTCAGTGACTCATGGCTGATGGCTTGTGCCAGGATCAGTAAACCACAGCCATCCAGACCCTACTCCAACTCTTCACCTTACCTCTAGAAACAACAGACTAACCATCCTTGTTTGGTCAAGCAAGTAGAGATCAAAGAGGGAAGGCGGCCCAGTATTCAAAAATACTGAAGTCGCATGTGCTGGGCTGAAAGTCACAAATAAACCACAAGTAAACACATCAACACCCATTTAACGTCCTTGTAAGGACAGATGACAAAGAGGACTATCAACTCAACAAATGCAGAACTGGCAGAAATGAGAGGGCAGATGCACTATCAGAAACAAGCGGCAAAATGGAACAATTCTACCACCACGTGCCCTATAGTGAAGCAAAACCATCATACACAACAAATACTACAAAGAGTGGGAAAAGGGGCTAACATTAGCAATGGCAATGATGCCATACATCAAATGCTGAGATTACAGAGACCATGACATTTCACCTGAGAAATGGCCACTAAGACAACTAAGTTATCTCCATAAGATTAAATATTTTACCCACCAATAAGTCAACATTTCAGAAATAAAGAACAGAATTGCTAAATATAATTTAATTTTAGGTAATTTTAATGAATACAACAGTTCTGCAACTCCATAGGCTCTTAATATTATTTGAAAGTTAGAAGTAATTTTTATTTGGACATAAAAACCATCAAAGTGACAAGACATGACTTTACTGAAAATGATAGTTTCATGGAGAACTAAAATGTTGTCTTTACACAAAGAATAATCTTTGATCAAAAGTATCAAGTCATATTTTCATGACACATCATAAATATGGGAAATATAAACTACTTTGTGACTACAATAACACTGAGCAAACTCACTAGTGAGCAAACACTGAATGAGACCTATGGATATGTTCAGAATTTACAAACATGAATAATGTGCTAAGTAATAACTTACCTGCTGCATCATGTTCGGCATAGCTGTCATTGGCATCATTGTAGGCATCTAAGAAGCATTACATAATCACAGTGCAAATTAATTAGAAATAAATGTCTGACTTAGATAACAGGCACAAGCAATATGAACAATACAGGTAAATGGCAACTCAAATTTTAAGTCTTTAAAATACATTAAATTTATGACTGAGGCGCGGATCTGAGCACCAATGGACATGTTCGGAGTGCAATGATGATAAACTGCAAATAACTCAAAATTTATTACTATTGATAGAAAAATATGAAAATTTATGTTTTTTTATAGTCGTTACAGAAATGTTTCAAATAGTGATAACATAAATAACCATACATTCAGTTGTAGATCTAGCTATTATAGAGTTTTTTAAACTCTGGCCAATTTAATGGTATCTGCATGTGTTTGCTTGTTTTGTTTTCTACAGTATGTGGTGTGCTTCTTTCATCTGGCTTTTGGAGGAAGACACGTGTATCATCACTGGGTGCTGGACATTTAACCAACAACTTTATAATCCATCCTAGAAAAATATTATCTAAAGAGAATGTTATTGATAACTTTCTCTACATACTTATACAGTACTCACCATACTGATTCCTTGGTTGTGTACACCCATACTGCCAGGTGCCATGCCCATATTGGTCATTGGCATAGTTATCCCAGTGGGCATTCCCATGGGTGCCATGCCTGACATCATCATGGTGCCTCCCATCATGCCCATGTTGGGCTGCATGGGTGTTAGGGTGGGTGTTGTGGGTGTATTGAAAATATCAAAGAGATCATCACTAGCAGCTGATTGTTGTGCTGCTGTTGAAGTTGCAGAAATAGATGACACTGTAGCTGTTGCGGGCGATGAAGATACAGCTGGGTTTAATTGCCCAAAATCAGCAAATCCACCAGTGGAGCTTAACAAAAATATTGGCTAAGTTTATTTATAGTAACAGTAATTTATATTAAAATTAATGTACGCTGTTAAATTTAATGTAATAAATAAAATAATGTATTTGTAAACTTAACTCTTAAAATAATATTTTCACAAATAATTAGTTTTATTTGTGTCTGTGGTTCAGCTTTAATGTTCGAATAGACATAAAAATACGCAGGAAAGTGGTTAAGTAGTAAAAGGGGGGGGGGGGGGGGGGGGGGGGGGGGGGGGGGGGGGGGGGGGGGAAGAGAGATTTTGACTAATTTTATGTTTTTTTTGTTTTTTTTTTAAATTATGGAACTTGTATGCAGAATTAACAAATACATACAGAAAATGCATTCATTTTTATTCAAATATTTCACAAACATACACATCTTTTTTTAGATCATTTTAATACACTTATCACATTTGAAATCTTACTGCATGAACTGTCACTTTTACAGGAAAATGGTTGTACAATTTACTTAATAAAAAGTACAAATGTTCACCTCTTTGAATCCTCTAATAGTGGAGCCCAGGACAGTTTAGAAGTCATCATCAGACAATGCAGTCCAAGTTAACATGAGTAACACAAATATGTATGCCCAATACTAAGTTTGTTGCTGCTATTCACACAAAATAGATCAAGATTTACCTTTAGGCAATGTGTTACCACTCAACAGCAGGTAACATGCAGAAATGTGATGCTCTGACTACTGATTATAAAGGCATGGTTTTTAACATTAATGCCACCACTAAAATGTTACACTGATTTTGTAAAAAAAAATGTGGAGGTGGGAGCGAGGGTTACTTATTGAGAGAAAAAGGTGTAGGGGTAGTATGTCAATATTTATTGACACATTCTAGGACAGTGCAGTCAGTATCATGCCAAGGTGCCTTATTTTCCCAGCTTTTTTAACGTCCACCCATTCAGTGGCTGTGGGCGCTTTGTGCTACTAGTTTACAGCAAAGTCACAATATCTGCCTCTCAGCCTAACACATCTGTCTTTGGCATGGATAGATTTGCTTAACAATTTTGCCCTACTGTTTTCAACTTGTAATTGACAAGGGCTCAGAAGCATGTGGGAATACACACGAGAACTCCTGTTTTTTTGCCTTTAATCTGAGAGGACTAAACTCAGATCTCATTACCTAGAGACATCAGGAGGGTAAAGCCATGAAGAAACCACAGATTCAAAGTGAAAAATCTCCACTGCCTGTAGCAAGATTCATACCCAGGACATTCATGTCAAAAGGCCAATGTCTTACCTCCAGACCACCAAGTCCCCCATTTTTATTTTTCCCAGTGAAAATCTCAAAACAATTATCAGTAGCTAGTGAATATTGAAATCATGTTAGTCAAAAAGAAATGTACCACACATGGAATTGAACTTAAGACTCACCTGATCAGCTGTTTGCATTAAACAGCTTTTAACCTCTGGCGAAGCCCATGTAGACTTGTGAGTTTTAATCAGGGACTGAATTTTTCATGAATACCCATTTTGTTCCCAGTATACACTATGTATGAGCAGGTGTCCCTCACCATACAAGTAGATACCCTCTGACTTCAGAGATATTCATACTTTTATCATCAAGAGTCAAAGTTCACCTGGTCAGTAGCGATTTAACACTAACCATTTTGTTATCCGTTTCATTAGGAAAACAAAATATGCTTTGGACAATTTTTTTTTAATTCCACCATTGAGAGAGGGGAGAGTTTTCATTAATTAACATGTTACTACTGTGCAGAGTAGATGAACTAAGATATATCTAACTGTAGTTTTAAAAATATCAAACATACCTAGCATTATTTGAAACTGTGCCAAACTGGGTGAAATCACCAAAGTCTGTGGCATTGCCTGGAGATTTGGATATTTAAAAATAAAAAATTAATTAAACTAACAATAAATGAATACATTAACAAATCAAACAGTCATGCACGGTTTACGAATCACACAATGTAAATAATTACAAAGATACTACTTGTGACCAAGCACATCCCAATATTGGAACACATAAATGCCATGGTTCTACCTCACTGATTTTATCTAAAAGAAACAGGCTGAATAAACCAACAGCATTCCAATGTTTGCTCTAAACAGGTTACACACTTTCATGTAAAATATAACTTTTCTAAAAATTACTATGCACACCACACCTAGCGAGGAATTACCTCTGGGATTGAAATCATCATTTTTCACTGAAGATGACTGGAGATTTGAAAAATCAGCAAAGGATTCCTGACCACCATTTGGCTCTGTTAGGTCAAACAAATTTGGACCATTGTCTGATGTTGAAGAAGTTTGGCTCTGTGGAACAAATAATCACTTTACCAGTCTAGAAAATTACAACCATAATTATGTAATGTTAGGATCATCATCACTGCATTTCAGACATAGCCATAGATCTTCTCAAAATGTCCATCAGCATGCAGCAACTAATTATGCCAGTTCAGTGGTGGTTGTTAATTTCTTTTATTTATTGCCATTCATTCTTCTCAGTCTTTTCTGGGGCTGGTTATATTGGTATCTGCTGATGAACCTACAAGGAGAACCCTGACTATGTGCAAGACTATGGACCCATCCTCAACTGGAATATATAAATAAATATTTAAATTGTGGAAAAAATGTTGCAACTGCTTTCCACAACTGTTTACACCAGATGTGCAACAATAATAATGACTCATTGTTTAGTCTTATATACAGCTGTTAACATGGTTAAAAAATCATGAAAAAGTTGACACTACACTTTTTAATTAACTCTTATTAGTAACACAGCATTTGATTAGGACATCAAGAATTTGTAATCAGACTTGACCAGAGTATGATTGTGTGATTATGGAGAATGAACATATAACCAACATCAGCATGCAATATCTTCAGCTGTTGAATGATACACACAAGAACTCCTGTTTTTTGCCTTTAATCTGAGAGGACTAAACTCAGATCTCATTACCTAGAGACATCAGGAGGGTAAAGCCATGAAGAAACCACAGATTCAAAGTGAAAAATCTCCACTGCCTGTAGCAGGATTCATACCCAGGACATTCATGTCAAAAGGCCAATGTCTTACCTCCAGACCACCAAGTCCCCCATTTTTATTTTTCCCAGTGAAAATCTCAAAGCAATTATCAGTAGCTAGTGAATATTGAAATCATGTAGAATGAAGAATTTGTAATCAGACTTGACCAGATTATGATTGTGTGATTATGGAGAATGAACATATAACCAACATCAGCATGCAATATCTTCAGCTGTTGAATGATGCTCTATAAATTACAGCAATAATGATGTGTCGACTAGCATTATCTGCCAGAACAAGAATACTTCTTACAGTACTGGTCTGTATAGACACTAATTACAGTTCTAAAAAGCATAACACTGTTTCTGGAACATTTTCATATTTTAAATGTTGTAATACTAAATTAACTTCCTAACAGTGATTGTAACTTTTTTTTTCACATAATTATTGGTTGTTTACAAAGCTAGAGGGTTTTAACTGTCTTCCATAAGCACACTAATAGGCAATATCTACATGTTGGTGACAGGGACCTTCACTGAGGGCAGAGCAAATGAAAACACAATACAACAACAAATAAATAATTTAAAATTACATTAAGGAAATGGCTGAAACAGTAACAATATACACAATAAAAACAGAGGATGCCCAAAAGAATTTAGATAAATGCTACTAAATCATTTATAAGAGAAATGTAAATGTTTAATTTATTTAGTCAAATTAGTTAGCAAAATAAACAATTCACAGCAATTAAAAAGTAAAATCAAATATTTTTTTTCTCTTATACCTGACTTAGCAAATATTTCAGAAATCTTTACTGCACGGTGCAAAAACAAGGATATATTTTAAAATTTTATAAAGAGAAAATTTAGTACTTTGACACAGAAATATACATTTTTTTTTTAAATTGATCACATGTCAAAAAAAAAAAAAAGGAAATTAGGGATAACAAGAAGCAATGTGCACAATTCTGAATCAAAAATGAAAACATGAAAGATATTAAATTATATGAACTAAATAATATTGGCATTTAAAGAAACATATTTTAATGGAAACAATATTACAGGCAAGGGTTATAGTGAAACAGGTTATGGAAACACATATAATTAGGAAAGTTACTTCAAGAGCTGATAAACAGAAACTGGGAGTATAGCACCAACATCAAATATTTGAGATACTCATACTTACTGCCATCTTGTAATGTTAAGACAGCAGTTGTTCTAATATGAATAATTTCACAAAAGTTATAATTATTTTGCAATGATTTATATTACTTTTCTTGATGACTCTCATTTTTGGCTTCCTTATTTATTTAGTAAAACTATTTTATTTTATATTTTCACCATTTCAGTGGTAACTGAAGTAAACAATCAAGCTGTTAATGCATACCTGTAATTCTCCATCTTTGCCACTGCCAGTAGATGTTCCTAGATCAAGTTTTTTACCAACTGATCGAGACCTTCGATTAGTAGTAATTTTTTCTGTTTTTGTAGTTTGTGTCCGCTCAACTGATGTGTATTCATCATCATCTTTGAAGTCATATCTATCCCTGTCTCTTCCACCCCCTCGTTTGTCCCAATCATCTCTGTCCTTTTCTCTATATTTATCATGGTCTCTCTCCCGATCAAAGTCATCATCATAGTGGCTATTTTCACTGTAAGAGAATTTGAAGATATGTTCAGCTATTAAGACTTTAACTACACACAAATTAGCCTTCTGAAACATAAATATTCTTCTTCTATGTTCTCCCAACAATTACTTCTCTTCATCATCTGCCTTTTAAAGGATGTTAAGTGGGCACAGTTGCATTGTGATATATGTGTCCTGGACCAAACACATCAAACTTCAGCTGGTGTTTTTGGGACACTGAATTTGCCTTACCACTTCAATCCCTGCTAGCTTGACCAGACTAGTTAGTCTGTTCCCTGGGTGACTGTGGGTAGGTAGAATAGAATCTTAAACATTCTGGTTTATTGCTCCTGATGCAGGCAGTCATCCATGCGTCATTGATTGCTTTCAGTACAAGCAGTCATCCATGAGTCAGTGATTGCTTTCAGTGAAAGCAGTCATCCATGAGTAAGTTATTGCTTTTAATGCAAGAAGTCATCCATGAGTCAGTGAATGCTTTCAGTGCAAGCAGCCACCCATGAGTCAGTGATTGCTTTCAGTGCAAGGAGTCGTTCAGGCATCAGTGATTGTTTTCAACCCATGTGTTTGTTATCTTATTCCCCAAAATATTTTTAAAACATACTATATACTAGATGATAACTATGATATAAATTTCTTATATCTATTTTTTAGTCCTATTATTGTGTTTGAAAACATGTAAAATGCATTATCTCCCTGTAAAGACAATAATACAAGTATTAATGTTATCAATTTAAAGTCACACATTTCACATATTTTTTTTCTAATATATGAAAGTGCAGTTTCAAGTTACAATACTGTGCATAACATATCTTTATTTTTGATTTTCTTTCTTTAATCATAAAACAATATCAATAGCTTTAATAACCCTGGCCATCCTGTGGATGTTTGGTCTTATAATCTTTCAAAAGAGCCAACACCACATACTGTGTTCTACAGTAATTCAGTCTTGCTAGCAAGTACTCTAATTAGGTCTGCCTCATCTATTAAGTCCTCCATACGTGTCTTCTTGTTCTGTAATGTTCATTTTGTTGTCTAAAGATAGAGGCCTGTTCTTTGTGTGAATTAAATACAGGAATCTTGAGAATCAGCTGCTCTGAGTGTGTTCCACGGTTTCTGAAAAAATCTGCTTTAGTAATTTTTGTGTATTCCTTATAAGTTACAGTAATTTGTACCTGTTCAAGGAATTCACCCTCCTTCACTAATAGGTCTACAAGTTACATTTCCTACTGTACAGCGATGCTGGTCCCCGTGCTGTACTGTTTATTTTGTGATAGTAGACTGGGTTTTTATGGGTGGCTTTATGTAGAGTAATAATGTTTTTTTCCTGTAACCCCTGATCTCAGTGGAGATTAGTTCAAGTGTCTACTTTAGTTCAATAATATAAGTTCACATTCAAATGAAATGAGCATGTGTGTTCTGTCTAGGACACATTTTTTTTTAAATCATATATCATTAATAATTATATTAACCAGCAGTTTCCCAAAAATGCCTGAGAGATCCTTGCCACCAGTACTATGGAGGTCACACATTATACTGAGATCTTTCAGTATAAGTAGCTTGATTAATGAGCTAATGGAAACCAATATACAATAATGAAAGTCCTATATTTAAGAACAAGTGTTCCAAATGAAACCCAAAAAATTATGAGAATTTTAAAAGATACTATGCTACTAAAGTCATGTAGAAATTTAGAAGTTTCTGTCAGTGACTCATAGGTGGCCACTTCATCAGGAGCAGACAACCAGAATTGATCAAGATCATACTTCCACCTTTCCATGATGTCCTTGGAAACAGACTAACTAGTCTAGCCAAGTAAAACAGAATCAAAGAGGAAACCAAAATCCAAAAAAGGTTTTGCTGAAATTGCATCTTTGGGGCAAAAGGTGCCAAATTTGCAATTACAACAACTTACACGTGTAAGTGATCTAAAATCCTTTTAAAGATGGTGGATAAAATAAAGAAGTTGCCATTGGACAAATTCTGAAGGAGAGATCAAAAAACAAAGCAAGAGCAAACAGTGAGAAGTGCATATCACAATAGTACTAAATAGCTATATGCAACCACTAATTTAATGTAAACAAAAAAAAAAAGGAAAGAGTAAAATAAGTCTTCAAAAACAAATGGGAAAAAAACAACAACAAACATGCTTGGATCCCACTTTCTGGGGTGTGCAAGAGGGATTTCAGTTTGGGAGATAAAGAATAAAGGCAGCATGCCACATTACAGATACCACATGACATACAAGTCAGTTTTATTTGGCTCCCAATTCAAAAATAAAAAGTAAAACTCTACCATAAATCAAACTTAATACATCTTTTTGTTGGAGGACAACAGGTTTTGTTATGATCATCATCACTGCACACCGGGCAAACTCATAGGTGCTGTGATTTTCCCCTTAAAATATTGAGAATCTCTAAGGAGAACCCTGTCCCATGTGCATTGCCTGGGTTCCACTGGTATGAAGAGATTTTTATTGTCAATTTTGACCAAGGCAGTTGATACTATTTTGACAGACTCTTTTTTTTATTTTTAACTACCAATGGTTCTGTAACATGCATTATTGCACATAGGACTTCCTGTTTTTTTACCATTATCCAAGAGAGCTAAGCATCACATCTCACTAGCCACAGGCCAGATAGGATAAAGTCATGAAGATGCACTCAATTTCATTAATTTAATTAAATTAATTTAAATTAAAATTTCATTAATATTACCACTGATGGAATTGAATCCAGGCCCTTCCTATCCTGAAGCCAGAATCTTAACTTTAGACTACTCAGCCACACACACCCCCCCACTCCCAACTAGTGCAATGATTTACATTGCAGTCGTTTTTTTGTTTTTTTTAAGTTACTAATAATTCTAAACAAATTACACAAAGAATTCTCATCTTCTAAAAATCAGGAGTCAGAGGTAATGAAAAGAGCTGGCAAGTTAACATCCAAGGCACATGTACTGGAAACATCAATTATGTAAAAGGGAGACATTTTGAGAACGGTGAGATGCCAAATGTCAAGATAATATGTACACTACAAGCAGAATTTGAAATTGTTTGCAGCACCAACTAAGAGTTTACATTCAAAATATGTTCAAACTGCAAGTAACAATCCTTATCAGCTTCTATATCATTTCTTTATAAGTGAAACACCCCAGAGACTGCTTCAAATGCTACGGGGTTTGTTCTGATCTTAAAAAAACCAGTGATGGATCAAATTCATTGTATAGAATTAAAATCCATAAAAATATAAGTGTGTGTATATATATATATATATATATATATATATATATATATATATATATATATATATATATATATATATATATATATATATATATATATATATATATATATATATATATATATATATATATATATATACATCCCATGTGTTACCGGGGCCTCATTACGAGGGAGGTAAAGAATAGTGACACTGTGACCTTCCAGGCATGTCGTAAGAGGCGACTAAGGAGGTTGATCGATGGCTTGACAAGCTGTCATTGTAAAAAGTATTGTTATGGAAACAGCGCCATAGATTTTAGAGCAGTGATCTCTGCAATATGTGCCATTTTGGCATGCAAGGTTTCTGTTTATGAGATTGTGGTTCTGCCCTATGCGCCGTCTTCGGCTAGAAAGGACAATACATACATACATATATATATATATATATAAATATATATATATAAATATATATATATATATATATATATATATATAGTCATATTACGAGCAAAAGGAATGGCAAATTTAACTTTAAAAACAAAGATACAAAATGCAAAAGCAGTCACATAATGTCATAACTACTTAAAAAACATAAGACAAATCAACCAAAAGTAGTGAACGAAAACAAAGACAACTATGGGAAAGATAACTTTTTGATCTAATGATAACATTAAACATATGAAAATATCTCATACATGCAGACTTATAAAAGTGAAGCAGGACTGTCTTATATGTTGGTGATTTCCTTTTTAGCAAGTTGGTAGCAAAAATGGTTAAATGCTATTCATATTAATTTATATAAATTTTAAAAAATAATTATAATTTTGCACCATTACCTACTAACTTTCAAACTGTTATTATTTCTAATGTTGGTCCATTTAAATGGATAAAAGCAAAACAATTTTTTTCTTTTAATAATCTATAACATTAGGGCAACCATTTTTGCACAAAAAGTTTCAATCTATGACTTTAGTAATATTTCTCTTTATTTGAAAAAATATAAATATGCCATTCCTTTCTACAGATCTGATGTCATTTCGACTTTAGTTTCTACAGGAAGGGGCAGTCGGTCCACATGTGCAGCCATCTTAAGCAGTGACTTATGAAACTGTTGGTTGGTTACAGTGTTACTCCAAAATGATACCTTTGCAGCACACAAGTGTTGTGAAAAATACATAATAAATTATGTAAAATTAAGATTTACTAAAAATATTACTATTACTATAATTGTGTTTATAAATTATTTTTTTTTAAAATATCATTAATACTTGATCACTAATAACAAGAAAGCACAAGATCACTTTTACAACAATGTTTAAATAGTGGCAGCAATGTTTGTAATAATTAAATTAGTTATAGAGCAGGAAAGATAACTCAAAAACAACAAAGCACAAAAACACATATTCATGCTAAATATAACATGCTGATCATACATGCTATCTGGCTGAAGCTTGCCCTGAGCTCGGTTCCACAAATCCTTGGCCTTGTCAATAGCTCCACTAACCACAGATTTTCTCCCTGTGTCCCAGTTATCAATCTCTCCCATTTGTTTCTGGCTTCTATCGCGGTAAGCATGAGGCTCCTCCTCATAGCGATCACCTAACAAAGAACCATAGTTATTTATTAATTTATTGCAATCTACACAAAATTTATTTACTGAGAAGATAAAGAGTGGAAAAAAAAGGCTTCAATATACGGAACCTTGACAAACTAGAAAATATTGATTGTGGTTATATTTTGTTAGGTAACTATGTTGGTATTTTCTACAACTATTGATTAGTACCCAGTGAAATAGAATCTTTTTGTCCTGCACCATATGATGTCGTTGCGGTACCTAAAGGTATCCAAATTGGTTGTTCTGCACCATGTGATGTTGTGGACCTAGTAGTATAGAATTTGATGTTCTTAAAAGCATCACACTTGGTACCTGGTGGTACAGAGTTTTTTTGTTCAGCTATGTTTGGTGCTGTGGTACATTTTTTGTTCTACTATGTGGTATAATGGTACAGAATTATTTGTTTGTGTGGTGCTGTGGTACAGAATTATTTTGTTTGTGTGATGTGGTACAGAATTCTTCGTTCTGCTATATGTGATGTTGTGGTACCTAATTTTGTAAAATGCTTTTTTGTTGTGAGAAACTCAATGTTTGATAGCTAACTTATAAAACTAATAAGGCTAATTAAATTTCTAAATCTCACTTTTGCTTCTGAAAGTGTCTTTATAATTCAAATATACTCAAGAAATTAAAGTAAAAAAAGTAATGAGCCCCCGTCATGCCAAGTGGCATTTAGGGAATATGGTGTTAGTGACCATAAATTTTACCGACCTTCAGCACATGATTTTTGGGGTAATGTGGTCGGTATTACGCCCGTGCAACTTTACTTTCCCAGAAAAAAATCCGGTACCCATTTAAGGCTGGGTGAACCGGAAGCCGTCAGTTGGGATCGAACCCTACCTCTTGTCCTTTTTAGTCCAGTTCACTAACCACTGAGCTATTGCAGCTACCTACTAAAGAAATTAGTGATCTATATATTTCTGAGATCAAGATACTGGCAGTGCATGGGCTGAAGCAGTTAAAAACTCACAGGCGTCTGCATCAAGATCACTGAACCAAGGGTAGACAGAGTGTAGGATATTGATTAGTGATGATTCAAAGATCACACCAGTCACTGACAGTTTCAGTTCTGGTGTTGACAGACTCATTTACCCTTTATGTAGTACATACAAACATTAATTCAGTCCAGCTACAGATTACTTATAATCTGCTTGTATTGTTCACATTTTGCACACTCCATTTGCTTGTTACAAGATATGCACTTACTATAGGCACTTCCATATCCCATTGCATCACTGGAAACACCCACAAACTTGTCTTTTGTCTTTTTAGCCTTTTTCCTCTCCTCTCTCAATCTTTCATCATTTTGGATAAAATCAAGAAGCTCCTTCACTTTGTGACGAACTGGACAGGAGAAATTAAATACAGCAACAAATATATCAAGTAATTATTATATTTATATGAATTACAGTATTAAATAGTATATGGATAAATAACATATAAAGTTAGTAAACTAAAAAATTGCACATACTAGTGTACACTGGAGTTTTCTATTAAGAGTAATTTGTATCTCATTCACCAACATCTAGGTTGTGATGTCACCATGGCAAGCGTTATGCTATACTGTTACATTAAACATGTAGCTCAGAACATCCTATTTCAACATGATTGAGTCTTGATTTTAACCTGTCTGGCTTGGTAACACCCTTTGGTAACATTGCTACCCCTGGCATAACTCTAGGAATTATCACTTCATGGTGAAAATACATGAAAGGAGCAAATTTGTATAGATATTACATTGGTAAGGTTTTAATACATAAAACCTTACTTCAAAGTAAAACTTCTACTGAGTTACAATGCTGCAAGGTTTTAGATCAAATTGGCCATTGTGAGTTTAGGTACATCATAAAATAACAAAATTGACTGCTGCATATTATTCAAATGGCCATGTCTTGCTAAACAAAGCTATCATTTTAAAGAAACAAATAAATCTAAATCGACAGGTTTGAATCAATTATTTTTTTTATTTCACATTACTGACCTTAATCAACCTAAGTTATTACTGCTTTGACAGATTATTGCTACAGATTGTTATGATATTTTAGCTATAAAGCCATAACATTGAGCTTTAGCTTTTAGTAATATAAAAGTGAAAAGTCAAGAAAAAAATTAAAAGAAGAAAACAAGTTACTGAAGATAATAAAAATCTAAAGAGATTTGGCTAAAAGTACCATATTTGAAAAACAAAAAGGGCTCATTATGTACACCAATACTGAAAAAACAATGTATGAAGGAACAAAATGTAGTGTGGTGCATGAAGGACAGCTTACAGAAGCATTTGAAATAAGAACAGGAGTAAGGCAAGGATGCCTTCTGTCTCCATTTCTCTTTCTACTGGCCATAGATTGGATTATGAAAATAACTCAAAACAACAGAAATGGGATCCAGTGGTCACTGACCAAACAACTTGATGATTTAGACTTTGCTGATGACATAGCTCTCCTATCACACAGCCATCAACAGATGCAGGATAAAATGAGTATATTAGATGAGAGATCACAACAGCTAGGACTAGAGATTAATAGAGATAAGACCAACATTATGAGAATTAATGCAGTTGGCAATAACCAAATAAAACTAGGAGAAATACCTCTACTAGACGTACAATCTTACATATATCTGGGCAGTAATATAGATAAAGAGGGAGGAACAGAAAATGATACCAAAATAAGGATATCAAAAGCAAGAGGAACTTTCATTGCACTGGGAAACATATGGAAATCCAAAGAAATTAGGCTAAATACAAAAATAAAAATTTTCAACTCAAATGTTAAGTCGGTCCTATTATATGGTTGTGAAACATGGAGAATAACAAAATTGACAATCACGAAGGTACAGACTTTCATTAATGGATGCTTGCGCAGAATAAAGGGATGGAAATGGCAGGACAAAGTCACTAACGTGGAATTATGGAAATGTACCGGTCAAATACCAGTGGATAAAGAGATACAGCGAAGACGATGGGATAGGACACACACTATGGAAGCCAACTGAGAGTATTACACAACAGGCCCTTTTTTGGAATCCCCAGGGGAAAAGACAAAGAGGAAGACCAAGGAATTCTTGGAGAAGACAGATCGAAGCAGAGATGAAGATGATGGGGAAGACATGGAATGATCTTAAAAGAATTGCAAAAAACAGAACGACTTGGAAAGTGTTTGTTGAAGACCTATGCTCCACTGGGAGCTAAAAGGTAGAACATGTACACCAATAATAAGTTTTCAATTACTTTCAATTTAGAAAATTTCAGCACACAGAAGCATGTGCGCTGTCATCGGCTATCACATCTTCATAGCTTTGTTTGTTTAAGCTTTCCAATTGTGAACAATTTTAAGTGTCTTAAAAGTGTTTGTTGGATTTTCTTCATAAAATTTGTTGGCAAGTCAAAGCTTTAAAACAAAACTGACATTGAGATAGCATTGCATACAAGCTACATGTGATTGAGTATGTTAAAGAATATGTTTTATCCTGCTGTGATGGTGGGACAAAATTGCTGCCACTACTGATTTTTAAGAAGTGTGGCATTAATAATGCAGACAGCACTGAATGATACAGAGGACAATTTATTGTTTGAAGGTTTTAGATTCTGAATTTAAAAGAAGCTTAAAAGTGACTCTTCATTTAGTTCTGGAGATGAATGTCTGGGTTTGGACAAAGATTAAAACATATTCTTTCCTGGTTTGATTAGAAGTTTCTTGAAAGTATGTAATAGCATTGCATCACTGTTGATCATTATGCTGGATTTAATATTCCTATCAGATATCATTTGATAGATATAAACGTTTTCTGCATCTATGTATTTTAGGTGTGTTTGATATTGTACAAGTTGTTGATAATGCAGGAAACTAGATACAAGCTGATAAGATAATCTCTCGATTAGATATAAGTTAATTAGATATAAGTTAATTAGATATAAGTTAATTAGATATAAGTTAATTAGATATAAGTTACATAACTCGTGACTCACCCAAATTTGGTTTGAACTTGCCTTTGAAATTAAGTATTTTAATGCAATTAAAGGAAGATGGCGGAAATGCAGAAACAAAGACGGCTGTATCCAAAATTGCTCTAGACTTTAAAAGGAAGCAGTGGTTAGCATTCTAGGGGGAGTCAGAGAACAGCAGAATAGTCAGATAAGATTAAAGAGAGAGATTCGAGGGACATTAATTCATAGAGACAGTTGAGAATTGTCTTGAAATTCAGTGATGTTTTAGTAAAGGATTATTCCCAAGTTTTATTTCAAGGGAAGATGTTTAGCTATAGGTAGATATGTCAGGTCTCAAAATAGATCAGTGCTTATCGAGGAAATCAAGGTTATGAATATACGGACTGATACAGAAATCATATTATTGTGTATGTAATTTTATGCTAAGTACACAAAGGTTTGCGGATGTAATTACAGAACCTGGGAGTGTCATGTAACAACAGCGATAGCCATGACATGAATACAGAATTTCTACTAACGATAGTTTGATAGATGTTTAGACTACCATAACAAATATTACCTGTAATGATTGACTTTTATATGCAACCAAGATATGTATCCAGATAGATGACTTGTGAAGTGTAACTCAAGAACTGTGTGAATAAACTTTAGTACAAGATCTGGACAACACCTTGTGTCATCATATGAAGTGTTGAACACAAGTGGTGTTCAGAATATTTGAAGTTGAAGTTTCTGTGTTGTGAATTAATCACATTGTGTTGAGCATGTGGTAAACTGAGAATTGTCCACGTGACCAGGATTGTTTGGACTTACACATTCTTTACACTTTGTGGATTATTAAACACCGCTGTAGTGTCACTGGTGCATGTAGATATATGCATTAATTCATATTTTAAATACTGTAAATGAATTGTAATATCCAGTGACAAAAAGTTTTTTTCCACAAAAATGTGTATTAAAAAAGAGGGTGCATCAGCAAACATGGTACTATACTTTTGATGAGATTAACAAGGCTAATCAAAAAGAGTTTGAAATATTGTGGCCAGACTGTTTTTCTGAATTTAAAAATATTTTTGGAGGCATAGACATGCCTCACAGCAGCAGAGCTGGAAGTTGTCAGCAACCCACAGCTGATGGCTTGCACCAGGATCCGTGAACTAAAACCATCAAGACCCTGCTCCACCTCTCCGTGGTGCTTCCTATCAGACTAACCTGTCTAGTCTGGTCAAGTGAGTAGGAATTGAAGAGGGAAGACAACCCGGTGCTCAAAAATGTTGTGCTGAAGTTGGACATTTTCGGCCAAAAGGTGCAAATATCACAATTATACTGCAACCCACAACGCAGACACATCCACTTAATGTCCTTTTAGGGCGGATAACGAAGAGGTGTACTCCTTTAGTCATCGAGTGAACAAGCAAGCTAGTAACAAAATATTTTTCATAACAAGGAAAAAATAAATGAAAATTGATCTAAAACACACAGTTTGTTCAAACAATTTGCTCAGGAAAGCAGAACAGAGGTTAAGTAAAAGAATTACAAGGTTTTAGTGGAAATAACTGCAGAAAAGTAAATAAATTAAAAACAGGAAAATATGACTCCTGTGTTTTTCCTGTTGGTTACTAGAACCGCAATTTATGGCTTGTGGTACGGAATGTGTTAACAGATAATGAAAAAAGTTCAACGAGAAATATATTTTATTACCATTAAGTCCTTGATCTTTGCCTTGTTCATCGGTAAATGAATAGTTTTCTAGTCCTCTCAAGTCATAGATGTGCTCCCTTGTACTGGTAACAACTCTTTCTGACCCATTCTTTATCAAGTAGTTCAGCAAGATCAGTGACTATGTGAGTGATAGGAGGAAAGGATCAAATGGTCAATTTAACAGCAATTAATGATAATGCTATGAAAAAAAATTAACAGTCAACAGCAATTAATGATAATGTTATGGAAAAAATTAACCAATCTATGTCATATTTACATTTTCACTGGTGAAAAGAAGTTTCATTCACTGTGCTTTCACACAGTGAATGAAAGAACACCAAGATAATGTCCAACAGTTTAGCATTTCTTAAACACTAACTCAGATTGTGTTTTATTACAAGATCTTTATACATAATAATGAACAAAAAAATATAGCTTGTGGGAGCTAACAATATTAAACAAATACAGATACAAGTTGTGAAAGAAAAACAAAGGGTAATACTTAAAGGTCATTCAATACAATTAATGATTACAATACAATCATACAAAACTAATCTAATTAATTCACTTTAACCCTAGATTATGATACCATCATAAAAATTACCACCACAAAGTACATTTTTTATTGGCAATTCAACAGTTGGCTGTGGGCAAACATTTCTCCCTTCTCTATACCTTCCTAATTATTAATTCTGTTGACCCCTGAGTGTTGGATTTGTTTCATTTGTTGCTGGATTTTTTTTCCATACACTGTAGTCAAAAGCATTGCACTATTGTTAAAAAAAGTGGCTGTTTTTTTTAAAATAAATTCAGCCAATTTTCAAGAAGGAAACAGGCAAAAAAATCAATACTGTGGTAAAGCTGGTAGCAGGAAACAAGTGGTGAGATGTACCATACACTCTTACAAAGTATGGTGCAGCTTTACAAAAAAGGACAATACAAAATATTTTACATTTTGGCCTACATGCAGCCTTTTTCATAAAATAGGGACAACACAAAGAAACAACGAAATGAAGATATACTCTACTACATGTTCTTAATTTTCAAGAAATTTATTTGTTTTCTTTTTTTTTTCCCATTTGACCAGGAGAAATCTTTAGCTGTCTGTGAAAATCTCTTCAGCCAGCTGTTGGCAAGACATAAAACAAACTCTTAACTTTAAGATAACAGTGAATGTATGGGTAATGAACGGGTTGAACTGAGGTCAAGGTGTCAACAGACAAAGCATGTGTCTAATAGCCTAACATAATGCGTTTGAATTTCCGGCAATAAATCTGATTGAAACCAAGAAATAATTACCGCATCCGATACTGGTGCTGGTGGTTGCTTTTACCAGCATACAGATAAAATTCTAAACCCTAATTGTTTGTACTAGTCACTCATGAACCTTCACTGAGATCAGTTTTGTTTCTGAGATAAAGAGGATACTTAAAAAATATTGCAAGTTGAAGATAATTATTTCATTTTTAGTGCTTTATGTGTTCTACTAGTGTGGAAAATGAAAGCATATGCCATATACATCTGCAATAACTCAGGATAAAAAGAAAACTCTACTCAGGTGGGATTTTACTTTGGAAATCGCAGAACTCATGAATGCACGTTTGATTGCAAGATATGACACTGTGAAGTTATGATGTGATGTCAAAGAATCCATCAGGGATTCAGGGAATATATATTTCTATTCTGCAATATGAACCAACAATGAGAGACATAGTTCAACCACAAGCTGCTGGTGCTGGCTCCTCACGAACAAATTCTTCTCTGTGTCCAGCAAAAGCAAGAAGAATGGCAATTAATTTTATCCTTCCTAAGTGTCATTGTTCCATGCTTTTGTAGATATATATCCAAATAAATATTATTTTTGCAAATTACACACGGTTTTATGTGAGTAGTATTTTTTTACGACTGTATCACAAAAAAGTGATTTACAGAAGGTATTGTAATCTAGGGTTAAAGATCACTTCTAATACAACACTCTTTATCTTCTAACAAATAAATAAAACCTTACCTTGTAAACTCTTCGCCAATTTTTCTTGTTGTCGTGAAGCATTCTTTTCCAGAGCATGCCTAAAACCTCAGGGAAATGCTCATAAGTAAATGTATATTGGGCAATCTCTTTCATCACTGAGCCATGTGGACCCCAGGCATCATCACTTGTGGCTTCTCTAACTTTTGTTTCTACCTCAGTGTAGTTCATCACCACATTTGTGCTGTCAGAAAAAAAAAAAAACAAGAAAAAAGAAACATTTTTAACTAAGGAATGCTAAATTATATGGGTAAAAAAGTAATACTTTAAAAAGAAAGGCAAACAGAAGTATTCCCAAACAAATTTTGTAAGGCAAACTTAAGGACAGAATGAGACCAAAGGGCAACCCAATGCTGAAATATAAGGATGTTTGCAGGGCTTCCTTGAGGGAAATCTCTATCAGTGAAAGAAACTGGGAAAATCTGGCTGCAGATCGCAGCACATGGAGAAAAAAAATAAAAAATAGCACAGCAACTTTCGAGGCAGTGTTGATATCAAATTCAGAAGATAAAAGGCGCAGAAGAAAGGAGATGGGACAGGCACCACAAATACATCTTGTTCATTCTGAGGATGGATCCGCCTGTCCAATATTGGCAGATTCAACAACAAGAGAAGCTGTTCAGCAAAGCAGCAAAAGACACTAATATCTTTACCAAACTACTTACTTATCATGATTGCTTGCTACCAACCATCTGTCAAGATGCCAAAGGCCATATTATATTATTATTATTACTTGGGTGATATAATTAACAGGTTAGCGAGGTAGAGTTCTGCCCTACCAAAGGAGAAGTAAGACATCTCCTTTCCTCCGCTAGTCTTCGGGACACCCTTGGGCAAGGTGGAGTTCCCGTTTAGCCCCCCTATCAGGGTTATGTGAAGCCACTGGAGCAGGTGGTGGATGGTGTTGTGGGAGCAGCCGACAAGTAGTGCCAGTTATGCTCCCCACACCGCGATGGCATGCAGAGGATCTCATGTATAGAGACAATGGCTGCGATCTCTGACTAGTACAGTCACTGCCAAGAAGGAAAGGAATGGCAAACTACCTTCTTATATTGCCTAGACTAATCATGACAAAGCGGATGACATAGTCTTAATAGCAGAGACAGAGAAAGAACTACAAAAAATGATAGACATAATAGTAAAATAAGACAACAAGAAAGGTCTCAGTCTGAATAGTAAAAAAACAGAAGTAATGGTCATATTGAAGAAACAATCATCACCAGCATGCAGCATAAAAATAAACAGGACAAATTTGAAACAAGTGCAACGTGTCAAATACTTGGGCACAATAATAACATCAGATGAAAGATGCACCACAGAAATAAAAAGCAGAATAGCTCAGGCCAAAATAGCTTTTCAGAAAATGAAAAATATCTTATGCAACAAATCTATGTCAATATAAATGAGAAAGAGAGTTCATCGGTGCTATATAGAGCCAATTCTGACCTATGGAAGCGAATCATGGACAGTAGACAAACAAATGAAAAGACAATTAGAGGCCACAGAGATGGGATTTCTCAGAAGAATGTTGAAAGTTCTCTGGACAGTTAAAAAGACCAATGAGGAAGTTCTCAAAAGAGGCAACACAAAAAGGGAGCTCCTAAAAAACATCAGAAAGAAACAATCAACATTTTTCGGGCACATCATGAGAAGAGGAAAGTTGGAATACTTGGTTACAACTGGCAAAATAAAAGGAAAGAGAGATCGCGGACGGCAAAGAGAGAAAATACTGGATAGCTTGATGTCATGGCATGAAAAACAGTCAACAACAGAACTGATACGATGCACTGTGGATAGAAGATTGTGGGGGGACACGATCGCCTACGCCAACCAGTATGGTACATGATGATGATATAATTAAATTACCAATTCTAGCAAAAAGACAGAAGTAATGGTAACAACAAAGAAAAAGACATCACCTCAGTGCAAAATAAAGACAAGTGGAACAATATTAAAACAGGTAAATGAATTTGAATATTTGGGAACTTTGTTAACCTCAGACGGAAGATGTACAAAAGAGTTGAGATGCAGAATGGTTCAGGCAAAAGCAGCTTTCCAAAAAATGAGGAAGATACTATGCAATCCATTTTTGACAATAGAAACAAGAAAAATAGTTCTTAAATGTTATGTAGAGCCAGTCTTAACATATGGATGTGAATCATGGACAATAGGACAACAGAGAAGAAAATCACTGGAGGCTGTAGAAATGTGGTTTTACAGAAGAATGTTGAGAATACCATGGCCAGCTAAGAAGAGTAATGAAAACATTCTGTAAGAGGCCAAAGCAGAAAGAGGGCTAATTTCCAATATTAGGAAGAAACAATCATCATTTTTTTGGCCATGTAATGAGAAAGGAACAGCTGTAATATATTGTGATAACTGGGAAAATTGAGGGACAAAGAGATAGAGGAAAGCAAAGAGAAAAGATACCAGACAGCTTAAGAGAATGGCTTTGTTCATTCCTTTACCTTCAACAAAACCGCAATGTTCATCACTAATTTCTGGACTGATTATGTTTCACACTCTTCGCTTGATGATCCTTAGTAATATCTTTATTAGAATAGAGGTTCTAAATCTATTTCAAACAAGACAAATGCGATTTTTGGGCCATGTTAAAAGATACAACAGCCTACTAAAAATAATCCTGAAGGGGAAAATACAAGGTAAAAGAGGCAGAGGCAGACCAAGACTAACATGGATGAGTAACATCAAAAGATGGACAAATCAGCCTGTGACAGACAAACTGCACCATCAAAGCAAGAGACTGAGCAGAATGACACTCCATGGTAGCCAACCTTCGTTGTGGAGACGGCACATGATGATGATGAGTTCTAAATCTGATATGTTTCTATCCATGTTATAAAAACTGTTAAAGAAACTACCCATGTTTATTTTCTGCCAAATATATTTTAAGGTTAGTTATTAATTAAATTATTGTCTCAGTTTCATATATAGACTTATTTTTGCACTGTATAAGAATTTTTATCTTGGAAGTCACATTGATCGAGAAGGGGATACGAGCAAAGAAATTAGAATCAGACTGGCTAAAGCAGCAATGTCTTTCAGAAGCCTTGAAAAGTTGTGGAAATCAAAACTCATTAGCACAAACACAAAACTTAGGCTATTCAAATCAAATGTACTATCAACCCTTACGTATGCGTGTGAAAGCTGGAAAACAACAAGAGATATAGAAACAAAGTTGAACGCATTCGAAAATAAATGTCTAAGGAAAATACTTGGTATAGAATGGAACGAATTCAAAACAAACGAGGAAATTAGAGAAATCGCCAATCAACCACTAATTTCTTCAGTAATAAAGAAAAGACGATGGTCATACGTTGGACATGTGATGAGAAGAGATAATAATCGAATAGCAAAGCAAGCCCTCATATGGGAAACAACAGGTAAAAGAAAAAGAGGAAGACCCAGGGAGACACTGAGAAGAACATTGATGAGAGAGGCAAGAGCAGCAGGAATCGGCTCCCTCAATGAGATAGAACTGCTTGCACAGAACAGAGACAGATGGCGAGATTTGATAAAATATCTTTAAAAGAAAACTGCTAGAACAAAAATTCATATAGGAGAAGGTGTATCTTGGTCTACGCCCTATGGGCCGGTTACGGCTCGAAAGGTCAATAGATAGATAGATAAGAATTTTAACTCTTTCAGGACTATTATCCGACACCTCAGTTCTATAAAACTGATGATTTCCAACTATTCACCGATACGTTGGATATTTCGGGTGTAGCTGAATATTTGATTCGTTTTCACTGATTTTCATTTTATTTCAACCAATACTTGATTTCCAGAAGTAGGAGAGTTCTCAATTGATCTTTCTGCGGATATGGTCTGAGCTTTGAACATTGGAAAATTTGTAATTTACATTCATTGTTTATTTCTCATATTTCTGTCACATAATGGCCACGCCCACTGCTGGTGCTTCTTGCAGTCGACCAAAACGATATAGTGAAGAATAAGCTAGATCTATTTTCGAAATCTTGTTATTGAGTGATTCAGAAATTGAGTACTCTCCAGGGACTTCATCAGAGGTAAAAGCTGGCGAACGGTAAAAAAAAAAAAAAAAAAATTATAAATTATTAAATTGAAAGGTCCTCTCTTTCACAAATGACAAATTTCATTGTCATTATTATTTATTATTATTAATATTGATTGCAGTTATGCTGCTAATGTATTGTTTCACTAGTTTCAGCTTCTATTTTCACTCATCACTAGTATTTCCTCCTCTGCAATTTTTTGGTTTCATTTTCATCACTGTGAATTAAAAATGTTTGCTAGGCTTTACACCTGAATAATATTATATAGTATACTTTCCTTGTACAACCCTGACTCATTGGTAATGTACATAATAAAAAAGTAAAGTACCCCCGTCACACCAAGTGGTGTAGAGGGAATATGGTGTTAGTGACCATAATTTTTTTCAGACCTTCAGCACATGATTTTTGGGGTAATGTGGTCGTTATTACGCCCATGCCGCTTTATTTTCCCACAAAAAATCTGGTACCCATTAAAGGTTGGGTGAACCGGAAGCCATCAGTTGGGATCGAACCCTACCTCTTGTCCTTTGTAGTCCAGTTCACTAACCACTAAGTCACTGAGCTATTGCGGCTTCTGGTGTAATATAATCATATTATACGATATGACCTAATCAGCTTTCATAATTGTTACATGACTACATACTACATAACTTAACACAATATAACAGATTACTTAATTTTTATCACGTCACCGATTAATAGTGTAGTAAATGGAGTAAACTACAATAAAATTAATTTTTAAAAATTAATTAAGTCATCCTGGGTAACAGTTTAACAAACAGAGAAACACTTCAAACAGCACTTCAGCACAGTATTAGATTTAATTTAAAATTCTATCTATTGACCTTTCGAGCCGTAACCGGCCCATAGGGCGTAGACCAAGATACACCTTCTCCTATATGAATTTTTGTTCTAGCAGTTTTCTTTTAAAGATATTTTATCAAATCTCGCCATCTGTCTCTGTTCTGTGCAAGCAGTTCTATCTCATTGAGGGAGCCGATTCCTGCTGCTCTTGCCTCTCTCATCAATGTTCTTCTCAGTGTCTCCCTGGGTCTTCCTCTTTTTCTTTTACCTGTTGTTTCCCATATGAGGGCTTGCTTTGCTATTCGATTATTATCTCTTCTCATCACATGTCCAACGTATGACCATCGTCTTTTCTTTATTACTGAAGATATTAGTGGTTGATTGGCGATTTCTCTAATTTCCTCGTTTGTTTTGAATTCGTTCCATTCTATACCAAGTATTTTCCTTAGACATTTATTTTCGAATGCGTTCAACTTTGTTTCTATATCTCTTGTTGTTTTCCAGCTTTCACACGCATACGTAAGGGTTGATAGTACATTTGATTTGAATAGCCTAAGTTTTGTGTTTGTGCTAATGAGTTTTGATTTCCACAACTTTTCAAGGCTTCTGAAAGACATTGCTGCTTTAGCCAGTCTGATTCTAATTTCTTTGCTCGTATCCCCTTCTCGATCAATGTGACTTCCAAGATAGATGAAGTGATCGATCTCTTCTACTGGTTTGTTTTCCATGTATATTTTGTCACTTGTTGGAATTAAACTTTTCATGACTTTAGTCTTTTCATGATTGACCTCAAGCCCAATTTTGCTGGCTATTGATGATAGTTCATTTGTGTTTTCCTTGTTTAAAATTACTTATTAAAAACCTTATTATAAAATACCTTATTTAAAATTAATTTAAAATAGTTTTAAATTTAAAATTACGTTATCTTTATTAAATAAAGAAAAAGTTTCAAGGGTGATCACCCTAAAGTGGATCAGTCCTGAGTGAATGCTTTTTTTTTTTTCTTTTTTTATTATACTTTTTTTTATTAAGATAAAATTTACTTTTAAGTTCATGATTTGTACACAACTCTCTCTCGTGTATCATTATAATCATCA